>WAAB01008195.1:150365-162735 GCA_013389865.1 Piaya cayana
TCACTTCCCTCCTGTAGTCCACCCAAGAGGCCTGTCCCCTCTTCCAGATCCCATAAACATTCCTCCTCTTCTTGATATCACCCAAGATCTCTCTGTTCAACCAAGCTGGTTTTTTCCCCTGCTGGCTTTTTTTCTGGAACATGGGGATGACTTTCTCCTGAGCTGCTAGGATTTCTTTTTTGAAGAGCTCCCAGCCCTCATGGGCTCCCTTGTCCTTAAGTACTGTCTCCCATGATACTTTGCCAACCAGCCTTCTGAAGAGTTCAGAGTCTGCCCTATGGAAATTGAGTGCTACTGTCCTGCTAACCACCCTCTTCACTACACCTACAACAGAAAACCCTGTCATCTCATGATCGTTTTGTTGGTAGACAGCCTGGTTCACTTAATGTCATTGAAGTTCCATAAATGATGCATTAAAGTTGTGAAGTCTCTTTCCGTTGTATTTGTCATTTTAGTTTACTTGTGTAAGGAAAGGGAATGTGGAACAGGAAATAAAGTGTTGTTTGATAGAGCAACTGATTGATAATCCAACAAATTACTATTAGAGTATCTAATGTAGGTAAAATGTCCGTCATAGTATAGTGTAGTGTTTATTAATAGTGCTTGCTTATTTTCTTCTCCCTCATCGGAAGAGTTTGCATCCTGCGTAATCAAGCTTTCTCCTATCAACACCTCTCAAAACAGCCCCTGTAAATAGAGAAATAGTTATCTTCTCCATTTTGTAGAAGGGGAGGGTTGGCCTCAGTATTTGTGAGTGTCCCAGAACAAACCCCGGAAAACATCCTATATATCAAATTCCCTATCTACTGGAGTTCCTCAGGGTGGCAGTCATCATAGCTAAATGCTTCACAGCACATGAGGGTATGTGTCTGTATGTTGAAGAGCTAAGGAGATAATGTTACAAAAGGAATTGATTAGGGGTAATTTGCCAAGGGAAGGGAGCTGTATTGTGAGCTGTCAGCATAGCATGTAATGAAGCAAGGATACCAACTGACAGGTGGACCAAAGCCTTTTCAACAGGAGGGGGAAGGAAATCGGTTACAAGATGCAATTGCTCTAATGGAGGCTGGAAAGAGATAAATGGGGAAAGTTTGCAACAGCAGGAAACTGCTCTGAAGGAAAACTCTGAGGGTTTGTTATCTTCTCAGGAGGTCTCTTAGTCACCATGGTGATGCCTGTGGCAGACATCAGCAGGGGGAAAAGCAGGGAAAGCAAAACNAGTTTGACAATATGCTTAGGTGTTACGGCTTTGAATTGAGAAGACTGGTTATGTGAAGGCCTGCTTCAGAACCAGGAGGGGGGAAAAAGCATGGTGAGAGCTCATCATCACTATTAATTTTTTGTCTCCCTTGATACTCAGCTAACTACTTCCTTGTTTCTTCTAGTTTCCTCTCATTACTTAGCTGTTCCTTTTTTGCTGCCACTTGGAAGGTTTGTCTTCGTTCTCACTGTAGGCATCTTTCCAGCACACTCTTTAGATGAACTATATGTAGTGTATATAGCTTTTTTAAAATCTCATCTTATTAGCCAGTCCTTTTACTTCTGGTTAAGTTATACTGGAGCAGAAAGGGATGGGATTAGCCTACATGTCTATCTATTTTTCTCAAATTTAAATAGGTTAATATGTTCAGTTCAACTTGATGTGGAAAACCACATACTTTTAAGATGTCTGTTCTTCAACATTATTGACACATACCCTAATGTTGACCGGATGATTTCTTTGTAAAATAGTGGCAGACAAAAGACCCCCATTACATCAGTATCCCTTTGGGCCAGTGCTGAACAAATAAATGATTAATTGTAGTTGCCGTTTTGGAGATACTACATTCTAACATCAAGCTAGATGCAAATGAATGTACTAAGGAACAGAAGGAAAAGCAAAGGGAAAACAAGAGCTGCAGTGATAGGATTGTGTGCCTTGAAGCAAGAAGAATTTTATTTCAGAATGATTGAAAGTCTGTAATTTAAATTAGAAATAATTTTGTTTGGACTGCTTTGCAGTAGTCTCTAGAGAGTCTAATCAATGACCAACCTTAAGTGGTATAGACATTTAACTAGGAAATTCCAGGCACTGTTCTCCCTGATTAAATGCTACTTACCCTACCTATGATTTCTCAACTCGCTCCTCATGGCTCTTGTTGAAGATGTACGTCATAGGAGAAGTTCTGGAGAAGAAAATATTGAGATTATTCTTCCTTTCTGTACACAAAGGCTAGCATGATATGAGAGATAAACATGGATGCAAAACTGTGTGATACCAATGATGCTGAAGAAGTAAAAGCAAGTTTTGCTTTTACTTAGGAAACTAGTATTTCCACTTCTAATAAAAAGAATGATGCTGATATGTTTGCACTAAGGAGTTATGCTAAAATGAATATTTCAATTTATGTAGTTCCTAGTAATGGAAATCCCCACATCTTAAAATGAGGGCTGTGAATAGAAAATCATGTTTTTTTGTAAACTTGCTAGGTGAGTTGCTGGCATGTTGTGAAAAGTGTAGGTGTAAGGGAGGACTCTTGTGGTTTTGTTATTTGGGTAAGCGTTTATAGTTACCACTGACATGGCAGCCTGAAATGTGCTTTTGGGAATTCATTCTTTTTTAATGCTGGTATTTTCTAGGTAGGTTTATCCTGATTACTTTGCTTCTACGAAGTTAATTGTAAGAGGCATGTAAAAAAAATCCTATAGTTTTCTACCCACAAAAGAGCTTGGATTTGTAATGATGCATGTAAAAAACAACTAAGTGTAGAGTATCTGCAAATATGGTGGAAAATCGTTAACTAGTCTTGATAATTAGTAGTTAATTGGTCTTGAGATAGCCACTGATGAAAGTAGCTGGTGAGAGCTGCCACTCTGAGTCCTTGCTGGTTGAATACAGAAATGTGTATAGTCCATAGTCCTTATGATGTCCAAACTTAATGTGGTCATAGTTGCTCAATGTCTGGACTGTTTTTGCATCCACTTACACACAATCTCTGCTCTTTCCTTTGTGCAGTATTATTTACATGCTCTGCTTGATGTAGTTTAGCTGTAGATATAGCAGAACAAATTAACTTGCACTCCCTCTGAATATGTAGACAATTCACCTAACTTAAAACAGAAGATTGTACATCTTTTGCATTGTTTCATTTCTAGGTTTTTTCCCCTAGATGGTCTTAGCCACTATGTAAGCGGTAGCAATTCTTCAGTTTCCTCTTGCTCTATCATGACAGTACTTGGTTACTGATAGAGTATGCCTAACACCAAAATAACTGGACACAAGTATCTACTACACTAGTCTTCTATGTGTGGTATAAATCTAATCTAGCAATATTATGTGAGGATTGCTTTGAAAGAGAAAGATCCATCCCAGGTATTGTGGAATATGTTGTCATGGAAGAATGTGAATGAGGGAGGAAGTTCTTATGTATTCTGTAACAGGTGGAGAATTTTACTAGTAGTAACTTCAGTTTTCAAATGATTGTTTTTCTTCAGTATTCCAGTATTTCCCTGAAATAATTTGTTACCAAAGGTATGTTGAATTGAGTATGAATTAAGATACAAGCAGATACTGCCTTTAAGTACTGCAGTGGGCATGTCTTCTTTTTATAACTAAATGTACTTGAATTAAGTCACTGACCTGAGATTAATTGCTCTAGACTTAGACTTGTTACAAGGTCAGAATGACGTTCCCATTCTTTATATTTGTGACCTTACTGTTCTGTTTTGCCAATTATTGTCATCTTATCAATTCGGTATTTATGACTTCATGGGAGAATCAAAGGAGAGAATAAAAGCTAGAGACTCCTGTTTAAATATAAATAACTTTGAGGATTAGCAAAGGTGATAGGGAAACTTATTGTACATAAAAATAAATAAATTATTGTACAAGTGTGTTGAGTATTTCAACGTTTTCCCTAGATGGAAACCACCTTTCAGAATAGCCTGTGAATCTCTGAACAAAGGAAAATGAGCCCATAGAACAGTCTATACTTCTAAAACCAGTAGAAGAAGGATATGAAGGAAGTGGAGCTGTTGGAACAGGCCCAAAGGAGGTCTATGAAGGTGATCAGAGGGCTGGAGTGCTTCTGCTATGAGGACAGGCTGGAAGAGTTGAGGTTGTTCAGCTTGAAGAAGAGAAGGCTCCAAGAAGACCTTATAGCAACCTTCCAGTACCTGAAGGGGGCCTACAAGAAAGCTGGGGACGGCTGTTCTCAGTGGCAAAATGCTCAACAGGCAGTTTATGAATAGAAATGCTATTCAGAGGTCAACACTAATGGCAGTACTGTTTAATGTCGATGATGACCTGGATAAAGGAACAGTATGTTCTCAAGTTTGAAAGTGGCCAAATTGGAAGTAGTTAGTCATTTGGGAGACCACATCTGGTGTTTTGAGATCAAGTCTGAGTTTCACAGTGAGAGACAGGTGTTAAGGGTGGAGCAAGCCAGGCAGAAGGCCACCAGGGTGGTAAAGGTGATGGAAAATGTGATATGAGGAGGGTCTGAGAGAACAGTTTTTTCAGCCCTAAGGGGAGAGAGAAAGAAAATACTATTATTGTCCTTAACTACCAGACTAGGAGTTTATAGACAAAAGCCACACTGATAGTATGAAAAGCAATGGGCACAAGAAAATGTGTCCAAAATCGTGGTTCAAATAGGAGGGTAGTAAAACATTGGAACATGTTTCCACCAAAGATGTTGTTCAACATCTTTTCTTTAGGATATTCAGAACTCACCTTCAGAAGTTCCTGAGCAATCTGATCTTGTCGGCCCTGCTTTGAGTTGGAAGAGAGGGAAACTACATCAGCTCTACTGCTTGCTTCCTTTCAATTATTCAATGGTTCTTTGTTTCTAGGCATTTGTGGTTAGAAGACCTACATGTTTTCCATTTTATATGGGAGGATGATATGGTTTCTGATGATTAAACCATCAGCATTATTCAGTACTGTCAGTTGTACTCCAACACAAGGTGCAGGCATTGAAAATTACTGGTTTATCCATATTATTGTTAAATCACATTCAGAAAGATACTTCTAAAAGACCAAATATAAATGATCAAAAGTTTGAAAAACTAGGGTTTATAAAAATTTCATCTTTCTTTCTCACCTTCCAAAGAAGTCAGGAGGTAAGTGATTATGTGCTACTTGCATGCCTCTCTAGCTGTGACCTGTAAAGCTCTGTAGGATGCAAGTGCAGCAGTTTGAGGAAGAATGAGTGACCCATAACATAGGGCTTAAGAGGCATTCCAGGCCTGGAGATGAAAGGATGAAGAACAAATCCTCTGTATTATTGAAGCGTGTGAAAGGCATGAAAGAGCTAGAAGTAAATCAATAGTTTGCATTTACAGCACAGTAGAGGTAAAAAAGATAGACTGGGATTTATATTTCCAGCTTATTTCAGAGAATCTTTTCCCCTTTAGGGACCACAGAACTGAGCTTTCTGTAGTATAGTACGCCTTTGGCACTCAGAAAGGTGTATCCAAAAAAGAACTCTTCCATGTTTTGTCTCCTAAAGAAATAATTTGGTAATTAAATGTTTTGTTGGGACTATACAACATAAAGCACTAGAAACAAACTAAAATATTGAGGTTCAGTGCTCGCAGAGATGGAGATTAATATACGCTTGAAGTATGAGTGAAGGAAATCTTTGTCAATTATAATCAAAGTTTCTCTGTGGGAGATGTGGTTAATAGGATGTGGCCTACCCGGTTTTAGCTGTTTCTTCAGCCTTATTAATCTAACTTCTCTCTCTGAAACTTCTTAGTAATACTCATGAAATACTATGTGATTCACTCACTGCTCTAGTCCCACCTCCATGTCTAGACAGGTGTTTAGATAGCGCTCATCGCTGGTCTACATTAGCACTCTCACTGCTGTGATGCAGTGCATTACCTTTTAATACAATAATAGATTTCATTTCAAAAGCAGGCAAGCTAAATTTCTCATTTTAGTTCATATAGACCCTCCTCGAGAACAGGAAATAAGAGGGCATTTAAGATCAAATACTGTACACAGGTGCAAAAACGTAGCATTAAAGCATAATTTAAAATGTATAAGAAGAGACAGTAGCTTTCTCTGTGAGGCTATTATGGATATTATCTGTAATACTCATAGAAACTTATTGCTTCTCTGCCTGAAGTCACCTAATACCTTCAGAATTAAGCGTGGGGAAATTGCTGCTGTCATTAGATCCATGTGATCAGACTACAGCCCTTTCATTATTCTCACTGGTGCGATGCATGCTGCTGCTCCATGCAACTAAAGGCCACAGACTCAAGGCCTCTTAGGTGATCATGTGTTTTAGTCTATACTGTAACTGCTGAACTTCTCAAGAAATGCTAGTGATGGAAATCCTACTATAAGAGTGGTGAAGTATGTGAAGTATCGAAGTCCTAAGAGTTCTTGGTAGCATCTGTCATAGGGAAGAACTGTTGTGTTTTTGCAGGCTGAAGTGCCTCACGCAACCCATGTTTGATGGTTTGATGGTGATGTGTTCATTATAGCAATGGGAATACCTTAGTCACTCAGTACTGTTGAGGCTGTGTTATGTGCTGTGGCATTGTGTGCCTGTACCCTGCTCCTTGGCATAACATCTGGGTGCAGCTTTGCCTCTGAATCTCATGGCAAGAGCTGTTGTTGTATGTAGCTGTAAGACAGAGGCCAATCCAGTGTGGTGCAAAAGTTGTGATACTGAAGCATTTTCTAGTGAAATTACAAGAAAGGAGTAGGATGGGGTGGCTTTTGTGCAGACTTCATCTTTTGTGTTTAAAGAAGGGTAGCCAGGCATGGGAGATTAGATGTCTCCCTTGAGCGATATTACATTTGTAATTGGGATAGCAAAGGATGCTGGGAAAGAACTGATACCAAAGACAAAGCAAACTGGCTGAGGGGAACAAAGTCCCAGGTCAAGGTGAGCAAGTTATTCAGAACCTTTCTGTTTTTCCTCTCACCTGCTGACTTCCTTCAGATACAGTTGTTGTTGAATAATTACAATCAGTATATCAAAATAAGTGCTTTAGAGAGTAAGGTAAAAGGAGTTGCTGGCAAGACTGTAAATCCTCTCATGAAACAAATGATAACTCGGCTCAAGAGCCCTTTTGTCCTGGGAGTGCGGGAAAGATATAAATTCTCTGAAAGTATCTGTCAGTTGGAATTGCTCTGCATTCATCTTGCCAGCCCTCTGCATCATTCATGAATGTCATAAGAGACTAAAGAATTGGCGCTTCCTGGTGAGAATTATTAAGCAACCATTACACTTGTTTTTTTACTCTTCTATGGTACCTTCTAAAAGATTGCCTGTATAATACCTTTTCTAATGGTGTCTGTTCTTTTGTGGTGGCAAGAGGAGGAGGCAATAGCAAGAAAAGCTGCCTATCATTTACAAAATAGTTTGGATGCTATATTACTAGCTCTGGATACATTTTGGTTTTACCCCCCACTCTGTGACCACAGGGAAGGTTAGAGAGCCTTGGGAATGGTGAGCTTCTATAAACACATTTCTTCTCATGACTGGCCTTCCTGTCATTGTTGAGGACAATGTTATACTTGAGTTGAGGTCTAAAAGCTCAGAACTCCCGAGATTTGTTTCCTTGGCAGGCCAAGAGACCCCTATTGAGTCCTAGAAGCCTAGGCAGTGTCTATAACAGCAGGCAGCATGAGAGTGGGGTTTTGGAATGATATTTAGTACAAAGAACCCAAAATCCATACTGTGGGCATTTTACTTCTAAAGTTTACAACCAGACGAGAGCTATTTCAAAGTATAGACTAAATACTTGTTAACAGCTGGATTGTATCTTCCAGTTTACTTATATCAGAAAGCAATCAAACTTGTATACTCTGAGAGTGCTCTGATGTTAACCAAAGCATGGCAAGTGGTCATAGATCAAGTAGTGTATTTCAAAAGCATGCTACTGAAATGCTAATAGTCAACAAAATATTAGATCTCTGAAAACCTGCTTCCTATTCTCAACTCTGCTCTTGATTTAGCATGTGAACTAGAACTATTAACTTCTGGGGCTCTGATGATTATCTAATAGTGTTTCTAGCCCAACTCTTTTTAGCATTCAAGCTTGGAAATTCGGGTTTGTTCTCATGCAGTGAAGACTGTAAATGTAAAATCATGGAATCACAGAATCACCAGGTTGGAAGAGACCCACCGGATCATCGGGTCCAACCATTCCTATCAAACACTAATGCATGTCCCTCGGCACCTTGTCCACCCGTGCCTTAAACACCTCCAGGGAAGGTGACTCAACCCCCTCCCTGGGCAGCCTCTGCCAGTGACCAATCACCCTTTCTGTGAAGAATATTTTGGCTCCCTTAAGTGCTTCAGAAAAGATCCTGGATGTAACTGACAGAGGTGGAGTCCATGCTTGTTCTGTTTGGCATGACTTCAATACTGGAGGTGATAAACTTTCCTTCTGCACCTGCAGAACTGGGTAGAGGGCTGGACGGTCACCTCTCTGCTCCCACACGCTCCTCACTAGCCAAGGCAGCAGGAGAAGTTACTTTGTTCAAAAGCTCAGCCTGAAGGTTTCCCCATAGCAGAATCAAAGGTGGCTGATGGGCTTTGAGGCCAGACCTTCAATGCCACGTTGATTAGGGGATTAGCTGACATCCACTCCTCTTTTGTGCTGCCCGGTCAGCCAGAGCTGGCCCTTCAGTTTGATGAACATACTGGTCTGGTTCTCCCACTCTTTTACCCTTTTTCTCTCTTTTATCTTGGCCACTTTTGATAGCACATTGTGGGCAAAGAATCAGCCTGAAAGTCTGTGAAGTATTTTGGCTGGAAGTCACCATGTATGTGAGAAGTCTGAGCGTTCTCATTTGTGCTACTTGTGAGACATTTTAATCCTCCCAACTGCATCACTTACTTGAAGATGGCATTCAGATGCCTTGAAGATGCTATACAAATTACTCCCAGTTGGGGTTCCGCCCCCTTTTCAATAAAAGCTTCATGTAAATTGTCAAATTCATATGATCTTAAAAGGGGCCTTTGGAAGGAGTTGATGTTGCTGTTGCCCATGGGGATTTGGTGCCTTTTTAAAAGGTGGTCACACTAGGGGTGACACCCTGGATTACCAGGACCTGTTTGGGGTCACAGCTTTTCTGGGCAAGCATCCAACTCGGCATCAAAGCCCTCTGTGCCTACACTAAGTGGAAGCAGTTTCTCTGGCAGTTGGTAGGTCCTCCTTTTACCCCATTGTCAAAGTTGTGCTGAGGAAACCCTTGGATGGGAGAGTAGCCCATGAAAGGCAAAAGTGGGATTGTGGGTTTGGAGGAGACTCAGCTTTGACAAGATTCTCAGCAGCACACGCTGCGGGTAACAGCTGCCTGAGGCTGCTTGGAATTCCTTCTTCCCTTGAGTAGGAAGTAAAAAGCCAAGAAGGTGTAAATCTCCATAGCCTCGAGTGTCCAGGGTTCACAAGTCCCACAAGCAGCAGCTCCACCCCCTTAGGAGGTCTTGGCCTTGACTGTCCCATTTCAGGGAGATTAGGTAGGTTTCTGCCTTTAGAGAATGGGCTTTGGCTTGTATTTGTATTTGTAAATGTCCCTTTTTAATGCCTATGACCAAGGAAATGTCAACAGGTATGTTGGGGAGAACAAAAGACTACCTACAATTAAAACAAAAAACCCTCCCTCATAGTCTGCAAACTGGTCATACATATGATGTCATGCTAATTAAATTCAAAGTGACTAAATTAAACTGAAAGAACAGCAGTTGTCCTAGTGGTTTGCTCTTTTTTTTGCTTTGGTGTTTTTGTTTTGTTTTGGTTTTATTCCTGTCCACATAACCTCCACCCCAATAGTTTCTTTGGCTTTAATGGAATAAACAAGGGCTTGAGGATCAAGACTACAAAGAGGTTATTTGGAAGAGAATTGTATGGGCTGAGATCAGTAGTAACAGTTTGTCCTCTTTCCATCCTGAGCTGTATCAAGGCCATTTTGTCACTACTCAGATTCTGTGAAACTATAGAGAACTATCATCCCAATTCTTCCTCCAAGCCCCAAGTGAGCTATAAATCTTGCTGTGCTTCTCATTACTAACAGTAGCCTCTGTACTTATCATCTCTGGCATGCTGCCTTCTGGGTTTCTCCAAGACATCCTCTCTGTATGTTCCTTTTATCAGGAAATACCAAGTAATAAGAAATTGCATTCCAATTCCTGCTCCTTTTTGGCAGCACAATGCCACTTCCATCTACCTTTACTGAATTTAGTCACAGTTGCACCTATTTGAAGTCTCTTTCCAGGTGGTGGATAACTTTGACCCCAGTAAACATGCCCTGCAAGGGTTATGGTACCTGGGTACAGTTTTCTGGGTACTTCTACCCAGTAAATTTCATATTTCAGTTGTAGTGTTTCTGGGGTTTTTTTTTATCTCTTCTTCTCGTGCATTGTGGATTTTAAGCCTGTTGACTTCCTGTAAAGAGAATTCTGTATTTATTGTGAACAGTGCAATTTTTTTTTTCTAGGGTGTTTTCCATGTTCTGTAGTGTGTGTAAAAAAAGATAATAAACCTAACAAACCAAAAACCAAGCAAACAAGCAAAACCACAAAAAACCTCACAAAAACCCGCAATAAAACCACCACCATCATAACCAAAAAGCCGAACAAAGCTGGAGGAATTGTACTTGTGGACCTTTCCTAGTTTGTCATCTGGCTTCCTGAAACTGTGGGGGCTGAATTTGATGACGTAACTGGTCTCTCTTTCAGAGATGACTTTAAGGGCTGAGGTTGCTGGTTTGATACAAGTCTACAAGGCAAGGTTGAATCTAAGGGGAAAGATATAGGGACAGATTACTGTGTCTTCTGGTACAAGAACTGGGGAACATGTAATCCATTTAGCAAGAGTAAGTATGGAAGGGGTGATCTGTTATGCAAAAAGGTGATTCGTCTTCACTTGGGCTTGAGGAAACCTTGGGAAGTCTCTAGTCCAACTCCCTGCTCAGATCAGGGTTAGCTGTGAGGTCAGATCAGGTTGCTTGGGTTTTTATTATAGACAGATCTTGAAAACCTCCACACACAGAGACTCCAAAAATCTCCTCAGGCCACCTGTTTGATTGCCTTTGTGAGGAGAAAGCTGCTTTTTTCTATCAAGTCAAATTCTCTCACTTCAAACTATGCCTACTGCAGCCTGTTCTCCAGATGTGCACAACTGTGAAGAGCCTGCCTTTATCTTCTCAATAACCTTGCAGGTGCTGGGAGATCACCCTTAGGTCCCCTTGAAGTTATGTCATCTTCAAGCTGCACAAGCCCAAATGCTTTGGTTTATCCTCACAAGGCAGGCACTTCAGCCACCTGATCATCTTCATGTATCTTCACTAGAGTCACTCCAGTTTGTCAATCCAAAACTTGATGCATTGTTCTAGATGCAGTCTAACAAGCACTGAGTGAAGGGGAATAATCACTTCTATTTACCAGGCTATGGTCCTGTTAATAGAGTACAGGATGCTGTAGGCTGCTTTTGCTGATGGAACCCACAGCTGGTGTTTAGCTTGCTGCATCAGTGGCAGATATGTGTGAGTCATTGCTAAAGGTCTGTGAACATAAAACTTACCCAGTCTCTCCTTCAATACATTTATAAGTATTTGTAAATAAGATCTCTTTGGAATTACTCTATAAACAAACTATATGAGGCTGAATTAATTGCTGAAAAGGCTCATATTCTGTGTGCATACTTAAAGGAAATGCGCTTGCCCTACTCTTAGTTTTCCCCAAGGATCAGTGCTGAAGTGACAGTGAACGAGCTGGATCCTTGTCTGACCTATTATAGTGTTACAATATAAATTAAGAGATCAATGAAATATTTTCCTACTTGCAGTCTGTTATGTTTAAGCTGGTATGCCTGTGGTCATCTTGAGTCCATTTTAGTTGGAACCTAATCCCCAAATTCCTTCTGATATTATAAAAATCCCAACTATGCCCTGTGACAAATTCAGATTTAGGGAAAAAAAATTAGTTTTCCCAGTATCCCAGACTTAGAGAAATATGTATTTCAAGCATAAGCTATATAAGACCTTACAGTAGTTGCAGGAACACTTCCTTGCTGCTCTTCTCTCCCTCTTCCAAACTTTTTAATGCAGTGTAACTAATAAGAAGTAACATACTGTCTGATCCGATTGTTGGCTGATGCACACATACTGGGAAGAAAGTGACTCGTATTAATTTGCTGTGATTAAAAAAGACAAACATAGAAAGCAGGCATGATCCAAATTCCTGCTTCTGTTTTGTGTTTGTCTTGCAGATTTTCTAACTCCTCCTTTTTTTTTTTTTTTTAAGTAGGAGCTGTTCTTTATATTTTAAAGTGGGATAGAAATTTTAGTTTCATAGAATCATAGAATTACTAGATGGGAAAGGACCCTCTGGATCATTGAGTCCAACCATTCCCATCA
>WAAB01008195.1:166723-256633 GCA_013389865.1 Piaya cayana
AGTTTTGTTGGGGTTTTTTTTTTTAATTAGAATATGAGTTGATCTTAGCTTTTCCTTGTTGCTTTCTTCATCTCCACTTGCTAAGGAAGAATAGCTCTCATGAGCTTGGAAACTGCTTTTTAATTATGTAAATGAATAATGATTCCTCCAGCTGCAGCAAATTTCATTGCCTTGCTGAGTTTCTGCAGATATATGCCTGATCTCTTCTTACTTGCTCTCATGCCAGTATTCCAGTATTCTAACCTGCATTACTTTACTCTAGTGCCTTTTCTGGTGATAGAACTAGTAAATGAACTGCTGAGTCCAGGTAGAATGAGATAAGGGTCATCATTGCTTATTTTCATATTTCTGGGAGCTTGTCAGAACTTTCACCTTGTTTTATTGAGACTTTGTGGAACTTCTTGAATGTCTGAATAAACTATCAGGTCTCTATTATTTATTTAACATGTTAAAGAGCTGTTACTCACAGGTACTATAAAGGTTTCCTTCCTGATATGAATTTGGCCTTGTTTTGCTAGTGTAACCTGTGGTCATGTACAATATGTTACTGATTCCATCTTTTGACAATATTATTTCTTGAAAGTAACTTACATTTTCATTTTCCTGCCAAGAAGAGGAGCAAAATGCTATGACACATTTTCCTATAGTTGAAGTGATAGCTTCCTGTTACATAGCAGAAGGTTATGATGATTAATAAACATGGTAAGATCTTTACACCAGCATATGAAATATCCCAAGAGACCCATCAGAACTACTGGATTAAGCCAAAGATGTAATAGGACCATAAAGCAGGCATGAAATGGCGTGTGGGGTGGAAAATCCAATAAAAACAAGCAATGGATAAGGGAAACTTGGTACAATTATTTTGTTTATATACTTACACATCTTTGACTTTAAAAATTGTCTTGCATTTCTCCCCAAAGACTGTAAAAATTAAGTTTCTAGTCCTTGTTTCAAAAGTGTTAAGAAAAGAATTTCCATACTTTAAGAATGCTATGCAAGAGAATAAAGTCATAATAATTAATGGAAAGGCATATGCCTTGTCTTGTATATTATTTTAAGTGCAAAGATATTCTCATTAAGTTTATATACCTCGTGGCTTTTTGGCAGATTTCCACCACAATTAGGCTGTGTGTTTGTATTGAGTTGAGTCATGAGAGGCAAGAGGCTGCAGAACACCCAGCATGGGAGGAGGCTCTGAACTGCCCTGTGTGGTCACAGCCAGCTCTGACACAGATGAAAACAACCCACCATGGTGCCTGAACTTCAACCTATCATCGGTACACATGTGCTGCTACTTAGGTTTAAGAAAGGGCAATAGATGCTGGGTGCAGGAGACACAGGAGGTTGGGTGGGAGGGCTCAGGAGAGGATACACAGAGGAATGAGGCACCAAAGAACAAATAGAAGTGTGGAAGAAGGTTCAGAGAGAAGCACGTGGAAGGGAACATTGCCCAGGACATGCTGAAGGTGCACTTTTTGTTTTTTTAAAGGAGCTGCTCTGTGTTGGATGTGGCATGCCTCTGAGGAGACTGCAGCCCAGGGCAGGGACACAAGCCCCCTAAGGAAATGGGCTTGTGGGTGACCTGTGCCAAAGCAAGGACACCCCAAAGGGACTGGGGTCTGTGGGAGGCCCACACAGGAGCAGGAATACCTCTGAAGGGCTGCAGCTTGTGCATAACCTATGCTGGAGCACAGAGAGTAAGAATCAAGGAATAGTGGAAAGAAATCTCCGTGCACTGACCCTGACCTCCTGCATGCCTGTTGTCTCGCTGCAGCCCAGAGGAAGGAGGAGAAAAACTGGTAGACTGCAGTTTAGCTTGGGGAAGTAAAGGAAATTTCCTTAAATGTTTAATTGTTTGTTGCTTTAGTTTCCCAATGCCTAAATCAGTAATTAGAAGTATTTTAATTGTCAATAAAACCTCTCAAGTGAGATTACCCCAGTTGAGATTGTTTTGCCTGTGACAATGTTGTCACAAAGGGATGTGGGACCCTGGTTGTAAATTTTGGTATTAACTCCAGTAATTACTGTAGCTTTTTAATTGTCCTGGATTCCTCATAATTTGCATCTTAAAGGCTCTTATTAGTGGTTAAAATCTGAACTGTAGCATTCAGAGTATTCTGAATTCATATGTGCCCAGTTGCTGCAATTAACCCTTTGATGTAAAAACATTGTTATAATACTTACCCAATGTTGCATTTTCTTGGCCACAGGTAAATGCATGTGTGTGCTGTGCTGTAGCTGAGGCAAAATGGGCTGTTGTTGGCTTACTAGATGCAAACAGAATTTGGAACAGAATATTTAATGTGAGGAGATTCACAGGATTCCTAAGGCACAACAGAAATTATATCTTGTGCAGATGTGACACATTTGTTTCCTGCTGCTTGTACAGGATTAGGTTTAGGCAGGGTGTAGCTGCTGCAGTTGTACTATGTTTCTTGAAGGATACTCTTCCTTAAGATAGATTTTTGAAGTCTTTGGGCAATGATGAGGAAACAGTGATAAATGACTTAAATCATAGGTGGCAATGCCAACTTAAACAAGATGTTTCTTGGCACAATTCACTGGAAAGCTTTTTTTTTTTTCCTGTGGCTATAACATTGCTTATAACTTTTCAGTTAGGAATTTTTCATGAAGACTGTTTACCTCAAACTATTTTGTTTTGACTGAAACTGAATAATCTACAGCTCAGTCCGTGAATATAGCTAACAAATGCATAATTGGCAAACTGTAAATAACAGCATAGTCACGTATGTTGCAACAAATCCATCTTTCTTATGTTTGAATCTCTAAACACTGTTATATTTATAAATTATGTCATTTCTGATAGAAGTCTACTTCCACTCTGCCAAACTAAGTTTATAAGCTTCGTGTATGCTAAGCATACAGTGTCGTTCTAGTGGCTTAAAAGTGTAAAGTTCCCTCACCACATACTTCTTCACTTCCCTGAGATTCCAAGGCTGACCAAGTTTTTCACACAGCATCTCAGTAGGGTGGCTGAACATGTTCTAGTCCCATTTGTTTTCACACATGAGTACCATAAATCTGGCCCAAGGCAGTGAGAGAAGTGGGATTTCTCACAGCTGACTGGGGAATTAATTTTGTGTACTCATATCTTTGGGATTTTTTATATTTTTTTTTCACAGGGTAGGTTGAAGTTAATGTTACATAATTGAAGTGGTGAAGCACTGTAACAATAAATACAATGGGATTAATGGAATTAATCAGACTTTTCTATTTTCAGGGCACAGTTGGTGTTGTATTTATTACGGGAGGTACATAGCTAATCCTTGAACAATGAGGAAAAAACTAAATATCAAGTGACTGTTCATTACCAGTGTATTATCCACTGTCTGTCTTGAATAGAAAGTGTCTTGGAAAAAAATACGTCCTTTTTTGTAATAAAGAGGTCTGTAACAAAGCTTAGGTGCAATGAGAAGATCTCAAGCTGAACAGACTTCCATTTCTTCAACTTTTTTTTTTTTAACCAAGTTCTTCACTTTTTTAGCGTACAATTTGCTGTGACACCGCAAAGTAAGGGTAGGTATGGATTTAAGATCAGAAGGGATCACTGGAGGTAAACTAGTCCAGCTAGTTCACTCACAACAGCTTAAAGCAAGGCCAACGAGAGTTGTTCAGGCCTTGTTACGTTCTGGTGAAGATGAAATATCTTTTTCTGAATTCCAGAGTTGCAATACTACTATTTGTTTTGTTCAATTAAGTTTCTAACTCCCTAAATTCATGGTTGCAGACTAATAGAGGCATTCAAGTCAAGTCTGTTTATGTTGTGTTGCATTTGAGTGGTTTTATAGTTCTTTAGTTGTTCTTTAATATAATCAAAATGTGATAGGAACTATTTTTGTCCTTCCTCTTCCACATTTACTTGATGCTTGCACCTTGTGTTTTCAGGCTGGAGCAACTATTTTTTTCATAATTTGGGGAGGAAAAGTGGTACTGGCACAATGTTAATATGCCATTTCTTTCCAAACACTGTAATAGGTATACTGTATCAAAAAGGTTGGGAAGGGACATTGATGTACCCAGCAAATTGTTGTGTGTTCTGCTGCATGTAGGTAAAGCAAGTGGCACACCTGTCATTATGCAGACAATTTGATCTGGACAATAAGGAAGCAACTGCTGGTCACCAGGCTTCTGTGAACAGATTAGTTTGGGCAGTGGTACTCTGGTTGTTGCATCTGACTGATCTTTTTGCAAAAACCCAAAGTACTGAATATTTTCAAGTTAGGCCTAAAAGCAAAATCTGTGTTCTCTGAGGAGAAAGTGAACGCTTTTAAGCAGTTAAGTCCCATGACAGGCTTATGAAGATATAATTGGTTCTGTTTGACGCTCACTGGAGCACTGACATGCTCTACCTGCAACAGAATGGCTCTTAGAGAGGCAAAGGAATTATCCATCTCCATAAATAGTGAAAAACTCTCTTCTAAGCTTGTCTTTGCTGCTGAGGAGCCTCATAAGCAGTACAAGGAAAAGGAAAAGATCTTGCAATTCAAGTGACAATACATTTTGGAGGTGGGTTTTAATCTATGAAGCCATCAACAATGAGTAAACTCATCTTGTTTTGCTTAACACATTGTTATGTCTTGTTTCAATCTGTGATGCGCATACACTCAGCTCTTAGAACCAACAGATGAACTGAAAAAAGGGTACTTCTAATGTAGTTTATAGTAGATTGTCATTGTATCTGTGCATGAGGGGAAGATGTAGATTATTTGCTGCCCAGTCATCTAACACTAATTTCACATGCATTTGTTTGACTTTACTGAGGGCATGTTCTGGCAGGTATGTATACTCCTGGAAGGAAGGAAGTGTGGATTCATATTCACTCTGCCATTGAGTCAGCTTTTCACAAATTGTTTCCTTTCTGTGTGCCTGCATTTTTGATGTCTGTTTTGGTGATATCTGCTGAGATGTCTAGATGAAGCCCCTTAAGTGAGGGTGAAGTGTATCAATTATTTCTACTGATGTACAGTATTTATTTGGAATACAGGTCATAAAGTGCTTTAGTGGAGCTGCAGCTTTGTAGGCAATTGTAGAAGTTACCTGTATACGATTCCCCGTTTCTATTGCTAATTAAATTTTGGGGTTGCTTGCTACATGTTGTTGGCTGATACATAGTGTGGAAAGTAAACGCAAAAAAACAACTGAAAATCCCCAAGCAAAACAAACAAAAAAACCCCCAGTGTCAGCTGTAGTTACACTCAGATTAGAAAATGTATCCAATAATTGCCAATACTTTCTACAAATACTTCATCCCTGGGCCCAAGGCAATAGTGGAAGCTGGTTATTTTTGTCTACTGTTCTGTAGCTTGTGACCAACTATAATAGCACTCAGAAAATGAGGTGCAGTAAGTGGCTGAAGCATTGAGAAGTGTCATTCCTGACCTGTCTGGAGATTTTAGCGTAGAATAGCAATTTTAGCCGTATTTTCCAGGAAGCTCAGGGGCTGATTTTATAACTATGGAGTTATAAAATCCTGCTTCTAACTCTGGGTGTTGAGTACAAGTCAGAATGTGAATTCTGAAAGCTTTTGCTTCTCAGCTTCCTCATCTGCGACAATAGTTCCTCACTTGTATATCTGTCTTGCTTAGCTCAGATGGCCTTCATGAATGCTGGAAGGCAGCGTTCATCTTTGGTTTTGTCCTTAAAAACAAAGTCAAGGAACAAATTCCCAGGCTTACTGTAAAGATAACAAGAGCTGGAAATTTGTGGACTAGATATCCAAAAGTCTTATGAAGTGTTGAGGAAAGTATAGTCTCCCATTATGTGTGAATAGTCTTTAGCTGCCGGCTTCAAGGAGGGCTACCAAATATTTCCTTTAAATCCCCATATAAGATTGAATCCCGTGCTTCCAAAGCAGTTGTGGCTTCTTTTTTTCTTCCCAGAACTGCAGTGTTTTATCTGGCATTGTATGGGATATTAAGCACTAATAATATCATTCATTCTAGATAAGTTCTTCATTTATCTTAAATGCTGCTTATCTGAATTTAGGAACTAATAAAATGTACTTCATCAGTGTATACAGAGAATTTTCTTCAGATGAAGCTTGCTTGTTTGTTCCCATGCTGTGATGTGCATAGGAAGATGAGGATGTTCTGAATAACAGGTGTGCACATTTAGATTACTCTCCAGAAGTAGCTGTGAGTCTTGAGTCCATGCTCATCTGAAGGATGAACTTCCTATAAGGAGGAAATAACATTGTTTGTAACTGAGTGCAAAGCTAATGGTGAAGGAATAGACCCCAAACCCCTGATAAAAAAACTGTTTCACCTTCTTATCTCCTTCTGTTGGGAAAAATGTCTAGCATTCCAGAGCCATTGTTCTGCAAAGGAAAACTTGCAGGTTTTTTAGAATGAAGAATACATGTGAGAATTCGCAGAGGGAAATCCAAAGTACCTTTTCATGGGTGTCTTAACACACGTGGAATCACTTCTGTTATCAAAGATGGCTCATAATGCCATTTGTCACAAGTTGAAGGATTTTAGTATGTGTTGTCCTCTTCTGTTACCTGGTTGAGTCTGTAAATATAAATTTCCATAATCTACTCAATTTTCCTGGATAATACTGTGTGCTATCAGTAGCCTGTCTAGCAGGAGAAATCAATTTCACTCCTTTAACCAACGAATGCATAGGCTTGTTTATATTCTTTCTTCTGGAAGTCCTAGTGATATTAATAGACCTGGCAAATAAATAAATGAAATGGGTAACTAATACTTTTTTCTTTCATTTTGTAGCTGGTGCCACATATATATTTGGGAAGAGTGGAGGTCTCATCCTGTACACCTGGCCAGCTAATGACAGACCAAGCACAAGAACAGACCGTCTTGCTGTGGGCTTCAGCACAACAGTGAAGGATGGCATTCTGGTTCGGATTGACAGTGCCCCGGGGCTTGGTGATTTTCTGCAGTTGCACATAGTGAGTATGCATAGGCCCATGTCTATGCCAGACCTGGGTTTCTGTTAACTGAATATGCACTTCAGGAAAATTATTAGTCCAGAATAGCATGTATTATACTCTGTGCTCTCTGTATCTTCAGCGCTTGTTAGATTAACCCACTTAAGTTGCTCTTTAGTATTTTGTGGAATTACTGAGTGGATGCACTGGGAACCAAAGCTTGGCACTGGAAGAAGGAGGGGTAAGGGAAAAACAAACAAACAAGAAAAGCCTTATGAGATTCAATAGCAGTAGAATTTATTAGAAAATTGTAGAAGTATTTTGCAGCAGTGTTAATCTATTGTGGCATATCCTCAATCCTAAATACAGCTAAAATCATGGTGCAGTTTATTATTGTAAATGGAGTGGTAGGGATGGTTTTCTTCCTCACTGAGAAAGTTAAGAGAGAATTCAACAGATCCTGAAGCTGATATAACCAATGCTTGCTTTAGTGGGATAGTTGAAAAGAAAAAGAACTTGATGTCGTTAGTGTGACATGGCTTTGCAAGAAAACAGTCTTTGGGGTTTTTTTTTGTCAGAGGAAATATAGGGAAACTTGAGTGAATTTGGCTTTTGGAAGACTTGAATTGTTTGAGAAAATGAGAACACTAGAACTGGAAACTTTTGGAGTTTCTTATTTTATGTGATGCTTTGGGAGGAGGACAGTTTTGTTTGCTTTGTTCTCCTTTGCAAAAAAAAGTAGCCAAGATGCTTAAAGGTGGAAACTGGTCATGTTATCCAATACTCACATTATTTCCAATGTTTTATGCATTAATTCATAGCAGAATGGGGAATGGATCATTTGTAGGTTTTGAATGAGCTGGGGAGTTGTTGACATTTCATGGAAACCTGAAGATGTAAGTAAACAGGAAGTATGCCATGGGCCAAAACAGACCTAATGTGATTGAGGGTCTTAATCTGCTGATGGAATTTGTCACATTCAGAATCACGTGAAGCAGTGGAATGTTGCAGGGTGATTCTGGAAAAAGGGTCAGGGCTAGCACTTATCGCTAGCATTCTAAGTGGTTTTATCTTGAAGTTTATTGCAAAATTCAGATTTGTTGGTATGGGTTAAAATATGGCCTCAACCATTTAGACTGTCACCAATGATGGGTTCTCTCTCTTTGAGATATATACAAATAGTATACACAAATAGTTTGTGTTTTATGCTGGAATGAAAGTAAGAAACCTTGGCAATTGTTTAAGAAAAAAAAAAACCCCAAACCCCCAAAACCCCCAAAGAATTGCCGAACAAGACATGGTAAAAGTGAAGAAAGTGAAGCCTAATGGCTCGGAATTCTGTAACTAACATTGAGCAAAAGTGATTGGCTATGTTTAAGCAAAAGAATGTTTATTCTTCATATACTATGCAGCATGTGTAAAATGCTAACAGTTAACTGCAGAACAGTATGCCTGCCATGGGAGGAGAGGTGCAGAGATACTTATTCAGTCTTAAAAAAAATAAGTCTAAGATGGGATGTTGTTGCTTTTGGCTGCCTAATGGGATGGTACAGAGAAAATGGAAGTGAGGCTTTTTGTGTGGAAGGAAGAGGGGAAATATATACAAGAATCAAAATGTAAATTTTAATCCTGCATTGTGATAAGAACTTACACAGTGAGTCTTTTCAACATTAATGATGAAGGAACACAGTTTTTCGCTATATGTTGGTCTTCAATATTATCAGCTCTGCCTTTAAAAATGAGTCCAACTGAACTTTTTTTTTTTCCTAAACATTGTAACCAGTTGCACTGGATAGATTGAAAGAAATCAAACAAATCAAATCTGAGGTGTAAGCATTCATTACAAAATAAAAAAGAAAAAACAAACCCCCAAAAACCCCCAAACCCATTCATGACACTTGATTTTAAGTGAGTTTTGGAAAGGAATGAGAGATTTTCTGCTTCCTCACAATATATTCTGTTCACACTACTCTAAAAAGCAGGATCCTAGTTTCAGATTATTTCAGAGATCTAGTCAAAGGTATTAATTATGGTTGATATTAATTCTAAATGTTCTGTTGACTCCATCCTGTGTACTTTGGCCAGTTTTAATTTCTGAAGCAATTCACTGGTAGCAAATACAGAAATAGTTCAGCTTTAATTTCTCATGTTCTTTTGTGGCCAGGATGGATTGGGAGGATTTGCCAGTAATTCATGAGAAGCAAAGGCATGTTGCTGTACCTTTCTGGATGTGAATTTACTGTTCATCACATATACCACTGACTCTGCCTACTTGTTCAAATGAAGAATATGGTCTGATATGCATACTGTTACAGACAATAGAAAAGTTAGAGGAGCTTTTTAAGTCTTATTGAATTATTGGCTTTATCTCTGATTTAGGGTTCGAAGTCACAGAAACAAGCTTAGATCAGGATTATTTTTTACATGGGACAAATTTGTAGATCAGAGCTATGAAAGCTGATTAAATTCACAATAAAGGAAAAATTTTAAAATGCAATTACTTAAACCATAAAGCAAATTGTAGGAGAAAATGGGTACTAAAACAGGGAAGGCCGATGTTAATGTAACTTATTTTATGTGTATTTAGCAACTTTTTTTTTTCTGTAGCAATTATATTTAATGATGATAATAATGAAAGTGACAGGAATTTTCCTGGATGAATATTGGGAAGGCCTCTTATTCTGGGGCCTTTCTGGATATTCCAGTCACAGAGTTTATTTTGGATGCTGTTTACTGGATTCTGACCTCCTTATACTTCCTTGGGGGTTCTGTTGTTGATAACATGATAAAAGCCACCTGGTGATAATTTTTTTCTAATGTACACTACTAAACTGAAATTTCATCAAAAATTCCAAGTATAGGCTATGGCTTACCAAGAACTGATACTATTTTAAAAATTATGAAAGTGGTTCATGCTATTTAACACTTTGCCTGCTTTTTGAAGATTATGTTCTTTCTGTAATGTTCATTATAATTTATATTTGTAAAATTGAAAGTAAAAAAAGATAACTTATTAACAAGTTATATATTTGATTTTTTAATTTATAGTTGTTCTGTTTGGATTAATTTTTTAATAATTAGTCAGATTTTGTGGAAATTTATTATGGAGTTAGTTTTATATGAGAGAAAATTACAGCCTCTGAAACTGTTTTCTCTCCTGATTTACAATGAGGTACATACTGGCAGCCCTGTGAAAATGGATTGTGTACCATCCAGATCAATGCTGAATATGAAGCATGAGGTGATTGTGTGAACAGGCTGTAGCACATGGGATGAGTGTGTTGTTAAAACATCAAATCCCTCCTTTTGAGATTTTTTTTTTTCTTTTTCCTGTGACAATTAATTCAAAGGACCAAGTCCATATCTGTACCAGATAGCTGCCTTCTGCAATGGATACCTAAAACATGGCATGTGTGAGTTGTGGTTGACTGTTTCTATATGTTCATTCATCTTACACTACCACATCTATCTTATGATTTAAAACATGCAAAAACCTTCATAGATAGCAAATGGGAAGAGGAAGACAGATGTAGGTGTTGACAGTTATCATTCTTTTGATGACTATGGAAAGAGAAATTGCCCATTTGTGTGCAGTGCTATTTTATTCTGCAGTCTTTCATTTTGATATGTATGGTAAACTACCACCTCACTTCTGGCTGTTCAGAATGGTGATGTGAGGCTGGTCCAGTTTCTGAAGTACTTGTAAAAAATAAACCCTGAGTTTGGGCAAAAATGATAGTGATTTTGGGAGAAGTTTTGCTTAAGTAGATCCAAGCAAATGAGGATCCATCTCTTAGCAGCATGCTGCAGCTGAGGGCTGCGTGAGTAGATGTAGAACATTATAATTCCTAAACAATAAGTAAAAGAAAATGTAAACCTTCCATGAGTTAAAGATGCCACGGCTAAATAAGAATGAGTATAAATGGATGAGAATGTATGTGGATGTTTGGCCAAATTTGTTAAGTTGATCTGTGATTTCCAAAGTCTGTGTTATGGATTTTATGATTGTAGAGACTATTATGGCTCCTCTGTAGAAAGTCTCCTTGGAGACTCCCTCAAAAATTGCAGTGCCATGTTATCTAAGCAGATATAGAAGAAGCAGAAGGATTGGAATCAGGAGAAAGATAGCCAGGTTATGATGAAGGATGAACAATTAACTGAATATCTTAAGGGTTAGACAGAGATAATAGAATCATAGAATAGTTTGGGTTGGAAGGGACCTTAAAGATCATCTAGCTCCAACGCTCCTGCTATGGGCAGGGACACCTCCCACTAGACCAGGCTGCCCAAGGTCCCATCCAACCTGGCCTTGAACACCTCCAGGGATGGGACATCTACAACTTCCCTTGGCAACCTGTTTCAGTGTCTCACCACTCTCATGGTGAAGAAATTCTTCCTAATGTCTGGTCTAAATCTGCCCCTGTCCAGCTTATACCCACTGCCCCTTGTCCTGTCACCACAAGCCTTTATGAATGATACCTCTCCGGCTTTCATGTAGCCCCTTTCAGGTACTGGAAGGTTGCTATAAGATCTCCTCGGAGCCTTCTCTTCTCCATGCTGAAAAAACCCAGCTCTCAGCCTGTTTTTGTATGGGAGGTGCTCCAGCCTTCCCGTGATAAATGGAGAAAAAAAATATATTACTGGTTTCATTTACTTTTACATAACCACAATTGCTGTGATACAAAATGTTTTGGCCTTTCTTAGGCCAAATTCAGAGTGAGCATTAAAAGAGTGAGAATCTTTTATATTGAAGAAAGTAGAAATAAGATTTCCTTAAAATTAGCCTGTTTTATTTTGCAGGCAGTATATCAACAGAGGCTATAAAGCATTTAAAAAGTGGGTGATTTGTTTCCATTCTCTATCTTGTGTTGGGATTTATTTTTGTTTTAGCTGCTTTTACTGTCCTCGTGATTATAGGTTTCTCTTAAAGTGCATACTTCACTCTTAGGCCTGGTTGTTGTTTTTTTTCCTTGAACTCTTATTTGTATAACTAACCTGGAACTCATTTCACTTCACAGTATCTTGATCTTGTTTCATTAATGTTCACTCAGAATAGTGATACTATTCTTGCCTTTTAAGCCCTGGGTGTAGGAAACATCTTGTGTGACACAGCTGAGGAAGTAAACTGGTAATGAATGAGAGTGTGTAGACTACTGGTCAAGGGAGGTAATGAGAATCTGCTTACAAGCAAAAGATGATAATGTCTGGATCCTTAGACTGTCTAAGGACATTTTTCACCAAGACAAAAATCTAGCAACCTACCTGAGGCAGGTCCTCTGTAATTACCATTGTAAAAACTATCTAAACATAGCTTTTTGACAGGGGTAAATTCTCTGGCATTGGCTTCTGAATATACTGTCTTTAATAGGTTCAGCCTGAGGATTAACATAGGCATAAAACACATCACAGGAAGTTTAGCTTGAATACTAGAAGAAATTTCTTTACTGAAAGACTGGTGAAGTGTTAGAAGAGGCTGCCCAGGGAAATGGTGGAGTCTGCATCCCTGGAGGTGTTAAAAAAATGTGTAGTCATGGTGCTTCAGAACATGGTTTTGTAGGCATAGAGGTGTTGGGCTGCTGTTTGGACTTGATGATCTTGGAGGTCTTTTCCAACCTTAAAGGTTCTATGAAGGCTTGAAAAAATGACTGCTAACCTTCCAGAAGAGATGGCAAATTAATTGAATTAAGGAGTGGGAGAAGGTCTGATTTAATCTTAGTGTATGAAAATTCAGCAGAGTATTTTTTTTTTCATTTCTTCACACACACACACACACACACACACACACACGCACAATAAGCATTTGTAGCTGCGTGCTGTCAGTTCTTGAAGCTATGACTAAATAGTTATGGATGCCTCTAACCTAACTTGGGTTTCATGTTGTTTAAAGTAAGTGGGGATTGGAAAGATAGCCGTCATTTTAAGGTGTGACATACATACACCTTAAAAATTGTCCTGCCTCCCCAGCAGAACCACTGTGGCATGAAATTGAGTAGTTTCTGTCTACCTGTGTGGGACAGACAGTGCTGGAACCACAAGGACTGAGGTGGTAGTACTGTCTCCTTGCAACAATGGGTAATTTAGCTCTGTACTTGGTAGAGAGTGTATTGCATTGCAAACAGGATCTGAAGATCTCACAGACCATGTCAGAAGTGTTTACTTCCTTTCTATAATTATTTATATTAACAGTGTAAGTTTTAAGTCACATCTTCCTTTTTGTTTAGAGCAGTAGTCATCTTGAGTTGAGACTTTGCATCTTAATTGTACTCCATTTCTTTATGTTGATCACAAGAAGCCTAAATCTGTCCCTCTCCAGTTTATACACATTCCCCCTTGTCCTATCACCACAAGCCTTTATGAATAGTACCTCCCTAGCTTTCCTGTAGGCCCCTTTCAGGTACTCGAAGACTATAAGATGTCCTCGGAGCCTTCTTTCTCCCAGACAGAACACGCCCAACTCTCTCAGCCTGTCCTCGCAGGGAAGGTGCTCCAGCCCTCAGATGGTCTTTGTAGCTCTTCTTTGGACCCATTCCAGCAGTTCCAAATCTTTCTTGTGTTCAGGATTCCAGAACAGGACACAATACTCCATATGAGGCCTCACAAGAGAGGAATATGGGGGCAGAATCACCTCCTTCGACCTGCTGGCCACACTTCTTTTTATGCAGCCCAGGATATGGTTGGCCTTCTGGGCTGCAAGTGCACGCTGCCAGCTTGTGTAAAGCTTCTCATCCACCAGCATCCCCAAGTCCTTCTCTGTGTGGCAGCTCTCAATCACATCATCCCTCATCGTGTAATGGAAATGGAGATTGCCCTGACTCAGGTGTAGGACCTTGCAGTTAGCCCTGTTTAACCTCATGAGGTTCTCACAGACCCACTTCTCCAGCCTGTCCAGGTCTCTCTGAATGACATCCTGTACTACTGCTGTGGCAACTGCACCAGTCAGCTTGGTGTCATCTGCAAACTTGCTGAGGGTGCATTCAATCTTGCTGTCACTATCATTGATGAAGATATTAAACAGTACCAGTCCCAGTACAGACTCCTGAGGGACACCACTTGTCATGGATCTTCATCTGGACTTTGAGCTATTGACCACCACTCTCTTAATACAACCATCCAACCAGTTTTTTTATCCACCGTACCATCCACCTGTAAAAGGATGTTGTTGGGGATAGTGTCAAAAGCCTTACAAATGTCCAGATAGATCACATCCGTCGGTTTACCCTTGTCCACTGCTGTGGTTACCCCACCATAGAAAACCACTACGTTTGTTAAGCAGGACTTGGCCCTGGTGAAGCTGTGCTGGCTGCCATTAATCACCTCCATGTCCTTCATGTGCTTTAGTAAAGCTTCTAGGAGAATCTGTTCCATGGTCTTCCCAGGCACAGAGGTGAGGCTGACAGGTCGGTGGTTCCCAGGGTCATCTTTTCTACCCTTCTTAAAAATGGGCACAATGTTCTTACAGTCACCAGAGACTTCTCTTGATTGCCATGATTTTTCAAATATCATGGAGAGTGGCTTGGCAACCACATCTGCCGGTTCCCTCAGGACTCTCATCTCATACATTGCCTTTGCTGATTTAAAACTTTGCTGTGTCATCAAGGAAGCAGACTTCTGCTAAGACTATCATGATTTGGTATAGTGGATGGAATTAACAGCGCTTTTTTTCAGAATGCACATCTGCCCATTTTAGTGGTGTACATCTTGCAAAGTCAGATCCTACTGCTGTGGTGTAAGTACAGAAATAAAAAATATGCTCCTAATTTGAAGAAAAATCTTAATGTGACTATATTGTTTATGTAGAATATGTCATCTAGAGCTATATTATATATCTGAATTTCACTAAAACTTGAGCTGAATTGCTTTTACTGTTTTGCAGTACTTCTTACTATTTCAGAAGTAATATTTGGAATTCTCACAATTTGTCAAAAAGTCTTGTCAGTGAGTAAGTGAGGAAATACTGAGATTTTTTGATGCTGAGAAAATTTAGATTTTTTTCTTCTTGATGTTTTTCTTGAAATACTAAATACATGGAGTGAAGCAGTGTGGGGTGGTTTCTGGCTGGTTCAAAGAAACAAACTCGGACAATCTCCAATGAAGTTCTTTCATTGAAGTAACCAAGACATGAAGGAAAGTGTGAGGTTTTTAGTGTTTGTTCTGAAAGAGATTAAAATATTTTGAACTTGCAGACTCTTTGGCAATAATGATATTTGTCCTTTACAAGAAGCACTATATTTACAAGCTTCACAAGACCAATCCATTTTACTTCTGTATGTTTGGATAAATTGCATTAATAGATTCTAAATTAAATCTGTTTGTAATTAAAGCCTGTATAATCTTGTCCATGGTTGCATCAAAAAAGTACAATAAAATTCTTGATCTTTGTGTTAATGGATAGCAGCAGGGTACAATAATAACTCACTGCACATTGAAACATGTTGAGTACTACTCAAAAGCAATTAAATAAGGGTAATTGTCAGTTGAATTTACCCCAGCTTCGTATCTCATGTGAACTTCTCATCAAAGGTTAACAACTATTTACTACTACATCCACTACAGTGAAATGAATTGTTTCTCTTTTAAGCCTCTAGGAAGAACATATTAAACAGGAATATATTGAATCTTACTAGAAAAATATAAACTTGATCTAATTCAAACAATGTTAGACATTCATTGTGCTCTGACTTTAATTCTAGGAGGTTTCAAAACTCAATGCAGGGAAAAGATAACTTGATGACTGATACGCAGCTGACTCTGAGAAGAAAATGAACTGTTCTAGAGAACATAAATGACTAGTTCTGCACAGTTTTACATGGAAAGTGAAAGGTAATGCTACCTTTTCCTGTTCTACCACAGCAATGCAGAGACAATTTTGAAGAACAGTTCACTGAACTGCAGTTTGGCTGAAACTTGAACATCCAAGTACTTGTGAGTTTCACTGACCATAAATTTTCAAGAGAGGGGCAGAGTTCTTATTCACAAGCATTGCTTTAACAGTTGTTATAATGCCTAAAACATATACGTGTATACTTTAAAACAGCCATATGGTCAAAATATATCAGTATCTCTATGAAAGCAACCCATGAACATCCTTATAGAATGAGGAAACTGAGGCCTTAGAGGGCAAATGATGTAACTGGAGCTGTTGCCTCAGAACAGGAGCTGTCTGGCTCTACGTATTCATCCTTTCTTAAATCAGAAAATCTGACAGTGCCTCCTTCTCCATCCTGAGAAAGCAATTCAATACCAACAGCTAGGAGAGGATAATGCCCTTGAAAAGCTGCTGTTGCCAACATCTCCTGCTATTGCCCATGACATCTGAGGACCCATTTTACAGCAGCAGGTGGTGTGTGGTGTTTTTGTTATTGTTGCTTGTTTTTTCTCTCCATTTAAATGCTGCTGGGGCCTGAACTTGCTTAGCTTGTGTGTTGTTGGGACCAAGGCTGAAGTGGTATTATTTGTGCCAGTAAGTGTCTCACATTAGTTAACCTTTCAGTGCATAAAGCATTATTGAACCAAAGGCTTCCTGCTAGTTTGAAAGGCTTTTATATTAAAAATGTTACATGCATTTTCCTCTTCCATTTTCTTACGTGAAGTGAGATGGGTGAGACTGCAAGTGCATCATCTGAAACCTGCTTCAAGTAAAGCTCATCATAGAATACTTTGGGTTAGAAGGGACCTTTGAAAGTCATCTGGTCCAAACCATCTGCATTAAGCAGGGGCAACTTCAGCTAGATCAGGTTGCCCAGAGCCCTGTCCTACCTGACCTTGAATGTTTCCAGGGATGGACATCTGCCACTGCTCTGGGCAACCTGTTCAACACCCTAATTTATACAACATTTCTTCCTTGCATCTTGTCTGAGTCTACGTTCTTCTAGTTTGAAACCGTTATGCCTTACCCTATTGCAATAGGCCCTGCTAAAAAGCCTGTCTCCCTCTTTCTTACAAGAACTTGTTAGGAAATGAAACACTGCTATAAGGTTTACCTGAAAACTCCAAGCTGAAAAAACCCAACTCTCTCAGCCTACTTATATAGGAGGTTCTCCATCCCTCTGATCATTTTTGTGGCCTTCCTCTGGCCCCACTCCCACAGGTCCATGTCTTTCTTGTGTGGAAGGTTCCACAGCTGGATGCAGTACTCCAGGTGAGGTCTCACTAGAGCATAGGGGCAGAATCACCACCCTCAACCTGCTGACCATGCTTCTTTTGATGTAGCCCAGGATACAGCTGGATTTCTGGGCTGCAAGCCCACATCACTGACTTATGTTCCGTTTTCCATCAAGCAATACCCTTATGTCCTTCTCAGCAGGGCTGCTCTCAATCCCTTGATCTCTCAGCCTGAAATGATAGTGGGCGTTGCCCTGACCCAGGTACGGGAACTTGCACTTGCCTTGTGGAACCTCATGAGGTTCACATGGGCCACCTTCTCAAGATTACATGGTGTGAAATCTCTCTTAAATATCTTGTCATATCTTTTTTTTTCCTACTACGTTTAATTTTTTTAATTTTTTTAAAGCAATTTGCAGCCTACAGAAAGAGACTGACTGCCTCATATAACTGTTATAATTTGGACCAGTGTCAAGCATCAGCTTAGCATGTTTTTGCCTATACCTGTTAACCGAGTATATTTCTAGCTCTTACTGTCCAAATTTACTTTTTGGCACACAAAACATCAGTTTTAGCTTTTTCTTTATTCTTGTCAGTGTCTGATGTCAGGAGTGTGGTTTGTGGAAGCTAAGTAGTAGAAAACATTAAGCATGACAAAGTAAAGTATGTTATACTAACTCAGGCTTCCTTTGCTGTCTTATTGTGTATAACTCATTCTTCTACTTTTAGACAAAGAAAGCCAATACCACACACAGGATTTCAGTTTTTGGATCATGTAAAACCCTTTAGTATGATGCTACTCAGTCTTAAAGAGAAGGTGGGATTAATCAGTTTCGTAGCAAACCATATCGTGCTTCGAGTATACTAGTTTAACTAGCAATAAGAATGAGATCCCTTACTGTTGTACCCTTGCACCATCTTCTCGTCTTCTCTGTTTCTGTGGAGTAGGTTGTTGTTTCTCATTTGTATTTCTTTAAATCTTAACTTTTGGGGACCTCAATTTTTTAATATAGTCCTCCTACAATGGTTACTGTCAATTACCCTTTTTTTCCCCCTCAAATGAGATGAACTCCATTTTGATTGGAGTCTGTAGGAAAAAGGCATATACTTTAGACTGTCTTGCATATTAGAAAGTTGTGCTCAAAACTGATTTAAAAATATTCACTGGTTTGTATTCTGATCAGAATTTGTTTCCTGTGTAAAAAAACATGCTTGCTTTCTCATAGAAAAAACAATTGCTTAGTTTTGGAGCTTCGCAAGTGGGTGAAGCTTTCAGGGTTGGTGGCTGTGCATCTTAATTTAGGAACAGGACAGGGAGGGGACTATTTAGGTCATCAAGTCCATTTAGGTCATCTACTCTCACACGCAATCACACCATTGCTTCCTCTTTTCTATGTCATATCTACCTTATCCCTTCTGAATTTCTGGATCTGTTTCTCTTAAAAAGTTGTTATATTTTTTTTCCTGTGATTTTAAAGTTTTACTTATTTTCCAATCTGTGTGTAATCATGTATGTGAATTTAACCTCTATTTGTTTTGCATCAATATTGTCCTTAAGCTCCTCTCTGCTTTTTGTGTTTATCTTTCAGCTGCATTTACCATTATTTCCTATACTTTGTGCCAGCAGGTCCCCCTAATCCCATCAGGCTCTCCTGGGCTGTATGTGTAGCACAGAGGGACATAATGAGGATATCCTGGGGCTAAGGCAGATTTAAACATACAAGTCCACAAGTTGCTGCTGCAGATAGGTTTCACTGCTTCTGCACCTGAATGTTCAGCTATGTTCAGGAGGATTTATTCACTCAGATGCTGCACCAGATAAACATTGCTACTTTGCTGTAGACCCAAGCTGGCTCTTTGCAAGCACTGTTGGATATCTTTGTGCCATATGCTTGGTTGGCTGTGTGCAGCCCAGCTCAGTGCACCCAATCACATTTGTTTCAAAATTGTTTTACTGCAGTGGTGTGATCACTTTAAAGGATGCATTCTCAACCAAAGGCTTTTAAGTTCTTTTATACTGTGGTGGTGTTCATCATAATTTCAACACTTTGAATTCTTTTCTTTTCTCTAAACGTTCAATATTTTTCCAGCTTTCAGTGGTAGCTGGTGTTAAATGATAATGCTGGGCTAGAAGGGAGAGAAGCTGTCCTTTGGTTTCCTATTGTTGGTCTAGGAAATAAGCATTTTGACACATGAGGTGACATGTTGGCTCAGTTCCTAAAACCGTATCAGAGAGCATCTCATGTGTTATGTCATCTGGAGCCTTGCAGTGATTCCCAAGATTGTTATTAATGGGCTTGTGAACTTGTAAATACAGAATGGTAAATTTGGCCTTTAAGATAGAATCATAGAATAGTTTGGGCTGGAAGGGACCTTAAATACCATCTAGTTCAAACATCCCTGCTGTGGGCAGGGACATCTCACTACAGCAGGTTACCCAAGGCCCCATCCAACCTGGCCTTGAACACCTCCAGGGATGGGGCAGCCACAGCTTCACTGGGCAACCTGTTCCAGTGTCTCGTCACTCTCATGGTGAAGAAGTTCTTCCTAATGTCTGGTCTAAATCTGCCCCTCTCCAGTTTATACCCATTCCCCCTCATCCTGTCATCACAAACCTTTATGAATAGTCCTTCCCCAGTTTTCTTGTAGTGTCTGCAAGGTCGCTATAAGATCTCCTTGGAGCCTTCTCTGACCACTACTATTTGAATGCAACCATCCAACCAGTTTCTTATCCACCGTACCATCCACCCATCAAATTTGTCTCTCTCCAATTTAGAGGGAAGGATGTTGTGGGTGACCATATTAAAGGCTTTACAGAAATCTAGATAGATCACATCCATTGGTTTACCCTTGTCCACTGGTGCGGTTACCCCATCATAGAAAGCCACTAAGTTGGTCATAAAGGATTTGCCCTTCATGAAACCATGCTGGCTGCCATTTATCACCTCCATGTCCTCCATGTGCTTTAGCAAAGCTTCTAGGAGCATCTATTCCATGATCTTCCCAGGCACAGAGGTGAGGCTGACAAGTCGGTGGTTCCCAGGGTCATCTTTTCTACCCTTTTTAAAAAAGGGCACAACATTACCCTTCTTGCAGTCACCAGGGACTTCTGATTGCCGTGACTTTTCAAATATCATGGAAAGTGGCTTGGCAACCACATCTGCCAATGCCCTCAAGACTCTGGTATGTATCTCATCAGGTCCCATGGGATTATAAATATTCAGGTTCCTCAGGTGGTCACGAACCTGATCCTCCTCTACAGTGGGAGGGGTTTTATCCCCCTGGTCACCATCTTGCTGTCCCAAGATATGATAATTGTAATGTGAGCAGCTACAGTGAAGGATGATCACTGCTCTGTATGGACAGAAGGCTGCATACAGTTTTGAAGCACTGCACCTAACAGTGATCTGCTTCAGCTATGTCTGAATATCCTTCAATTGGTTACACAGTGCATATACTGCTTGATCTACTCCTATCTGTCCTCCTGCCACAAGAGCTATATGTTAGCCAGCTTTAGTTTCTGCAATGAAGAATGCAGGTGACAAAACTGACTGTGATAAAAAAAAAAAAAGTTATAATGAGGAAAATGAGATCTATAGAGGTACAGAAGTGTTTTCAGTTTTGTTCTCCACGTAACTCCTGGTCTTAATCTGAAACACATCATTGTGACTATAGTGGTGTTAATCCAGTAGACTTTTAGATATTGCTAAATTGAGATGTACACAGTACCTGATTCTCATTTCTTTCTTCTTTGGATAAAACACTGTCTTAAGCAAAAGTGGCAAATTCAAGTTTTTAAATTTACTTTTAAATATATCAAGGTTGCAATTGTTGAGGCAAATTTTTGTTTCCACAGAGGTATATGTGTGCAATCCCTTCATTAACATTCATGGAGTTAAGCTAGAATTTGGCTTGAAATGTGTGTTCTTCAGTGGTCACTGAAAGAAAGTTGATATTTGGAGTACCCATGGAGGTGGTGCTCAGCACTGATGAGAGTCACTGGACAGTTGCTAGTTCCTTGGATGCCAAAAAATATTAATTGACCTTCTTACAGAAGCTTCTTGCCTTTCACATTTGCACTCCTATATCAAAAGCCACCCCTTTTCTTGGAGGATCAACTTCCTTGCTCCTATCCCAGAAGCACTGATACCATAAATGATCTGGGAATTGGGAGGTCACTCATATCATCTGAGTAAGGTCAGGCCTGAAGGAGGCATTTGAGCCAGCTGAAAAGCTCAAAGCTTTAGCTGCTGAGCATTGTTCAGTGCTTTTTAAGAAGTCATTAATTTTTAATGTCCCTGTAGTTTTTGGACTGCAGTGCAACTAGAACAAATTCTTTGTGATTCCTGCCTATTGGAATAGATGAAGATTTCCTGAAACCAGGCAAATATGGGGCAGGATGAGTTCATCTGCAGGGTTATACTGTCTGGTGGGATTGTTGCTTTCTGTCTTTATCAAGCCTGATGCCTAGTGGTGCTGCATGTCTTCACTTAAAGTATAATTGTGCCAAGTTAAAGAGATAAAGAGAGTTGTTGTTGTCACTTGCTTAAAACGAGAACAAGGAAATTACTTCATACATAATTTGAGATTTTTTGTTTATATGACCGGGACTTAAAGAGCCTGTGGTTCACTTCTCTGTCAAACGGCAGTCTTGGGTGTAGAAATTGAATCAAGATATGACAGAAAGCATTACAAGTTGAAGCATTATGAGTTCTGCTATAAATGAGCAGATCTCTGCAAAAGTAATTTGGTCTGCTGTGAATGTGATGCATACACATCTGTGTGTACAGCTTCTTTAAATGACACTGGAAGAAGCAAGAGAGGGGGCTGCACAGCCATCTGATTGTGTATTATATATGCAATACTATGTATTGGATGTAAATGGCAAGGTGACAGCTGCAGGCTGGCCTTTGTGGGACAAGCCCAGATGCTGCCCTGTGCTAGACTCAGCTGGCTGCAAACCAGACCCACCACAGGACATAGGCCAAGCTAGTGGCACTGATGAAAGCATATTCAAGAAAGGGCAGAAAATGCTGGAGGGGGTGGGGGGGGTGGAGAAATGAGGGTGAAAAAGGGTGCTAAACTGCAGAGGTAACACCAAGATGAGAGACGGAGGTGCTCTGTGGCACAGCAGATTGCCGCTGCAGCCTGCAAAAAAACCCAGGCTGGAGCAGATGGGTATTCCCAAAGCAACTGGCCTGTGGAGAGCCCCTGCTAGAACAGAGAAGTGGGCGAAGGAGGATGGAGCAGCAGAGAGAAAACACTATGTATGGACTGCAACCCTTGTATGTTTGTTCCCTCACTGAGGGGATGATGGCAAGGAGGGAAGAGAGGAGTCTTCAGTAAAGGAGAAAGTTGAGCTTGCGTAAAGGGAGACGAGAGAGATTTTCCGTATGTTTTAGTGTTTTTCTTTTCATTTCCTGCTAAAGAAATTGGCAAATAAATAAATATTAACTGGTAATGAATTCATTTCCCCAAGCTGAGTCTGTTTTGCCCACAGCAACAGTTAGTAAGTTATCTCTCTGCTTTTGTCTCAACCCACAAACTTTCTGGCTCCCATTCTCTTCAGCAGAAGGGAGGATGAACTAGGAAGAAGAGCAAGCAGGACTCTGGGTGGGAGTTTGGCTGTTAGCCAGGTCTAAGCCACCACCAGGCATTAGAAGTACAATTTTAACGCAGCGAGGGCCAGAGAGCTTCACGAACAAATCAATATGATTTCAAATGAAGTCCTTCTTTATTGAGGGTTAACCCGTTTATATAGGGCAAGCAGGCCGAAACATCAGGTGAACTCCCATTGGTCACTGCCCTAGCAACCAGCCTCTCATGGCAACCGCCCAACCCACATAACTTTGTTGCTAGGTTGCAAATCCTTGCCCCCCAACTTCAGGTTACTTTATTAACATAACACAACAGAGTCATTACCACTCCTTGTAACTTTACGCAGCTCCACCCTGCCAGGGCACTTAAGGAACAATACCAACACAATTTTATGCAAAAGATATAGTAAAACTCCTCTAATTCATTTGTTGGCATATCTGAGTCTTTGCCTTGAAAAGTGGTTTACAGGCTACACCGGACAATCAAACAGTGGAGTAACCTCAGGGAAAATAGTCTACTCAGGATAAAAGTTGAAGATTAGAATGTAGATATTATTATTAAAGTTTTTTCTCTATTTTTTTGATGCAAGAAGGAACAGAAATTTTTCTGGAGTAGAAAGTTTAATAATGCCCATTCAATAGTTTTTCATTTTGATTAGGTAGGTTTAGATTATTTTTAATGACCTCAGAGGGGAGGAATATGATGTCATTTTACCAGTTCACCACAGTATTGTATACTAGTTTATTGGAAAATGGCTGCTACATTATGTTATGTTATGTATCAAACCTATTCAAGTTAGAAGCTAAAATTTGTCTATAATGCTGCAAACAATAGCCTGAATAAGATTAAAAGCATCTTGAAGTTTTGAAAAGTGGCAACTGCAAGTTATTGTGCATGTAGCAGTGATGAAGAATGCTGGAATAAGAAAAAAACCTGTGGTAATCATCATTATCTTTCAAGACGGAGACTGTTACATTTTGAAGTCATTTTCCCTTACTCTGCAGTTAACAAGGGATGAGGATTTTGTCATTTTGTGTAAGTGATGATTTCACAACTGAGTAGGTTTTAATCTTTAATGTGGTAATAAAATCTTAATATAAATTGTTGAAAAGGCATCTTTATATTAATATTTCTTAATTAAATGTTTTTCTTCAATAATGATTTTTTTTTCCAAGGGAAATGAATTTCACATATGTAAGGATAATAAATAGGACCTCTACTTTTCTTTTGTGAAGACAACTTTCCCTGCTAATATTCTGAGATCTTTTAATGATTATTCAAAAATATCTCTCTGTGGCAAACACCTGACAGGTCCTTTGTGTCTTAGTATGTGTATATTGCTTTGACTGATGCATTTAAAATTTATCAGGTATTGCTTTAACTGCTTTTTATAAAAAATGCAGACCTGATGGTTCGGTGCTTCATTACCAGCAACAATCAGTGACTCAGATACAAGACCAAAACCCACTGAAATGCATTGGTAAGGAAGCTTTTGGAGGTGGGAAATAGTTCCATCACCTTGAATTTTCCTTTAGACATCTCCTGTATAAAAATGTGTTTGGTGCTTTCCTACTTTGCTTGTAGTGTCTAATCATACAACCAGAGTATTACAGTTGCTAAGTGATGAGATCAGTCCTAGAACCCTGCCCACTGGCTTATAAATACTTCTCAATATGAGAAAAGAGAATAATGGACCAACTTATTAATAATTGATAGCCCTCATTAATGACTTCAGTCTTTGTAATTAATCATTTGTTACATCTGAAACATGTCTAGGTTTTCAGGTCAAGCCCTCAGGGTGGATAACAGAACTGTCAAAATGAAATATGAAGTGATGTGCTGGGAACTCCAGAACAGGTTACACATAGTCCTGGGAGACCAATACAAGCTCTGTTTAAAATTCACTGTTGTGTGCCAACTTCATTACGTACACTTGTATAAGCACTTTGGATCAGTCCACCTTTAATGCCACAGCAGTTCTGTAAATGATAGGATGGAGGATATCTACTGATCCTGAAATCCTTTAGGGAAGATCTTGTATGTGACATGAGAGGGGCTGGAGTGCTTGTATTATGCACAAACCAATGTCCAGCCTGAGGGAGAGTGTTGCACAGCATTACGTTCTTCCTCATTACTGTGTTTTATTCTGTTTAGTATTTGTTAAAACATATCTAGCTATCTTCTCTGCCAGTTTCAAAATGTGAGATTTTGGAGAGAAGACCCCTATTCCTACATAGTATATGCCCACACAGAGTGGAGGCAGAGGAGTACAAGGTCTAGTGCCAGTTTGGGTTGTTGCTCACTAGGTGCCATTAAAAGCGAAGACAGAGGACCTATTAATTGCTGTGCCTTCTGTCATTGAATCTTACTGGGCTGTTTCTGTAATTGTTTAAGAAAAAAAATCCCTTGTTACATCTTATTTATTGATATAAATGTTTAAAGATAAAATTCCATGGAGTTCATATCAGAAAAAACCTACTTTAACAGTAATCATCACTAGCTAAAGTAAGGAGATGTAAGGAAATACACACAGGGAAATGCTATCAACCAGTTGAAACGCATTCACCCCAGAAAAGTAAGGTGAATTTATGGTAATTATCACTCTCAACTTCAATCTAAGCTGAGTGTGACCAAAGCAGACTAACCCAAGGATAGTTTAATGGAAATAGTTGATGCTTCAACAGACTAAACAAAGAGCTGAATCAGGCTTCATTCTGAAAGAAAGGCTGGTTGGAACTACTGACATTTCTGCTTCTCTTTGCAATTAGAAGAAACATTACTGCTACCACTTGGAAGATGATTAAAATAATTGTCATCTTTTTGTTCTCCTCCTTCGACAGCTATCACTAGGTGCCTGCTTCCTTCTATGTCTCGATGTGTTATGCTTTGAGTCTGTTTTGCCAGGGAAAAAAGCTAGGCTAAGCATAATTGGGCCATTTTCCTGTCACAGTGGTTTCTTTTTGAATCTTGTTACTCTCCACAGGCTGTAGTGAGGTCAGTCATATTCAGTCAAATGGCTGAGCCAATAAAAAGTGTGCTAGAACTAAGTACCTGCTGTCCAAGCAGGTTGGAGGGAAAGTGTGCAAGGACAGTCTTGGGTAAAGGGGTGCCTTTGCTGGTTTTATCAAAACTTCACCTGAATTTGTCCTGAAAAGAGAAAATTATGTGGCCTTGTAACATACTAGTCAGCACTTATCAGCATTAATATCGTGCATGATGACTCTCTGATGGGCATGTCAAAATTTAGCATTTCTCTATATTCGTTTACTGTCACAGGAAAGTACCTCTGTATATTCATGCAGTGTCATGGCATAGCACCACTATACTGATGCAAGGTGACCTTACAGTATCGTGCAAATTGTTGCAACATCATAATGCAAAACTAGCTTGGATTGATGCAGGGCCGTGACCTAGCATAGTGATTATTGATTCAACATTAGGGTACAGTCTGATGCCTACCGTGCCATTGCCATCTTTATTGACTCAGGAGCATGAGGCAAGGTCATTCTTTGAGGCATCAAAAAGCACTGTTGAGATCCACTCTCTCTGCATATTGATGCAATGCTACTGTCTGTTGTTTTAGTCTAGTTTATCTCTTTATGGAGATTATCAGATGTCTGGGACAAAGTTTGCCTTTGCTTGTAAATTATTAATATGACATTATATATTGAGTAAAGCTTTGATATTATTAAGTTCACAAGGTTATAAGCTCATCATTACTCTAGTGAGCCAAGACCACATCTGTTGACAGCTTATCTCCATCTCTACTGTCACTACCAGGGCACACAAATATATTGGAAGATCATTATTAGGGATCAGAAATTTTGAAGTCAGGAATTCCATGGATTGGGGATAAATTTATTTTTGTTATTGAATTATTTTTGAGAATTGTTTTAATACAGGATTTTCTTTTCATATTTTCAAGCATAAGTCCTGTTGTTTCAAGTTGCAGCTCTGAATGCTCAGTACTTCTGCAAATCATATCCTGGGGACTACAGTTGGCAAGTAAAAATGAATAGTAAACCAGTTATATTTACTTGAGTACTCAATCATGCAAATATTCTTAACACTTTTGTGGGTATATTACTTCCTTGGCTTTAACCAAAAGAAGCAACCAAGCAAACAACAAACAAAAAAAGCTGAGATGCTACCTTGGGACATTTCCAGGTTCTAACAGGACTGGAATTTTAGCTGCAACTGCACATTCTTTTGCTACTTGAGCTAACACGATAACTGATGGGGATAGTGTTATTTTGTTGTAGCTATGCTGTCCTAAAGATCAGAATAGGATTTGTATGGTGATAATAACATTTATTAGACTACCTAGCAGATGAATGCCAGCAACCTTTTCAGGAAATGGGATTATCTTGAAAGCTGTAGTAAACTAAACTTTTTCCCTCCACTTTTAGGATATGAAGAAAGGGCTTATATGTGCATAAAGCTTCATTTTCCTAGCTGTACCAATTTAGTCTTATAAAATGTCACCTTATTCCATTAAAGTCCAAGGTTGTTCTTTGTGTGGAGCAATCACTTAAGTGAGTTGAAAGAATAATTTCATCAGTTGCTCACAAATATTTTATCAAAGTAGAGAACTTTTGTGGTTCAGGAAGTCTAGGGGTTTCTCCCTGACTCCAAAGAGGAGCAGTGTTAAAGGAACAGAGATGATTTTGGGGCTGAAACTTCATGAAGTAAACAACTTAAGGCAGATGGATAGTATTGGAAACTTGTGCCTAAACATTTTGGATTTGGCAGTTGTAATAATAAATAAGTAATAGTAAATAATAAATAAATAAGTTATTTTAATGGGAAACATCATGTACCTTTATTGGGAAGAAGTCCCCTCTGTAATAGTCTTTAATGTAGTAGAAGGATCTGCTGGTTTTCAAGTTATCTTCTGATTCAGGGTTTGAGTAGTCCCCATTCAGAGGTTTCTTTGTAATTATAGTCTTACATCATAGTATGATCTTGCAGAAGCATATGTCATATGTTGAACACTGGATCATGACATCAAATAAATCAGGCAAGTTGAACATCATGGTGACAAAAAAAAGTGGGGAATATTTCTTTGCATTAGTAATTTGCAGCATTAGAAAAAGGGTCAGAGAAGTGGCAGGAAGTGGTTAAAGGAGACTTCTGTAGCAATGTATTTATAGATCGCCTGAGGTTAGTTGAATATTTTTGAAGGTAAACTGCTAGGTTATTCCTCAAGGTTGTGTAACTATTCATTTCAATAACAATAACTTCAGTATTTGGCAATAGGTTGGATTTTTTTCCTCTCTTCTTCCAATTTTAATTTACTCTGGTGGATTTTTATATTTCATTCACTTCATTTGTTCAATTTTGGTTTATGCAAGTTTGTGCCCATTGCTCTCCAGGGCACTGCAGAGAAAAATATCTGTGTATCCAACTTCATGGTTTTAATAATTGAATAAAGTTATTTGGAAATACCCCAGAAATCCCTATTAGAAATACATAAACAGAATTAGTAAGGAGGCCACATAGTATCTTCATTCTCCTGGCTCCAGGCTAGCACCTCAGTCAAGGAGCGGTGACTAGCTTTGAGAAAAGTTTATTGGGAGGGTAGGGGAGAGATTTTGTGTAAAATGATATGTATCATAAACCCCCACATGTTTAGCACTCCTGTTATACTGCTCTTATCAGAATTTGAAGCACTTTATACTGGATGTTACAAGGCACTCAACTTATGGTCCAAGTTTTATTAATTCAATAATTATGACTGTTCAGCACGCAGTTCACCTGAGAGGAATTTGCAATTGATCCTCAATAAGGAGGACCATTTAAAACCTGGCCAAGGCTGTTTAACAGGGACTTTTGAGGAGTGAGAGTATGTATGTGCAGGAGGGGGAGACACATCTGAGGAGAGAAAGCCTGCAGGTCTGGGGAAAGTTGTAGTCTTAATAGAAAAAAAAAAGCAAGATGCTTCAGGTCGTTTTCTTTAATTCTAATTTGCAGCTTCAAACCTTGCTTGTGGGCTTTTTGATTGTGGATTTGTTGAGGGGAGCTCATGCAAGTTAACCCCTTGGGTGTCGGGGATGGGAAAAAAATGAAACAAATGAGGGGAAGTTTTCCCATCTAACAATGACTTCAAGCTAAGTGAAAAAAGATCAGCTGTGTTTTGAAGAGACAAGAAAGGAAAAAAAAAACCATTTATTGTACAATTATGTATTTCTATGCAAAGCTGAAATGAGAAAGTTATAGTAATTAGTATAACTTTTAATGAACAATACCTAAAACGCATGGAGAATTACCACTGAATGGTGGCAGATGCTGAACACAACACCTGAAAATAATGGGAACTTATTTTAATATTACTAGCATATCCTACCACGTTTGTTCCCTGATTTGGTGGCTTTTTGCTTTACAGATCTTTCAGTAATAAAAATGAGGTGGAAGGTAGCATCTGGATGCACCGGGTTTGAGGGCAGATTTGAGTTTGTGGTTGGTTGTAACAACACGATGAAGTAGAATTGCCATCTTTCAGCTCAAGTTTACAGCAAAGCTTTCTGGGAACTGATATCCCCCACCATCACTCCAAAAAAATCCAACTCTAACAAAAACAACTCTCCCAGTGCCCCCACATCAACAGTCCCTGCTTTTTCTGGAACCAGCCCTGAGAAAATCACACATTCATCCTTTTTACCTTCAGTCTCGAAGACACCTGTTCCTCTAGTGCTTCCAGACTGTGTTTGTTTATTATCCAGGGCACGTAGAGAGGAGCTTCAGGTACTTTGTGGTAGGTTTTTTAAAAAATGAGACCTATAATTTTAATGCCCTTGGTGGCATATGCACCTGCCTAGCTGATCACCTTACCCTCCAATGAAAGCTGTGACTTCCAGTTAAAGAATAAACATTTAGGAGTTAATTTTAAGGCAATTACTACTGATAGTCATACTATGGTATCAAAGTCTGCAAATATTTTTAAGCCCAGAGGAGGTTTCTAGCCAGCGTTAAGAACTTTGTGCTGAGCATGAACTGCTGCCAACATGTGAGCAGTAGTTTAGGTCTCTGCTATGTTGCATTGATGCCTCTAGTCATATTCCCTGGCTGAAAGTTCTGTAATGCTGCCTTTTCCTGTTAAAAAAATGGGATCCCCCTAAAAAAGGGAATTTCCAAGTGCTTAATAGACCGTTCCTTAGGTACATCGTGAATCTAATTTTTGTTAATTCTACCTTGATTGGCAGTTTGAACTATGCCTGTGCTATTGCTCATCTACAGTTAATTTCTCATCACTGTTGGTAATCACTCTTGAGACTCTCTTCATTCCATGAGATGCCTAAATAAGTACATGGGCTAAAAGTACTCCCTTCTTTTTTTTTTTTTTTTGCTTGATAAGGGTTTTAGTTTCTTTATACTCCAAAAGGTATACTCCTCTGACCTCAGTTATGAGTAAGTCTTTCCTCAAATATGGAGTTGATAACAGATACCTAGTGTTTGTTAAAAGATGATGCTTTAACTAGAACTAGCCTCACCACTTCTTTCTTTGAAAGTGATAACATGTCCTGTTTTGCAGAAAATGCTATACCATAGCCTGTTAGGTGTGTTGGCATTGGTTGTTTAGTCCCTTTGAGACCTAAAGCTGTTTTGGTAACAAACAGCTGCATATAGCTGACAAACCCCAAAGACAGCCTTGAAGCCAATAAGAACAGTGTTGCTTCTATTCAATAAATATGGGCAAAATGAGGCAGAGGGGTAAGCGACTTGCCCTAGATTTCACAGCACATGGTAGAATGCAGCAGTTCTATCTTGTACAGATGCTTTCTTGAGATAAATATCCCTCATTACAAATATAAAATGGATTGTGTTTAGCTTCAGAGACAGTGCCTTAGCCTGTGAAGAGGAATGAATGTAATCTGAGCAAGAATGTCCACCTGGAAACTACACTTTTTTGCAAATTAGTTCATTTTACTGGGAGGATGCTTCTACTGGATGAATTCACAGGCTGGGCTGTGTGCTAAAAATAAATCAGTAATCCTCTTAAAATATCTTGAGAGGGGGTGATAGCTAGATTATGATGATGATGATTATTTTATATATTCTACAGATGCAGCAAATGAATCTCAAATGCATGAGTGGGCAAGGCCACACAGGGAGTTGTTGGTAGAGCCAGATATGGAATCTGGGAGCCCTGTGATATCAAACAGTAGCACTCTAACCACTCCACTGCAATGCTTTATCTGAACCTACCCTGCTACATGCCTAAAAAATTCTACTGCTAATATTACCAAGAAAAGAATGTTTACTTACTAGAGGTCAGTCAGCAACACAAGCCAGTCCCCTTTTCTCTGCCAGCTTGGAGAGGTTTTGAAAGCCTGTACTAAAACCTTTGAGATATGTTTTGTTGCCAGCTAAGGGTGGTATTGACTTCTCTTATGTACTGAGATTATGCAGTAAGATAGACAAGTGGTGAGGAATAATTAAATGCAGGCAAGAGAAGAGAGACTGTTTCACTGCACATTTCAGTTTCTATGTTCATGAGTCCCTAGCTGTTAAGAGCAGAGGCATTCAGTTTTGAGTAATCTGGTCAGTCTTAATGTTATTATTTTATGTATATCTATATGTGTATGAATATATACATAAATAAAAATTTGGATGCGTACCTCTCAATGTACTTGATTTCTGAGACAGAATAAACTGTAAAGGGGAAACTCTTTTCTCCAAAGGGATTTCTAAATATCCAAATGTAGAAAAACATATTTGTCCTTTTTGCCTGTGTTATAGTTCACCTCTTAAACAGAATTGGGGAAAAACAACCTGTTGAGAAGAAGTGATGTGGAAGTTATGGTAAACTGTTAGCACTTCAGAGCACTCTCAAGGGAGACATTGTGCTAACAGCTGCAGGAACAGTTCACTGCTTGCAAAGCATCCACCTCTTCTCTTTGGTAGGGTGGCTGGCTATGTGCACAGACACTTGCAAAAGAGGAGGAGGAGGAGGGTCGAGAGAAATCTTAGCTTGCAGAAAAGTGAGGTTTCTCAAGTTTGAAGTGCTGAACAGGGGCATCTATGCTGTATGTCAGTTCACATGGGAGGAGGTTGAATCTGCTCAACCTAGCTGGCTCAAAGGAGAGAATTTAGTAGTTTGAAGTTATCCCTTATCACGGTGGTAAGGTCCACTTAGCTCAAGAGCAGCTGTCTAGTGCTGTTCCTTTCACTTTTGCTATTGCAGTTTCTTGTTTACCTTTCTGTGTTTATCACCTGTTAGTTTACTCAGAAGAAACATTTGAAAGGAAATGATTAAAAGATCAGGACTCAGGACTCAGAACTCAGAACACAGGACACAGGACTCAGAACTGACTGCCAGTTGTTCTCCAAGTAGCTGAATTTATGTGTAAAAGAAAGCATATTTTATTATATTAATAGTAACCTAGGGCAACAGGAAAGGCAGCAGTTAGAACTTCATAGAGATTAAGTGAATAAGGAATAAGACAGGGGTAGCAGCAAGGAAGCTATGGGTGGTGATCTTCACACTTCAAGTAATTAAGAATTTTAACTGAAGATTGAAGTACAGCAGTAGTTTGTGCATATTGAATTGGGAGCTCCTCCCAGGTATAAAAACAGGACTGGCCAAAAGATGGCCACATGTAAATTTGAGTGGAGACCAGTGCAATAGATTATTGGAAAATCAGAGGTGACCTCTTAATAATAGAAAAACTAGGTAGACTAGGCTGTGAAAATAATAGATGGTCCATGTATGTTGGGCAGAGAGGAGAGATATGTGGAGCAGTACAGAGCTAGAGTGACTGTGACATGTCACAGTGACATATTAGGAAAATAATCTTTGTGGCAGAATTATAGATGGCTATGAAGTGCTACCAGAGACGAGTGTTGTACCTGCAGCTGTCTCAAGACTGCAAAAGTTAGTGGCAAGAACTCAAATGCAGATGAATTTCATCAACTGATATCTTTTAGTCTTACTCTGTATTTTATCTTTTTGTTTACAGAGGTATATGAAATCTTGAAACAAAGCATAGACAAGTGTCAAGCAAGACCAAGGTCATCTTCTAGCTTTTCTTACAAAGCACGGGAAACTGCAGTTTGAGCTTAGCGCATTTATTCACCTTTGGATACCAAGTTAAGGAGGTACCTGTGAAAATACTACAGTCTTAAGCATAAGCAGTCCCATGACTACCCATGTTTTGTGTCTTTGCCACACATCATGGGTGCCTACGCTGACAATAGTAGTATGTGACCTCTGAAAATGCTGGCCTTTACTGTTTTGGGGAAAGAGGAATCTTAGTCGGATCTTAGTGGTATTATGTATTAATCATGCTAGTATAAACAACTTCTGCACTTTGTGGCTCTAAAGAGTTCCATTATGCATTAAACATTATACAGTAGCATTATACAGAACATATGCATTATCAGTAATGAGGCAAACTATACATGCCAACAGACTGCCTCACGGGTTTAGGTGTTGGAGTCCATGAGACTTCAGCAGCAGAAGCAAAATCAAATACTAAAATAACCATCGGATGTTTCAGTGGCTTGTAAAACTAGATGCAGAATATATTCTGTTCTGCTTTTCTTTAGGCATTCAAGAAAAGGCTAGTCTCTAATTGTATTTCTTGGATAAACTTGTGGGCAGCTATGGGATCACAGCACTTACTGGCTTCCTACATTAATGAAAAATTATCCCACCTCTCCCATTTTCATACTGAAGTGTGTTCCCTGAAATCCTTTCTTCCAATTCGGGATCTTTACAAGCCTGGTGGAGAAGGGAAAAACACTGGATGTGTGTAGCCTTTCAACTGAAACACCTATGTGGACTGATGGACATTTTGATATGATTGATGTTTAACTACTGAAACCTTAGTGCTTCAGCCGCCCTTGACAACAGCTTGGTTTTTTTGGGGCTGTTTGGAGCTTCTCTCTTCTGTAGAGCAAAAAAAAGCTTCTCAGAAAGCAAGGTTAATGGCTCACTTCCACATCTGTTGCACAAATGGCCTTCAAGATTTGCATTGAACAATTACATGTATTTATATGTATATTTATTAATGAATATATTTGTAGCAATCTATATAGTTTATAGAAATATGTTTCTAAACGTGCATGGAGAGAGAAAGAATGAAAATGCTCTGTGTTTCTAAGTGTAACTTCTGCTTGCATTGCAGGGAGTAGGGCCGGGGTGGCGGGGGTATGGGGAGAGAAGCCAAGTGGAAGGTTGCATCTTCAGGGCTGGGTTTCATGAAGCAATCTTGGTTCAGGTCTGTCCATCTACCCACAGGAGATCAACAGCAGAAGCTGAGATTGCTGAGGACTGTTGAGGTTTTTGCCTAGCACTAGAGAGATTGTCAATTCTAGTTTTAAATGCAAGACCAGGCAGTGGTCTGGAGGAAGGTGGAATTTTTTAATTACTGCAAAAAAAGTGATACTTACAATAGCTGATTAGTAAATCAGAACAAGTAAGGTGTTATCTGATGTAAACTTCTGTGTGTTTAAAGCTCATTGTGAAAATATGAAATGGTGATGCTTTGTTTTCAGTGAGCAAGGGGTTAGCCTCAGCAATTTTTTTTGCGTTGTTCTCTGCATGAGATTTTGAAAGAAGAATAAATTGGTTTAATGGCTGTGAGCTAAGGTTTTGAGATGGGTTGAATCCCATGCTTATTGTAGAAATTGCAAGATGGGAGAAATTTCATGTTTTGTTTTATGCCTGCCTGCATTAACTTATTGTGCTTTCCTGTTATAAGTATTTTTCCTTGAGGAAAATATATTGCTGAGAGTAGCTGCATTTATTTCTGATGAGTCATACCACCAATGTGCATCTTGATAATTAGTATACGTATATTGCTTCTGTGTGCTTACTGGCCTGGGTATACAAACTTAATTATTTGTGTGTTTGCATCACCCCAAACCTGGTAAGAATAATTCTGAATGTTTCTTACGGGTTCCTAGGGTGGAGAATCTATGTACCTAATCTTTCTCTTCTGTTTTCATTATTTCTTCACATGGGAAGAAATTCTGGAGCCTCATCTGCAGAACCTGTGGAGAGGTTGGAACTCCAGCTTAACCTCTCAAGGAACCCAGCTACAAAGCTGCAAGACTAGCCCTAGTCCTAAATGCATGCCAGCTCCTGTGGTTTTCCAAAGCTGAAGCATTTGCCTAATTTAATCCTGTAGTTTCAGTTGTATAATCAAAATTGTTCTTGGTAGCATCTCTCAGAAGTCCCTAAGCTTTTACTGATGTTTAAAAAGCATTTAAATATCTTTCACAGTATTAATATCTGCTAACTGTCCATTTTTATGTTGATTGGCTGAGCACCTGCCACAGAACTTGGATTGGTTATGGTTTCTCTCAAATATGGGTGATAGTTTAATGTGCATAGCAAGGTGAAGGCAGTCAATTGAGTGTTACTGTCATTTCTGATAGTGTACACACATATTTGCTGGGAGTGGGAAGGCAGATAATTTAGCTTGTATCTTTCATCTACAGACTGGCTCATTCTTCTAATATAAGTTCTAAGAGGAATGTAACCTACTGTGGTTACAGTGTTCTGCTAGTAGCATAAATATCAGTGTTTTGGAGATTAAATTGTCCATTGCAGTTACCCTGCTTCTAAGAGACCTAACATGGCTGGGGGGTTGTGTCAAGAGCCTTTAATGAAATGAGTTGAATATGGTGTTCAGTTCTTTAGTTAAGCAGTAGCTGCTACCTGTTCAGAAATAGCACGGTTTAAAATGTTAATATTGCTGAAAAACTTCAAAGCAAATAGCTTTGTTCTGTTGCTGTGAAGGAATATTTGGATGACCTTAAACATGTTTCAAAGATGCTCTGCAAGAAAAATCTATCTGTCATGTAAATCTGACAGTCTTGCTCATTGTTGCTGACTCTGAGTTTTGTGAACTTTAAAAATGTAAAGCGCCTGGCCCCTCAAAAATAGTAATTTAGAAATATAGGCCTGGAGTTTTGCCTAGTGTAAACCTATAGTTATTCCAATTAAATCAGAGGATTTAGCCTGGATTTACATCAGTGAAAATGAGAACAGAATCTGTCTGTGCTTTCTTCTGCCAACAGCATTACATGAGGCCAACAGAAGAGTGTTGGTTGCTCCTACTACCAGTAGCGTATGTCTTTCTAGTTTGCTCCCTACTGCAGAGCCTTAGGTGAGATGCAATCTGCAGTTAACTGAAGGAAGCTGGATCTAGTTTGTCTTTCAGAGATAATAGTCATAAGACTTCTTGCATCCTGAAGAAGGCTTCAATGGTATATCACAAATACAATGGGATTTAGTGGCCTGTACCTTTAAGGTGCTGGTTTGTAGTTCAGTTACCTTACACCCTTTCTTGATGAAACTTAGTGAGGCTTTTCCCAGGGTGTTATGAGAAGCAAACTGTGAAATACAGCTATGTCCAGGAATAAGGTTTTGATGATACTTAACCCAGAAAACATTTCTAGATAGGGGCTGGGTTGACACAATGAATGCTTCCAGGATTTTTCATATTTCAAAGGTCCTGCTCAAAGAAGGCATGATTGCAAGAAAATCAAACAAATAATCCGTGATGTCAATGCTAAGTGAGTTAAAGCAAGTACTTATATTTGCTCAGGAAAGCTTTTGACTATGCTACCTATTTAAGCATCATGTTAAACTTGAGAGAAACTTGTAGAACTGTTTTGTCTCACTGTAGAGGTGGTTAAAGGTGGAAAGAACAGATCTAATGAAAAGCCACAGAGAACAGACTGAACTGTTAATAATGCCTGATACCAAATTGCATATGCCCTCTATGATATGTGCTCTAGTTGCTCCCATCATGCCAGAATCCAATCTTAACGGAAAAATGGCTTTGAGTTTGAAAGCCAACTTAAAAATGATAGATTATTTAGATAAAATAGCCCTTTGTGTATGAATGGCATTCATCTAATAGCAGAGCCTAAACTACTTTTTGTATTTGTGTATTTCTTTTTACAAGCTTCCCTCAACTCCTCATGAAAATTGCTCTTGGGCAGTTAGCTAAGGAGCAAATTTCTCTTTCTCAAAAATGTTGTCTACACAGGCAATGTTGCTTTTTATTCCCCTTCATACTGGTGCTGAGTTTTACAGGCTTTTCTGCAGTGGTTGCCATTGTACAGAGCAATGAAAAATGAGCTGTTGGAATTTCATCTTAGGAATGAAAAAGAGCAGGAAACAGCAAAAAAACAAAGGAAGAAAAGAAAAACTGCTTCTGAAAAAGAAAGAATGAGACACAAGAGTTATTACCATTAACTTAAAAATTCAGCCATTTCCAATGAAATTAAGTAAATCTTTATTGGTATCCTCCTAACAAGAAGGAAGGGGGGTTTTGAAACAGTAATGAGGTGGCACATTTATCTTAATAACTTATTTTTCTAGCTATCTCTGGTTTTGTAGAGGTCTTGGTTTGTACCCATCTTTATCAAAATTTACTTGAGTATAAAGCCATAGAATCGTGTCATAAGCAAAGAAATTATCTCATAGAAAAAAGAGCAGTGACAGAATCCATGGCCATTAACAGACTTTTGCTTTGCTGGTTAGCACAACAAATGCTTTGCCCACTTGAGAGCTGTAGAAGTAACCTGAATGGAAAAGATGCCACTGAGTATTGTCTGCACAAAAAAAAAAAAAAAAAATCTGGAATAGACTGTAAGAAAACTTTTCCTTTACATGGAGTTTTGGCTTACAAAGGTGGCTTCTCAGCCTCATAGCCTGTCCATATGGGACTGATATGAACCAACATTTTCTGAGGACTGGAATGTTCATTTGTGGCAACATTATCCTTAAAAATAAAGGCTCTTCTGTAGTTCTTTAGAGCTCTGTCCCTTGAAATTTTACAGTCAGCAATGTCGTGGTGATGGCTGCAACTGTACTGATGAGTGACAATACCAAAGAAAAATTTTATAACTAAGCAAGTTGTTCTCAGTATGCAAGGGTATCTTCTGATTTTAAAGTGTTCTGTGACTTTAGGACAGCTTTCACTTGCACAGTTTTGGAATGAGGTTTCACTGTGAAATCATTTAATGACCAAAATTTCCAGATTTTTCTTTGCTTTTTGTTGTGCAATAGTTTGTCTGCATAGTGAGTTTTCCAAGGACATCCACAGGCATTTTGTTTTGAAGCCAAAGCCTAGTTAACCAAAAATTGTGTTGTTTTTCAGTTCATCATTCTTTCTTTTTAGGGCAAGAGATAGACTACAGATCAATGGAGAATATATAATTTTGGTAGCTAAAATATATAATTTCTGTTCTGCCATAAATTCTAAATTTGTGCACTATTTGCAAGTTCTTGTATAACCTTTCTAGTGATAAGCACATAGAAAACATTTAGTGATGGATTCTCTCTGACTGCTGTATAAACTGATCTAAGTTTATGGGCAGGTAGATGATGGCAGTAATTCATTTTTGGGAAGTCCTTGAAATTCTGTTTGTTAGAAACCATGGAGCAACTTTGCTGTGGATTCCTGCCTATCCTGTACACTCTTTTCCCAAAATATGGAAGCACATTAAGTGACAGTTAGGAGGAGAGAGGAAAATGGGGATTTTGATGGGGAGGGAAAAACAGAACTTGTGCTGATGGCAAGGTTCATAGAGTTCTTCAGTACTTAACACTGCTTTATTGTATTGACAGTTTTATCATGTTTGAGAGTCATTTTAATTCTTAAAGCCTTATCTATGAAATGAGGCAGAAGGTGGTATTTTAATGAATCCTTGAATGTTTCACTTAATCAATAATCCAATATCTGCTGCAGTCAGCAGTGGTGCAAGGCCAAAAGTATATGTACAGCAGTGAAAGAATTTGTAGTTTGTGCTAATTCTGCTTCTAGAGTGTGTGGGTTCCTAAGTGTGCAAGGCAGCACTACATCAGCTGTAGTGTTTTTTTATAAAAGATGCATTAAATTTTTGTAAGCTATTAAAACAGTGCAAGTGAAATGACTGATAGAGTCATGATTTAGACTGTAGAGGACATTTATCAATCTGACAGAATTACTAGTGTAATTGCCAAGCTGTAGGGAAGGATGTAAGTGATGGTTGTCTTGAAGCTTAGTGGAACTGGAGCCTGGAGCAGCAGCAATCCCACCATTAACAGAGGAAACACAAGGCTGGAGCCAATTGTGTGTTCCCACATGACCTAAAAAGATAATCTTGTGATCTTGTCCCATTTTGTTTCCTCCCATCATCCTCCCCCACTAAGACACACACACACCCCACCCTTGCAGTTTAACTGCTGTATCCACATCCAGTTAGTCCATAAACACTTTATTCCCTTGCACTGTTCATTCTTTCTCTTTGCAAAGCTGCAAAATAGATTCTGAAAGACCCCACATTACATGTGTCCTAGACCTACTGTTATGAAATATCTTGATGCACTTAGTTCTGTATACACTTTATATTATGAAACAGATTATTGCAGTATGTTTTCAATTTATGAACCTGTTTTTGTTGTAACAGACCATACTTGAGTCTGAGGGAACTGTAAAACCTGACCATGGGCTGAAGGCTTTGTTATTAAGCATAGGAAAATTATTGAGTTGTTCAAATGTCATTGTGATCTTTTATTTAAGAGGTCAGTTTTGTGCAATTAACAACTACAACTAATACCAAAAGGAAAAGGCCACTCTGCAAGGATGTGTAATAGTTCTATAGTTTTTTTCAAATGTCGATGTGCTTGTTTGTTCCAGTTGTAGTACAAGCAAATTGCAGAGAATTCCAAGCTCGAGGTCAGCAAGAAAAAGACATCTTTCTGCTGTAATTTCACATCTACACTCTAGTACTGCTTTACGAATTTTCATCTTCCTCCTCAGTTTTCTGTAATTTGTCTAACTCTAGTCACAAACTTATGTGGCTTTAACCATTGTAATACTTGATTTATGGTATTGGAGACAGAAGACTGACAACCACAGGGGACAGATAAGTTACCTCAGGGGCAGTGTAAGAGCAAGACAGTCTAGCTGTGCTCTCTCTGCGCAGTGCCAGTCCCTGGTTTCCCACGTGTCAGCAGCATGAGTGTGTGCAAGGTACTAATCTCTGTTGGTGTCCCTATGCTTAAATTGCCTTTCTTGACCTAGATGCACCCCCTACTTCTTTCCAGTACTTTGGATAACTGTCCCACCACTTTGATATCTTGTAATCATAGTATCATAGATGTTTTGGGTTGAAAGGGAACCTAAAGATCAACCAGTTCCTAACCTCTTGCCATGGGCAGAAACCTTCCACTGATCAGGTTGCTGAAATGTTCTAAACCCCTTGTTCATATTTTACTCTAACAGAAGGTCTAACAGACTAATGAAAGGGTAGGGAGGGTGGGAATGAGACTGTATTTAATGATACGGCTTCTTTCTGTGCAAGTCAAAGTCAGTGAAGGACGTCACTGTGTGGCATTGGCTCAGTGGATGCCAAAATGAGTTCCTGGGTCTCTGCTATTGAGACAACTGCAGGCATGTTTTAGTTGCGTGCAGTTACTGCTTATATTCAAAATAAGTGTATGCGACTATCTTGTATTACTTTCAAATATTTTAGCTGTATGTGATCAGAAATGTGTACAGTAATCGTACATAGCCAAGGGAATATTTTACTGTTGCTAAATGTGCTGCATTTGCTGCATGTATATGGAAAGTCACCAGAGCACTTTTCACTAACACTAAGTAGATATAAATAAAGGAAAAGCTGTTAAAATTGTAACTGGCAAAGTAAATGTCATGAATATGCTTCAGTGTTGAGTGCAAGTAAATAACAGATGTGTTGTCAAATTTATTGGCCTATATTTGTAACAGCAGAAATGAAATTAAACATACACCACTGTGGTAATGTAGACAGTATTGATATTGCTACAGGGATTTAATCTATGAAATTAGCTAGGAAAAAAAAATTCTTCCAACAAGAAAATATAATTTATATTCGCTATCCCAAATCTATCAGTTGTCCTAGCCTCACCAAGTCAGCCATGCTTTTTTCCCCTCCCCCCCGCCCCTGCCACCTTGCCTTTTCAGGTTGATTGCTTTTGAGGTTGGTTTCCTTATCCCATAAGAGTGGGAGCACAATGTTAAGGGGCAAAGCTGCATGTACTTGTGTGCAGCGCTGGTGTTGCAAACTCTGACTGGCTACTTTGATGATTTCTGCTTTTCATCTCATTGACAAGGAAGAATTTTGTCCTTGAAAGTCAGTCCCATTGTCTCTGAAAGTAAGATTGTGGTCTTTTCTGACATGAGCAGTTTGAGAAACCCATCTTTTTATGCTGGTAAGCGGGCAAACACTTTCCATGTGGCAACGGTTGTGTTTACCTTGCTAACAATGGCTCAAAGCTAATGCTGTCATCTATAGAGTGGGCGTATGTGCTTTAATGCGGTCACTTGAAAGTAATTGCATAGGCTTCTTTCCTCTGCTGCAAACAGCTCTGCTGTAGCTTCACTTCTCCAAGCCTAAGAGAGGATGAGTTGTCAAAAGCTAATGCTACACCTTGGAGAGTTAAAGAGCCTAAAGAAATGGTGGCGAGGAATCAAGAAAGTAAAACAAAGGAAATAAATAGCGTAAACAAATTAATTAATTGTCTGGAAGTGAAGTGTATGTTTTTAATTTTGCCCTTGTTGAAGGGAAATTGAAGTTCATTATGTTCACCGACTGATTTAAAAGCTCTTTCCTGCACAGCATCATAGAGAGAGAGAAAGAGAGGGAGGCCCATTTGGAGCTCACGCATTGGCTGCAGCTTCAATTAAACCAGGAATTCATTACTGGAAACCTCCAGAGAGAAAGCTGTTACCTCCCCCTTCAATATGGGAAGGAAGCTGCATTTTTCTTTTGCTGATTCACTCTTTTTAGTATGAAGCCTTTGCTTTACGCTGAAACCATTGTATTTTGGCTCATGCAATTCTAGTAATAATATTGAGATGCTGATAAATTTAAGAGATGTGAGGCCATATTTGGAGGCAGGTTGTGCTATTTCTTGCTAATATTTACTGTGCTTTTCATGTGAACAGAGATGGTGTAACGTGGACGAAAAGAAGGGGACTTAGAAAATTCAGTTTACCTCATGTTATGAATTCTAGGGTTGATGCTTGGTGAATTGATCACAGAATAGCAATTAAATATTTTTAATTAGATGTATGTGTATTATTGCAAAATCCTACAGCATACTCATCAGCATCTTTAGTTGCCAAATGCTTTCGATATACCTGACTATTGGTGTCTGACAGATGTGCAGGCTATGTTCCATTTATGACCATAGAAAATGTTTAGGGAGGGGTAGGATCCCCTTTTTCTGAACTAGATACAGGACAAAACTGGTGAAAGGAAAAGTAAATGTTTTAGAAAATCCTTTTGATTTTAAAATTTTATTTTAAAGGTTTTTGAGGTTGTCTGAACAGGAACGCTTAACTAATCTGCTGTAGATAAGTGAGCTCAGGGTTTTAACTTGCTGCATTTAGCTTGTTTTATCTCTTATCCTTTCTCTTTTCCTCCCTGTGATGGGAAGCCCACTGGGGTTTTATTTTTCTATGAAGCACTCACAGATGGTTGCCTTGTCCCTTTCTTTTGTTCTTTGCAAATGCAAAGACACAGCTAAACAAGAAGAGCACAGCCTTCTTCCTGGAATTAGCAGATATTAAAGCACATGCTGTTTCCAAAAGAAAGATGTTTGGCAGTTCTCCAACCCTTTCAGCAGGTGTGTTTTGCCTAAGGCTGTTCCACATGTACATCTCTGAAATATTGTAGCTCACTGTTTTGGACATCAAAGTGCTCCAGAGAAGGGATTGTATGCCTGTGTATGCATAGATGTATTAGTCCTCTTTGGTCAGTAATATATACTGATTAATGGGCACTAATTGGAAATGTTAATTTCCTAAGAGAGGAAAAATTACCAAAAAAAACCCAAAACAGAGTGTATGTGTGTGTGTATATTTATCCAAAGGAATATTTTGTCTTGGGAGACATTGTTGAAAGAGACCAAGTAGATTTTGGATGGAAACCAGTCTAACTTCCTGAAGGGCACCTATCCAGCTGCCTGCCTGCCATGTCTTTTTTCCCTTCATTTCTGCTGTTTAATAGAAGCTTCCTGGAAATTTTCCAGAGGTATGGGATAATGATTACTTCTTGACAACTTGCCTAGTTGGGAACTTGGGACATAGAGATCAACAGACTTCAAAGGTCTTGGGTTTTTATGGTTTTGGTTTCTGGTTCCATGAAATACAAAAGGACCACATACACAGATCCTTGGAAAAGTCTTCTACAACTTTTTAGGTATCTAGGGGACATAGGATGTATATTCCATTTAGAAAACAAAAATACTTCTAGCACCATGAAAGTATTTGTGCTTCTAAAGCAAAATACCCTTTAATTTCTACCAAAAAAAAATCATTTGTAAGTGGTGGTGAGGTTGGGATTTTTATCTTCCTTTTCCTCTAGCTTTGATTTTATTTTTTTTTTCCACTGCAAAGATTAAATTAACTATTCTTCTGATTTCAGGGTACATCCCAGTGTAGTGGAACATTTGTTTCAAATGAACACAAATACTTGATTGGTCTTGGAATGCAAGTCCTAAGGTTTTTGTATTATCTGAACCAGCTAGTCCCTGGGGTGCAAGTCAGTGGAATACCAGAGAGAAAAAGAGCCATAGCCAGGGCTCTGTAACTCTTCTCTTTGGCTCTGAACACCTTCCCTTCACACACCTGTTTTGTCCCTCAGGCAGTTCTGACTCTTGATCTTTGCTGTGGCAGAAAGCACCGAAGCCTGGGCTGGAGGGTGGAATTTTGGTTTAGGTCTGTACACATAGAGGGACATAGGTGGATTTATACTAAAAATCCAAATTTGTGAAGGATATGGCATGAGTTGGATTTTGAAGTTTTTTCCCATCAGTGGGATAATGAGCTCTAGTTTTATGATGACAAGACACTCATCAGTTCTTCAGTGGTGGGAGGAGGATGGGGTTGACTAAAAGGGACAGGACAGAAAGATTTTTCACTGCATCTCTTACCTAATCTGTATATCTGTCTCTCCCATCTGTGTGTTTTGATTTGTGCTTTTGTTTGTGCAGTTAGATTGTTGAGTCTGGGCTATCCTTTGTAGTATTTGCACAACATAGCTGTGTCCTGACCTGTGTTATTTTCTGTGCTACAGCAGTATAAATATTTAATGATGATAACAACAGAGAACATGCCTATCCTTTGATATTTGGGAAACATAAAGCTGAAAATTTTATTATTTCAGTAGATATATCTGTCTTTCCAAGAGGACCACAGACAACAAATACTAGTCATACTGTCCATTTTATATATTATGCTTTTTCCCTTGCACCTCCACCTGCTATGTCAGAACAGATTTGCTTATTCCCTGTCAGCAATTTCAGCTTATTAATGTTGTCATACTCCACCCCTTAGCCTGTCCATATGTTACAGAAATGTCGTTATTAACTGGTCAGTGCTGGTTTAAGTGTTTATGATTTCTCCAAAGATTTTTTGTCATGCTTACCTCCGACCCCATGGTAGTGTTCTGCAGCAAAACACCTTGGGGTATGCTTCTTCCTAGGAGAATATGATCCAGTGTGTTTCATTCTCCCACTGACTTATCCCATTTCAGTCCAGATGCTAGGACTGCAGTTCATAAAGGGCACCATGTGCTTCTCCTTTTAATATCATTAAATACAGCAGTGGCAAAATTAGAACAAAGTTGAGTGATGGGGGTTTGATCACAAAGAAATGGCTGAAATAGGAAATTAGAAGCCACTCATGGAAGTGAATATGGAGGGGATTGCTGTATGAGGAGACATTGAGTTTTTATGCAGGGAATCAAGAATTTTAGAAGATCTAGAGGTCAATAGAGGAAATAAAAGATAATTGGGGAAGATGAGATTGTACTTGCAAGATGCTGAAAGCTCGGAATCAATTTGAAACAACATTTAAGATGGATACAACCAGAATAAATTTTGGTTTGGGTGTAATCGAGTGCACAGCTTTGTGTTTCTACACTTTTCAAGACATTCAGGACAGTTTGTAGACACTTGGAGTTATTTCTTCCATGCTAGCTTTTATGTTTCAGTGAAGGTGATATGACTTTATTTTTATCAGAAAACTTGTTATGAGGCATTTCTGACTCATCTGAGTCACATGGATAATTTTATTCATTCTTGTTAATAACACTGTAACACGACAGAACCCTAATATGGAAAAAAAGGAGCTTATTGTACACCTTGGAAAGAGACCATGAGATATTATGTGTCTTGGTGAACTTATGATGTAAGCATAAGGTAAGAGGTAGGAAATGAATGAAGCATGTGCTTCATGTGCATGAATGAGTGTGCATCCAGGGACATAGAGACACAGGGATGGTAACAGCCATGAGAGGGTAAAGAGGCAGTAGTTTGGACATAATGAGTTCTTTGTGTCCTCTCTTGTAAAGTACCTGTTTGGGTCAGTGTTGTGGGAGTTCCCAGTCTCCTCAAAATACTTGAATGTGCTTTAGAAGCAAAGCGAGTAAAGTCCAAGGCCTTGGAAAAGTCGTGTTTAACACATTTGTTGAAGTACGTGCTCTTGACTGGTCTCCAGTTAGAGCAACAGGCCTGCCTAGTTTATTGTTTTCTATTTTGGTTTTCTTAGCTTTCTGTGTTGGTGTTTTACCTCTTGAAAGAGAACAGAGCTGGGGAAGGGGCTGGAGAACAAGAGGAGCAGCTGGGAGAGCTGTGGGTGTTTAGCCTGGAGAAGAGGAGGCTGAGGGGAGACCTCATTACTCTCTCCAACTTCCTGAAAGGAGGTTGTGGAGAGGAGGGAGCTGGGGTCTTCTCCCAAGTGACAGGGGACAGGACAAGAGGGATCTCCAGCAGGGGAGATTTAGGCTACACATCAGGAGGAAGTTTTTCCTGGAAAGGGTCAGTGGGCCCTGGAACAGGCTGCCCAGGGAGGGGGTTGAGTCACCTTTCCTGAAGGGGTTTAAGGGATGGGTGGACGAGGTGCTGAGAGACAAGGTTTAGTGACTGATGGGAATGGTTGAACTCGATGATTCGGTGTGTGTCTTCCAACCTGATGATTCTATGAATCCTTGAGATATGAGTGATTTAGTCTTGCTGACATTCTCTTCTCACTGTAATTTTTACCGATTCTGTCTTTCTGCTGTCTTTCTCCTAGCCTCTCAGCTGTTTGATCTAAGCTTGTCCAACTGTGTCATATCAGTGTAGACCTTGGATCATTGACACACAGTTAGAAGTCTGTTGGGGAGAGTGGAGGGAAAAGCTTAAAGCAGTAATTACAGGGGGAAAGGCTCACAGCGTGCCAAAGAATAGTTTTTTCTTGGGAACCACTTGGCAAGTATTTATAAAGTTAGTGCATGACTGGAAAAGTGTACATGTCAGGATAATTGTGTCAGGTTCCTGGTATAAATGAATAAGCAATGGCATTGTCTACATTAGCAAGCTGGATGGCAGAATGGCACAATATCTGTAAAGTGAAAGGATTCTTTCTCAGAATGCAGTGCCCACATGGGCGTCTTCTATGGGGCTGAGGAGCAGATCTCTGTCCATCCTAGGAGTATGTTAGTTGTGCTGGAGCTTGTCTTTCAGCTCACTTTCTCTAGTGTGGAGCAAATCCTCAGAAGTGGGGACAACTGGATTATTTGCTTCAAGGTGCATTCCTTGCACCACATCCTTTGAAGACCTAGTTGTTTAATGTGGACATAATTTTTTGATAGGTTTCACTTCTCTTTTTATTCATACCTTAACTACTAGCCAACATGTCATTACTGACAATTAGATTATTTTGTAGAACTATTTTTGATAAAAAAATCCACTTTGCAGGAGGGATTTGAGCTTTTGTTCTTCAACCTGTGCTTTTCTTCTGATTCTTACTTTATGGCTTGGTTACTCGTTCCCTGCAGTGTATGAATGAACAGTCACTACTGTATGACATTGCAAAATTGTTTGCTGTTGCAAAATTAACACCACACAAGCTTTCTTGTGAGATAGAGCAATTCTAATCACTAGTTTTAGATTAAATGGTAAATGTAAGCACAGACATAGCAAATCTACTTTTATAGTAGGCCATTATATGACATGCCTCTTGGACTTATTTACGTTGTACTCATCCATAATGCTCTGTAGGGTGAATGTTTAATAAACAAGCATAACTCAAGATAATAATAACCCCCATAGCAGAGGGGTTAGGTGTTTAAGGTGATAATAGATATTCTGGGACTGATCCTATGATCTATACTTTTATTAAAACTCACAGTCACCCAGCTTTGTGCAGACATGAAGTGGAACCTGGTTTGTGTTTTCTGGTGCAGTGTCAGTAGTCTTGACTGTTTTCTGAATTATTCTTCAGCTTACTTTCCAGCTTCAACTAAACAATGTAGGGTATCCACATGGCACACTCAATACATGAGATAAAGGGTGTGGAGAGGGCGGGGGGAAGAAGGAAAAACCCAAACAAACTGGGAGCAATGTTGATTTAAGGTGAAACTACTTTATAATGGAACATGCTAGAGTATTATCTGTGGGGCCTGAGGGGTAATACAAGGGGTCACAGGAGAGCTCTGAGCTGCTCAGAATTAAGAAAATAAATCCCTGTTGCCAATTCAGGCTCTGAAACTGTGACCAAGAAGGACAGATAGATTTTCTTTTCCACTAGATTTACTCTCTGATATCTGAGTTTATCACTCAAGTCAGGACTATTCATCAACTTTTCTGTTGATAATCCAAGCCTAAGTCGGCAAACTACACTTTTATGACTCACTCCTAAAAAAAAACCCACCCAGAAGTATTTCTGCTGCTTTTGCCTCAGATTTAGCAAAGGGGAATGAACATAGGTATGAGGAACTGTTCTCCATTTGAAGGTCTTCAAGAAGCACTGGAGATGATATGTTATGACGCACAGTCTCCAAAGTGGTTAGTGAGCTGTAGTATTTCCCTCTTACTGCCATCTGTTTAATAGCAATCCATTTTAAAAAAAAACAAACAAACCAACAACCAAAAACAATGACAAATGAGTGAGTGTTTAAGTCCAGTTGCTACTACAGAAGGGCTGATGTTGCAAAAATGGGTGCAATAGCTGCCCCCTCAGAGATTTTCATTACTACAGGAACCACAATGATCAGGCTCTCTTTTTAACCTCAGAGCAGATGTATATGCCCAGCATAGGCACATGGGCACAGTATTTTCACAGCAGCAATGACGGCTGCTGGGGACTCCATCATAGCAGAAGTGGTAGGATCATATGTGGATGTTAATAAACAGGCAGCAATCCCATATTCGGAGGCTGATAGTAGAACTCCTGTGGCTAAGGCCCGACTTATCACTGTCATCGTTGATTGATTCTGACCCAACCTCTGCCCTTCGATTAATAGCATAACAGTCTGAACTTTCAGTTGCTGCTTCCTGAAATTTACAGGTCTCGACTGTCACTGGATTCTATTATCAACAGCTGAGCATCCAGTGTTTGTATGTAGGCAGAATTTTAGTTAAGAGAAGTTGAGATAAGGGGAGAAAAACATGTCAGGGTAGAGGTCCTGAACCTAGCAGAGGTAGCACCAACTACAGGTTCCTTGCTTTGCCCCTTTTTCTTTTTGTCCTGTTTGTCTTCCTTTTTTCCCCCCCTTATCCAGATATTGACAGTACTTAAGCTGTTCAAGATCTTGGAGCCCACATATATCGTGTCTTCTTAGAGTGTGAATGAACCTTTCTGAACATGAGCTTATCTTTTGTCATTTAGCAGCAGGTGCCACTTGTTTTCCCTTTTTTTATTGTCACTGACAAACAGGAATTATTTATACTCCTTCCCTTCACCCCCAGTTCTATAGCAAGTATTGAAGAGTCAGGCATCCTCCAGAATACCTTCCTGCTGCTACTGAAGCCTGGCTCAAACCCCATGAGGGTGTAGGAGGCTTGTATGGAGCTGTTTGATGCAGAGTGCCATGTGGCGAAACGGCTTTGCAAGCTGTGAAAGATGGTTCCGCTGGGCTGCACTGCAGTCTCAGGACATCTCATTTGCTGTCTCTAGCATGGTTTTGATAGAAGGAAAAGAGGCTTCAGATTTCTCAAACACACTGTGGCAGAGATGGAGGGCTAAAAGAAGGAGCTGAAGGAGTAAGAAATTTTTATAAAAATAAAACGGAGGAGATAGGAAAACAAAAGAAAGCAGTCAGGCAAAGCAAATGCAAACATTTTGATCTCAGAGATTTTTTCTTTCAACAAATGTGCAGAAGGGGAGCCATTAAAAACTTCTTTCAATAAGCACTATTTTACATTAACTGTACTGGTGGAAGTACAGCATTAGTGAGATGGTGAATATGGGTTGTTTGAGCTTTCTGGCAATCCATTATATTAACATCTTGAAGAGTGATGGGAGAACCTGGGATGCCTCTAAGATGCCTCTCACACTCGAAGTGTGTTTCTAGCTGCTGCTGATTTCCTGACTGCTTGTCTCTCAAGATCAACATCACAAATGAGGAGATTGAGTAGCTTCAGTGGAGTTGCTTCAGATGAGTTTGGTCATTACATCTGAGGACTACTGTATGTGGAAGTGGTACTGTACAAGGAGAGGTTTCTTATGGTCATGTATGAATTGACCTATCTTCATTAGGTTCCTGATTTAATTGTTTTCTGAAATTGTCTCAGCTGATTAAAGGTACTTCTTTGTAGATGTGGATAGAATAGCTGCAGATTGTCAAGGCAACTCTCAGCCTGGCTGGCTCTCTTCTATTGTGGCTGGCTGTGCAGTTGAACTTTTACCAGCAGACAAGTCATTGTTGTCCAACAGGTGGGGACTGAAGCATGCTAAAAGTCTTGCTATGGTAGACTTATCTCGTGAATCAGTTTCCTGTGAAAGTACTGTCAGAGTGGCACTTATCTGTCTTGAATTTCCATAATAAATATTATCACATACATGTTTAACTCTGCACATCTGTGATTCTGAATTATCATTTTTCTTAGACCACGTGCTAGCCTTGTTATTGCACCCTGGTAGATCCTTTGAGATATTCTGATTCTTCCATTCTGTTGTTGTAGTCAGTGAAGTTATAAGAGTGCATAAAAGTTGCTGGAACAAACTCAGATTTGGTCCTTTTTATTTTGGATCCTTGTCTTCCTGTTCTGTCAGTTTGCATCCTACTTCTCATGCCTTCATTGCAGTCTTCCTCATTCACCTCAGACCTTGATTTATTTAACCACTCTCACTCCTCCTTATAACCCTCCACACCAGCAAGGACTTCTGATGTGGTGGTTTGTCTTCAGATAACTTAATTGCTTAATTGTCTTTTTTTTATTATTTATTTACTGGAATTCCTCTGAGTTATCCAGGATAGCAATTACATCATCTCTACATCAATTGCTTTTAGAGCTGCTGAGCTCTTCTTACTGCAGCCCACTGTGGAGAGAAAGAGAAGAGGGAAAGATCCAGGTCAGCATTGTCTCAGCAATAGATGAGTCTCATCAAATCTCTTTTCTATCAGCTGCTGAACAACAGCTTTGCTGGTTTTAAATAAAACGAGAAAGGAAATATGAAATGTGGAGAAGACTAGTAGGAGGACTTGGCCTTGTTTGAACCACATACAGTCAGCTGTGGCCCACTGATTCAAGCACTCCAGATCCCTCTCTAGAGCCTTCCTTCCTTCAAGCAGATCAACACTCCCACCAAACTTGGTGTCACCTGCAAACTTACTGAGGGTGCACTCAATCCCCTCATCCAGATCAATGATAAAGATATTAACCAAAACCAGTCCCAACACTGAGCCCTAGCAAACAACACTTGTGACTGGCCACTGCATTTAACTGTGTTCACCACAACTCTTTGGGCCTGGCCAGCCAGTTTTTTACCCAGGAAAAAGTACACCCTGTACCAGTGGAAACTGAGAAAGCTCTAGAGTACTGATGCCAGGTGGCATCATGAAGCAAGACAAAAAACAGTTGCTTATGTAGTGTGTTGACTACTTCTTGAATTGTTCCGTAGAAAGAAGCTGGGGGATTGTAACTGTAATGTGGTGCTACCAGGGCAGATGTCAAAAAACCAGTGATGTGGGATTATGTACAGATATAGTTTACTCATTGGATTCTTCAATGCAACTGGCTGCAATCCTGAAGTTCGGTTTTCTTCTACAGTTGTAAAAGGGGTCTGTATGCATGTGTATGAAAATACACAGCCTATCACCATCTCCCATCAGGGGAAGGAAGTAACAGAACTTGGAGGGATAAATATTGGGTCTTAGAGTTTCTAAGATTATTTTTATTTCTTCATTCTTCCTCAGACTTTCATCCTGCAACTGCATACAAGTAGAAGCAAGCAGGCAAACATCAGAAAGACATGACAGTTATTTTTTTCCATTTGCAGTGTTAATAAAGGCTTCATGTTTAAATGACACTTCTTTTCATAGAGTAGAGGGCAAAGGAGACACCTCTGTTCTATAGAGGTGTTGCTTCAATGAGATATGTGCAATGAGAACTGTTGTTCCATTCAGAAAAGGCAGCCTGTTTGATTCAGAGGTATACAAAGGAGGTGTCAAATGAGAAGTTGAATTATAAGCCTTGCATGATAGGGACTATTATTCTCAAGTTTTGGATGTAATTTAGTAACAAATGTGATAACGGGTGTTCCTTTGAAACATTCTCTTAGGATATTCTTGGACACCACAGAATTCATGGAATTTGGAACTATCCTCTATTTGCAAGATTTATTTAAGGTGAAAGCAAAGATTTTACAGATTTTTTTTAATATACTGTCTCACTAGATACAAATTAAGGTTTTCCGTCAGGGCTACATTCTGTATAGCATGAAGAGTGTCATATGGTGGTGTTCATGCACCGATTCGGATAGACTTTGAAAAGTCATTCTTAACCAAGGCTGCTTCCTACAGTAATCCCTTCATATACTGTAGGCAATGGCTAGAAGTGTAACAGGCTCTGTGCTCCTTGTAAGGTAAAGCACACTTGCATTTGAATCAATGGAGTAAAAAGTGCTTTGCTGCATTTAATGCAAAATGATACCAAAGTGGATTTATGCTTGTTTGGACCGTTTCTTTTGTGTACATGCCACAAATAATTTGCAGGATTGTAAGGATCTGCCAGCCTAGAAAGCTAGCCTTTTCTTTAAAGTGTTTAGCAGATGCTTCCCAGTACAGTTTGGTTTGGACAGAGTAGTATCCAGCCTGAACCAAACCCAAACTGAAACCTTTCAGGCAGGAAAATTTTGACTAGATTTAAGAAGGAAAGGATGCAAGGTGGGCAGCTCTGCATATTCCGATTTTTTTTTTTTTAATTTTTTTTTTTTTAGTGACTTGGAATGGCCGTATGTGGTATAAACAGATGAGAGGCTTCAAGTTAATGCAGTGTCATGGGAGAGGTGCAATTCATATATATTTATTGTTTCTCCAGTGCCAGGAGACAAAACAATTTCAGAATCCTGTTCTTCTTAGATATTCTTGTTCATGCCGCCCTGCAATTTACTAGTCCTGCTGTGCAACCCTTGTTTATCTCCTCACATTCTCTCTTCTTTCCTTGCACACATTCTCTCTTCTTTCCTTGCACACATTCTCAAATATATTTAGTAGGGTTTGCTACATAAAGCAGACATTTGTGTGCTTGGGAGATCTTCCACAAAGGTATTATAGTATACTAAAGCTTGAAATGGTAATTTTTGCTAAACTAAGACAGAAACATTGAAGCTCGTCTCCCACATATACTGTGTACAGCAGAGACTGAGGAAAACAAGGCATTATATGAAAAACATGAAATCATCTGCATCCAGTTTTCAGTCTCTTCAGAAAGCTCAGACTGCCTCTGCTGTATCTGAGGGTGTTATTTAAACATAAGCATGTTTGTACTTACATTGTATGTAAGTAACAGTGGAGCGATATTAATAGGGGAATGTTGGCTTGTAATGGCATTTAGCGTGGGTGGGAGTGAGAGACAGAATGGGTTTCCCACCGCAAGATCTTCAGCTGCCACCACTAAAAAGACAGCTGGGTTCACAGGGCCTGCTAAATAATAGCATGATAGTGATTATCCTGACAGGGAATCTGTATTGTCAGACTGCTGTAACTTTGAGTTGTCTAGGAAGATTACACCTTGCCAGGCCAGGGAATGAGTTTTCATTGCAAATAAATGACACAATATAGTATCTGTTCCCATTTTACAGTAGATCTTCCCAGCTAGGCCCTTGACTATGTGTGCCACCTCTGTTAGCCAAAAGGAATGAACCCTAGTGTTATCACTGAGCATAGTCCTATTCTGTAAGGGACTGGCTTCAGGTGGGAGCTTCTTGTCTGAGCACTCACCAAGGCTGCAGGAATACGCATCAACACTGCAGGAAGCACAAATGAAAGATTGTCACTTTAATCTAGATTGTGGTAGACTAAGTGGTTTTTCGTACTGTCTCAGCTTAATTTTTTTCTTTTAAAATATAGTCCTTGGGGCTGGAAGGCCAAGCTATTGTTACTGTAAGTAGCTGTGTCATTTAATTCCTTTCAGTAGTGCTATTACTGTCTCTCAACTGACTGGATTTCTTCATCTATTGTGTTAGTGAAAAACTGCTACAGAAGTCAAGTCCCATAATAAGGAGACACAATTTCTAATTTACATCCCATGGTGTGTTGTTAGCCTGTGTAGAGCCATTTCTTTTTAAGTCAGTGTTATCTTTTACCTTTATTTTTCTTTCTCCTTCTGCCCCTCTTCATTCTAAGGAAGTTTATGGATAGGAGAATCACAACTTTTTAGTCTTCATTTTGCTAGCTGAATATTTAGGGTAGCATAGGTGGAACATAAGACCTCCTATTGTACAATGGTTTCTGATTTTGACAACACCCACTTTTTCTCTTAGCATACTTAGAAACTTCCATACCTTAAAAATTAGAAGACTTGTTTAATTGGGGAAATTAAATTGGCTAACTTTAGGTGCAAAATGATGTTAAATAACACTTTAGAAAAATGTGCACAACTCCCACCCCAAGCCATCATCTTTCTCTTTCTCATTTTAACTGTGTAGCAATGCTGCATAAATGTTGGGGGCGTTGCATTTCATTATATTGCTTTTTTCTTCTTGATTTTTTTTTTGTAAAAATTTCTCTTTTCTAATATTAACATTAGCAGGGTCCTTAGTTGACAGTAATGGCACAGGTGGAGGCTAAATTACATCTTATAGGTTGCTGCAGAGAATTTCTGTTAAATTGACTTAACAGGACACCATCACAACTGGTTATGTTCTGTATTTCTTTCTGAGCAAAGAGATAAAAAAATGTTTCTTTTCTTCCCTTTTAATGAAAAGTCAACATTTGTACCACAATTTAGAATGAAGAATGTGTCAGGGAGACCTTGGAGATATCACAGGGGCTGTGATACTGTCCATGTCTGTGATTTTTTTCAGCTAGCCTTGATGTTTTCAAAGCGTTAGGAGGTAAAAAAGAATTATACGATGAAATAACCCCTGTAACTTTTTTCCACTTTGGATATAGTCTCAAACTGAGTTTATGTTTATCCTTTGCAATGACTGTATCCTCAGCCCAAGAGTTACAGTAAGACTTTGTTTTTTGCTATTACCCTGTTTAAAACAGAACAATATTTTTCATCAAAAAAGAATGAATTCATATTTACGCAGAGATCACTGGAATCTTAGAGCTGATTTTTTTGCTTCTTAAACCAATATAAATAAAGATTTTGCCACACTGTAACCACAGTGAAGGAAACGGTATTGTACCATGACCAGATCTAAAGCAAAATCTTTATAATGTTTATAATGTACCATTATAATCTACCATTAAGTTTATAATGTACCATTTCAAAATGAACAACATTCTGAGAAGTTATAGCTGGTAACAATTACTGTAGTTCCCTTCCCCTGCCCAAAAAAACCCTGCAAAATCTAAAATGTGTCATAAGCAACCATAGTGCATTTTTTTATCTTGATGTATTTTAATTCTGGCTTGCCTTATAGTAACTGAGGGTGTGTATGGGTTCTATTCCCTGTTGCTCATATCTAAGAAACATATTATGCTTCAGTATTTAAATAAGCTCATGAATGGTTAGAATGCAGGTGTCCAACTGCTCTAGAAATTGGTAAGTTTGCAATAGCAAAACCTGAAGAATATTAAATACAGACAAAGATTATCAGCTGCCCATAATGCATTGCTAATAAAGTTTTAATGCTGCCAAGTCATCATCACAACATTCACTGGAGATGCTTGAAGACCAGACTTGAATTCTCTTGTTCAGCTGAGAATAGATCAAGGGCTGAAAGTCTTACAGTAAACCTACCTGGAAGGTAGTGTTTCTCACTGTTCCACACTGTAAAGGACTACAGAAAATAATACCTCATCACAGTAAAAAATTGCATGGAACTTTGTCAAAATTTATCACTCATACTAAGCTGGTATTGCACTGAAAGATTAAGTTTATATACATATACAATTACAGCAAATTGCAGCCATTTGTCTCCAGCTTCGTCTTAATAATGATTAGTGGGTTTATAGTGGAAGAATGAGGACTAGTTTGTAGATGACAGAGAAAAGAGGACCAGAATAGTAAATTCCTCCCTCTTTTGCTTTCTAATGAGTTCCTGGCTCTAGCACTGCCTTTTTCTTCTGCTCAAGGCAGAGATGAGGAACCACGAAGTTGGACACAGCCATCTTAAACATAAGCAAAAAGTTTAAACCAATTATCAACTAGAATTCTGGATGACCAATTCAAAGTGTTTGGGTGATAGACATTTTCCTTGTCTGTCATTAACCATTGATCCTGCATAAAAAAAACAAACCACTAGAAAACTTCTCTATGATGTTATGCTGTTTTCCTCCATTTGTACTATTTAAAATTCTTTGAGATGAGTCTTTTGAAGAGTTTCTGCATGTTTCCTATCAGTTCTGCCATGTCAGCAGAAGAATTGCTCTTTCCAGTACTGAAACTGTTCAGTAAGGCATCTTATGTCCTCTATGTTGCAGCATGTGTAGGGGATGTAGAAATTTTTTTTCTGTGACTGAATCCTGTCTCTTGTACTGTGGGCTCAGAAAGACATGCTGGCATCCTTCCTGCTGCTTTTTGCTAATCGTTTTTTGAAACAGATTGTAAAGAAGTTTCAGTGTTTTCATCTGCTATGGTTGATTTTGGGCCAGGCATGTGGAATGAAGTCAGGCTAATCAAGGTTGGCCTGGAGGCCTTCTGTAGGCAGTCTCCTGACTTGTAATTCTTTGTCATTTCTTCAGCAGGCTGAATGCTTTTCCATCCAGGTAGTCCACGGTGGTATTTCTGTTGATCAGTGCTGTGCAAACATTGTAAGGCATTCAGATCCCCAGGACCTCAGTGAGACATTGCTTCCTTTCGTAAAAGCAATTTGTAGCTGATTGGTGGGATCTGGCCCTGTTGTGTTTCTACCAGTTATGTAGATCAGATTGGTTCAAGGATTGCTTCCACTCAGAAAATAAGAAGTTCAGAGCTTGCTGCCTCCTGATTTGGAGCTCCATAGCACATTCATGTAGGGCAGGGACTATCACCTGGTCATAATCAGGTAATCACCTGCCAATCACAGAGGTACCTGAATTCTGTGACAGGGAGAAGCTCCTGGCTCCTGCAGATTTCTGAAACAAATCTTTGTTTTTCCACTACTCTTAATTGCTACAGCCAAGTCCAGAGTTTCAGATCTTATGCTGACAAACATGTTATTGATAGTCTTTTAACAGCATTGTTCATAGGATCCTGTCATCCTGATGGATTCTGAAAGAATATTAAGATTTTGTATTGACATGAGTCATCTCATCCATCTGTACAATTTGATCACTGCTAAAACCAGATATGATAGCAGATTAACAATGCACAGAGGCAGTACACTTCAGTATAAGACAATAAATCAAAGATAGTGAGAAAGGATGTTTCCTTAACAGGTATTAAAAGAAAATGTCACCACTAGGCTGGAAGACAGGAGCTGATGGGCACTGATCTTTTCAGAATTTTGCATGTCTCTTTCCATCATCTGTTAATATCTTCAGTCATTTCTGCCCACAAAGCATCTCTTAGTCTCATGCCTAGCAAGCTGTCCAGCTGCATAAAAGTTTGAATAAGTACACATTTGGAAAAAAAAAATCATTCTTTTTGATTGTTCAAAACTAAAGCAGACTGACTTCCCATTCGCAGTCACTAACAAATGTTTTCCGTCAATCATCCACTCACGGTCCAAGTAGAAGGATATGAGTCAAACACAATAGGCTGTCTGCTGTCAGGAAACTGCCAGGAAATCGATCTGTCAGCAAAGCTGCCTTTTTTAATTTTTTTTTTCTTCAACAGACTTAGCTTTCTTCCCAGAAAGAAGGAGGAGGAGGAAGAAAACTACAGAGCAAGAAAGGGTGCAAACCCAGTTTTATTCTTTTCTGTCCAGTTTTAAGGAAAAGAGCAAAGGCCTGTCAGATTGCTTCAGTTTGGGAATGTTGGAAAAAGACTTGTCCCACACTTATACCTTTTAATCTGAACTGGGGGGAAGGAAAGAGAAAGGCAATTAATTTAAAAACTCACTTTCCTCAAGGCTGTTATGGAGTTAGTCAAACAAGTGGATTTAAAAGCTCATGAGCAGTAATTACATGGGGGAATGTACTGCTTGTGTGGCTGCTGTGGGCATGTGATCAGATTTTTCACAAATGGGGAGATATAACAGAGAAAAATAGGCAACCATAAAGAGATGAACATATGCTGCGGAGTAATGTATGCAGACTTACTGACACGAAGAGAGGCAATGTGTAGATATGAAAACAGTTACCTGACAAAAGTTATGGAGATACTTGGATTATGTATATTCATTTCCACGTAGACAGCCTATTTATATCCTAATCTGTAGGCATTATTTTTGACCATGGTCAGTCTGACTAAGTAGATACTTCTCATAATCTACTGAGGTCTTCTGATGGCACAAGAAATAAGTTCTTCCTTTATTTGGATTTCTTTCCTTTCCACAGTGAATATTCTCCAACATGATAGCGAGGCAGGGAGTTCAGAACACAAATGTGACTAAATGAAAATCTTTTCCTATGCATAACTTCACCACGCACATGTCTTTTTCTAATCAGGTCACAGATCATAAGAAATTATTGTCTGGTATGTGCCCAGCAAGAAAGCAATTGGAGGACATCAATATACGGTCTGTCAAACAGCTTAAATATTTTGGGAACAAACACTTAATATCCTAGTTGATCCACAAGGAAAGCTTATTTGACCTATGTTAGAGCTGCTGGCTTGGTTAGTATGCTATGTCATCTAGCTAACAGGTCAGATCTTAGTGTTTGTAGGTCTGAAGTTTTTTTTAAGTAATGGTTTGAAAAGCTTTTTAAATTTGTGAACTAAACCTCACAGCTTTTTGCTTGGTAGGTAACTTTCACATTTTATCCAGAATACAGCAGATTTTCAAAGGTTTAGATAATTTCTCTGTTGTTTTTATTCATCAAAAATTTTTACCTTTGTTTATTCCATAAATCAACCTTCTACTTCTAGGTAATTAGTCTGCAACTCTGTTCTTTTTACATAACTCCTAGATACAATTTAGAATCAAGATCATTTCACTTGCAGAACTTGCCTGTCCCATTCCTATATCACTGAACCTCCAAGTTCTTCAGTGTCAGCTTGTTGACAGTGGACTGCATTGCCTCTATAGATGCTTTACACATACTCTCATTTCTAGTAAAGGTATTAGAAATAAGATGAGTAATACAAATATGCAGCTCCTTTAACAGAACAGAACAGACTTTGTATTCTTCTGTGTTAGATGGGACCATTCTTAAGTTCATCTTTTATAGATTATTTACTCAAAAGAGAGTTTGGTTTAGTCATTCTAATTTTTGTTTCTTCTTGGGCTTATCAGAGATGATTTTTGCTTCGTTATTTGTAAGGGGAGAGAGGAAACAGAGGAAAGAAGCTTTATTTTGTCTAATTCACCATTACAGCTTTTACTTTCCATAATAAATTGTGTGCTTAGGCTTATGAGAAATAGATGCATCCACACATACTCAGCAACAACCAACAGCTGCATTGATATCAACTAATCAGGAAGCAGAAAATGTAGCCATCCCAGTGCTGTGCACCTGTGTGAGGGCAAATGGGATCAGAGGAGTGTGAGGGGTCCAATTGTTTTTTCCTTTATTGGGACCAGGTTTTATACTTATGAATTACAATTAGAGATTTCCTGCATTCAGGAGGTAGGGAGGCTGAGGGGACCAGTAGCCTCAGGAGCCTCACACCTTGGCAATAGCAGTCATTGCCTGAAGATGGATGTATATTCACTGTGAACTTTCATAGAGTATTTAAACTTCGTGGGTTTGAGTTGGAAGGTACAAAGCTCTTGGACTGATAGTCAAAGAAGAGTGCACCTTACTAGAAAACAAAGGCATTTTGATGTAGTTAATAACTTTTCAAACAAAAGTCATGGTGAAAATGAAGACTAAGGAGTCTTCTGTACAAGACCTGAGAATGAAGCAGCAGGGATGGTGCTTAGGTCTGTTTCCAAAGCCAGCAGGAAAGTTTTAAACAGCAGAAATGTTTTGTCAGAACTGAGGCAGGAATGATCAAGTACTGTAATGACAGGTCAGGACTCACATGCAATAATAAAGACATGTAGCAGGCTCAACTGGGAGTATTACCATGCAGCAATATTTTTAAGGTTGAAGCAACCTTACAATGTGTATTAAGTGGAGAAAAGCTATATGGGCAATGTTGAAGGGCAAGACTAAGCTGAAAAACAAAGGATGCTGCAAATAATTTGTAGCATATACCTGAAGCATTGCCAGGTTGCTCACGTGCCCTCTGTCTTTCTATAGTTGTAATCTATTTCAAAAAAACCCAAACTTTTCACCTGTAGGAAACCCTAACCCTCTTTATCCTATTTTGGAAAAAGATTGCAGTACTCCGTGAAAACAATGCAGTAGCCTGGTTTTACCACCTCAGCATCAGTCTCAAAATGCTGGTTCCCCTGCCCTTACTTTCCTTTGAACCTGTTTTTCCCACAAACTGCTCTGGCAATGGTTCAGTGTGTTGCATAGCTCTCCTGGAACTTACTGGCTGTTTGTCTTTGTAGAGAGAGAGCTGCTGTTCCAGTGATGGTGGCGGTAAAATGAAAGAATTAAGCTGATTATATCTTTGTAGTGCTCTGTATTGTAAGCAACATCAGCCACAAGTCTCTGAAAGTATTGTAAAGAGGCAATCGATTACCTGGAAAAATAGATGGATGTCTGAATAGTGCTTGTTGTCATCAGAGAGTCACTTTCTACCTATACTCTGACTTTTTTTTACATTTAATTTTCCTTTGCCAGCTGTGGCATAATGCCAACAGTATTACAGGAGAAACAGGCTAGATGGAGAAGGTTATTTGCTTAAAAATTAATTCCTTATGTTTCTAATTGCTTAGTATGCACAAGTGAATTTGGAACAAATTTTAGGCAAAAGCAAAACTCAATGTATCTTTGAAATAATAAAAAACAAATGCAGTATCCTTGCTTTAAGTCTCTGCAAATAAAACTTCACTGGAGATGTGAACTCACCCAGTTTCCTTTCTCAAAAACCACCTGAGTGCAATCACCAAGAAAGGGAAAGAATTAGTAGGGTGAACAAAAAGCTCTTAAAGCCGGAAAGGATAGCAGATAATGCTTAAGAGGAGAAACTGCTTGTTGGGATTCATCAAACTGGGGAATGTAAAAGCTTAAATTCAGCAATCGTTTCCCTTGTGTTTGTGCTATAGATCTGTGATGTGATTTTTGCCAGTTCCATTATATTGCTAATGTTTTTAATACTATGAAACAAAACAAGGCAAAGCATTAGGAAATGCAGTAAATAATTAAAATATTCTGGATTTCTGTTGTCTCTTTCACCTGAGGAGTTTTAAGTGCTTCATAAGCAAAGTACGTCATAAAGATCATATCTTCCGCAAGGAAATTACATCCTTTCTTAGTAAGAGAGAGGCTAAGATTCTAACAGAAGTTAGATAATTTTTCACTCGTAGATAAAATAAATTCCTGTATTATTTTTCATACCTTGTTTGCAAGAATATACAAGTAAAATTTCAATTAAGACTTGCTGCTGTCACATTACCACTTTACTGGGTTTCTTGTCACTGCTTCAAGTTTGCTATATAAGATGTTAACATCTTGCTTGGCTGTCTCAGGTTCTTTTTCTGTAATGTTGTTGAATATAGATGAGAGCACCAGACTAAATCTGTTTGGAAAAGGAATCAGTAGGAGTTGTGTGGGGTTTAGCCCATAAAAATTAATCTTTTATCAATCAATACCTTGCTAATATCACACCTGAAAACATTGTTACCTGTGTTTGTAGAGGAAGAAGGGAAGAGGTACAGACATTTGCTATTATGACAGAGCATAGAAATAGGCTAATCCTTTCTCTTCAACAAAAAGAATTACTTCAGAAGAACACCTCCAGGGATGGGGCATCCACAGCTTCTCCATCTAGAAGGTAGGTAAGCCAGGCCTTTAGACTTAAACTAACTTTGTAATAATAAAAATTTATTTATTTCAGGTCTCTTGTTTGTTACTTGTATATAAAGATGAAATAAAGGCCCTCCTGTTGGGTAAGAGAAATCTAGAACATGCCTCGGCCTCTTGTAAGGTTAGCAGGTGCCCCTAAATGAACATAACTTTAGAAAGATGAGTATTTTCTAGCAAAAAAGTGCTATTTTCTCTGCCTTGTCTCTGAGTCAGCACAAGCTTCTCATTGTATTGTATCAGATGACACTAAATCAGCCAGTTCTCTGTCATACAGCCTATGCCAGCCCAGTTTGACAAGATTGCATTTAATTGATTTGTCTATTCGGTATTCAGCTTAGAGACAGGAGGGTGTATTACTGTTGCCTTTGCTGTAAGGAACTGCCACAGTGGACCATTCCATTGCTCTTTTATTTACTCACCTATTCTCATAAACAAATCTGATTCCGAGTAAACGGTATGTGAGTTGATTTAACATGTGATGCTATACTCCCTTCTTACAACTCTGATTCTGTTTGATTATTTACTACAGTAGTGGTGGAACTCTTCTTTTTTGTATTTTTCCACTCTAAATAAATGTGTGTGTCAATCAGCTAGCATGTCTGAGCATCCTCACAGTTTTATAATATGTCTGGGGAAAAAAAAAACCACAGTTAAAATAGTGAGTCTTGTTTAGGATTTTATTTGCTAAACCATCTGTAAGGAACTGTAAAACTACAAGTGGTCAAAACCCTGAATGTATATGCCTATATCCCCTACAAGCAGGTTTTTTAATACACAATACCTGCTTCCCTTTTTTATACTGGATAACCTAAACTCATATCTGTTCTTTTAGTGAACTCAACAGTTGCATTGTTCTAGCTAAGAAACAGCACTATTATGAGCCTATGTGAAGGACTTTGAGTTCTCTCTCAATATACTATCAAAGCCACACCCTGAAATTAAATTACACGGTATCAAAGTTGCTGTTATCTCAGCCCTGCCCCCCATCCCAGAATCCCTTTGCTCCTTTTACATAAGGGAGGTATAATGCTAAACTGAGATCAGCCTATGGTCAACAAGAGACACAGAAGAGACCCTCTTTACTTACTTATGAAATCTTATTTATTTTGTGAATAATACTTTTTACTATGCCAGTAAATTGCAACCAGTAAATTAAACACCACTCTCTGACTCTGAGAAAGCAAACAAAAATCTTTCACCTTTCTCATATGTGATATCTGTCAAGCAAAACTATGGTGGGAGGAAGCCATTGTTAGCCTTAGTCAATCTCTTCCGCTCAAGACTATCTGTATCTGTGTTCACTCTGTTTTTTCTTATGAAGTGGGGTATATGTACTTGTTAGGCGCAACAGCCAGAATTTATGTAAATAAATAAGAAGTCTTTTAAGGTTCAAAATCCATAACAGCTTCTGTAAATTTGAAATTCTAACAAAAAAAATTAGGGAGTAAAAATAGTTAAAATTATTTAAATTTCTGTTTGCCTGTAAGGTTTGATTTAATATTTCAGCTTGTCATCCTTAACCTTTTCTTACAACTTACTTTTTTAGCATTTATTTTGTTTAAGCCCTGAAGACCAAGTCAATTGATGATCCCATTAACAGTAGCAAGAGTTGATCTGGGGTCAGGATGTCAGCATTTGGCCCAGCTGACATCATATTCAGAACTTGTCCAGAGTACAAGAAAATTAAAATCTAGTTTATTCTTTTGCAATTATATTGTCTCTGAATTAATGTCTTCAACAGAAGTTTTGTCAGTAAATTCAATAGATACATCTTAGGAAAAAATACAGTAATGTTTAGCAGACTTGATTCCTTTTCAGCCCTGAGAGCTGTTTCCTACAAGTGCGTAGCAGGCTGACTGTACATTGTCAACAGTAATTCTACTGAGTAAAACAAAAAAGCTTCTGTGGTGTAGTTTCACTTTCTAAGAAAGGAGCAGTATAACTCAAGAGAACACTGCAGTGGAGAACAAAAAGTAAAGTGGTAATTAGAACAATATACCTTGAAGGTCTGCTACCTTTCAGACTTCTGTGCCTGCAAACTAATGGGCAGAACAGTTGCACCACATTCCTGATGGGTGGCAGGTAGTTTTGAGTTGGCCACTGTAGCATTGTAGCAGGCAAAAATACTATCTGTTTACAAACAGCTCCTTTTAAAGCTTCAGACACTTAAATGATCTACCCAGTGGACTAAGATCAAGACTTGCAGATGTGTAACAGCAGCTGGTTTTGTTCTTCTGTTGACCTACTTGATTTGAACAAGCTAGAACATGATAACTGCCTCTTGTTAGGATATAAATGAAAAGAGGAGCTATTCAGGAACAGTTGGGATTAAGCCTAGACAAATCCAAGTAGAAAAACAATCTGGGTTTTTAATTTACATGTCTTTGCTTATAAATCCAAATCCTGTGAAAAAACAAGTGCAGATCCTTTACAAACTTGTATAGATTGCATTTGTAATGGAGTGAAACTTCAACACAGAGAAGAATATTATTCAAATATTTAAAAGTTGTCTTTAAGAATAGGTCAAATGTCTTTGGTATCAGAGCTTACACCATGGCTGAAAAATCTGTATTAACCAAAAGGAAATCCCAGGAAATGAAAATGTGAGAACATAGAGAGGAAAGATGGATTGTATGTTGAAAATTAAGTGTGAACAATCTGAAATATATTTTATCAAACATTGCTTCTTAAATGGCAGTTTCTCTTGCTACCTGAGACATTATTGAACAAAAAAAGCCAAGCCAAATGCAATTCAATTTATCACTCTATTATTTTAATACATTTACTCAGGGTTAACAACTCATTAAGCACCAAATTACTCACTCTTAATGAGCCCCTGATGATGAAAAAGAGCTGCCTACAACTGTATGGTAAAATAACAACAGCAGCAGGGCAGAAGACTGTAATAAAAATCAAATAAATGCTATTGGATATTTGGTGTATATGGATGCCAGAGTGGTTTTGAGAAGTAGTTCCATTAACATAGGCAAGTTGGTACATTGGCTGTATGACTCCAAAGCCTTTTTTTTTTTTTCTTTAGAAAAGGTATTTAATTTGACTTTGGCTTTTGATAGAGGTTAAGGGGACAGATGCTATATGTGTACAAATTTATGGGAGGGGGAAGGGATACTGAGAGATGCCAAGGAATCTAAAGTCCCTTCTTCTCTATGGTCTTTTATGATCTCTTTGAATTGACTGAGCTTTTTCAGATGACAGTGTGTCTCCAAGTCTTCCATTCCTAATACTGCAGTTGCAAGGCACACTCAGTAGTAATCCTAAATTACACCAGATGTCTAACTAAGCACTGTAAGACTTAGTCCCCAGTCCTGACAACTTATCAATACCCAGTCTGACAAAGGAATTAACAAGTAAAAGAGAAAGGAGTAAGTAAAACAATCATGTTGTTAAGTACTCAAAGATGTATACAGCTTGTAAGTTCTGCATGGTTAAATATTGAATTAATTAAAGGATCATCATGATAACAATGCACCTACCAAACCAGAAACTAATGGATCTCAGTAATGCTTGCTGTCCCACCACCTTGTTCCAACAGTTTTATTCTACAAGTATTCTTGCTTTTTAATTATTCTTTTTCAAAAAAAAAACCCCAAAAACACTAATATCTATAAGTTGTAGGAAGGCTAATAGGCTTCTATAAGATGTCCATCTCTCTCATGATAGCAATTTCATGCTGCAAATACATTGAATTTGCCTAACTTTCTGATAGTTGCTGCTGAGATGACAAAGATGTCTCTGTGTGGGTGACACTCATTTACAGGTCAGATAGCTGGGTGATATATTCTCATAATCAGTGAGGCTGTTGCTTTTAAGGTGTATGCCAATCACATGACCCCTTCCTTTGCTGTCTCTTTTTGCACCTCTGCCCAGTCTGTTCTTCAGCCTGTTTTACACTCTGTAGAGGGAGTGATACAAAGCAAGTGCTCCTGAGGTTAAGCACTACAAAAGTGCCTAAAGTTGAGGGAAGTTGGCTAATCGTTGCATGTCATTTCTCTTGACTTCTGGCTGGTATTGGTTCTCATTTCATTTATGTGAAGGTGCCCATTTGGCTTCAGTAATTGTTTTGGTCATTTAGTAGTGCTGCAACTGTTTGATGTAGATTCCTAAAAGCAGCAAACTTGCATCACTTTACCTAGCAGTAAAGCATGGAACAAGGCAGACAAAACTGTGAGTAACATCATTGAAATCTGAATGTGAAGTAGAAAAGACTGCAGGCCTTTGCATGGAGGTACCTCAATTTACCTACAACTACCTTGATCCCTTATTTTATGAATACACTGAAGTATTAACAGGAGGTTTGGCTTCTTCAGTATTTCCCTTAGAAGGAGAATCAGCCACCATCTCCTGTTCTGTGCAAAAGCTGATTTCCTAAATCCCGACTCTGAAAAATTTAACTCTGACAACGCATCTTGCAGAAACCTTTTTGCCTAATAAACAGGCCATATTGGCCACAGCAGAAAGAACAGTGCTCAGCTGGCAAGGCAGTGGATTTTTTTAACTCCTCTTAAAGCAGCCCATAGGTTTCTACCTATGGTTTTAATAGAAGATGGAGAGAATTGCTGCATAATCTAGCTATTTTTTTTTGGTGACAAGTAACTATTGCTTTGGGAATTTTATTTCCTGTATTCATGAAATAAGTGAAAAATCTCCATTCCACAACCTGTCTCTTTTCACTTACTTCTCAAGATAGCTGTCCTAACCCCAATGGGTCATGAGCTGCTAATGTAACACTCACTTTGTATAGAAGGAATTATTGGTCTAATGTAAAATGAGTCTCCTGGCATGTCATCAGTATAAAAACCTTAAAGGAGGAAAGGGAAAAATGAGGCCTCATTTTTTTTAGGTTGTCTTCTTAGTACATTGATTGTTTTGCAGAATTATCATCCTCCACAGAGGGGAAGGTCAATACCATTATAACTCCCACTGCTCTCACCCACATTTGAAACAAAATTGAATCCAGTGTATTATTGAAATAAGAAGAGCAAGTGCACACAATTATTTCTTTCATGTTTTAAGTTACATTGAAGAACAGACACCTAGTATATCAGCCATCAACCAGAAAACGAACTGTACTAATAGCAGTGCAGTTTCAATGCTGATTTAATTTTAACTTCAGAGTTTAATAATTTCCAACACAATGGATGGTTATTTAATGAGAAGGATTCATGGGTTCTAGGAACCATGCTACCAGCTAACAAATCAAATCTGAAGCCATCACCTTACTGAATCAGTTTCAGCACTGCAGACTTACTGGACAGCTTCATTGCTCAATACAGCAAGGAAATGAGAGATTACAGAGAGAATCAAACTCTTTGAGCTGCTGGGGTTGTGAATGTGCAATTCTGAACTAAACTTGTGCATAGATAATTAATGTAGTAATAAGCAAAATAATAGTGGAAGCCAAACCATCTGAACCTTTCCCAGAAATAAGGACTAACTGGTAGTTTTCCACATTCATAGGTCATTGTCAGATACCAATAGAGGTTTTTTTAGAGACAATATTAATTGAAAAGCTGTAGGAAGTTTGAGGGTTGGATTTTTTTTGGAGGGTGGAGGTTCTTTAGATTTTGTTGTTGTTATAGCTTTACATTTTTGCTTAGTACTTTAACTGAATTTAGTGCTAAGAATGGCTCTGAAAAGGATAACAATGATCTCTGTAAATTTGAATAGCAATTATATCACAATAAAATAGTTTTTATTGGAAGATCTTGTATGAATGAGCCTGCTTCACTCTAGAGAAGGTACTACATGGCTTGACTTTCATTTTTCTCTATTCTGTAGTTAAGGTAAAGAGAAGATATCTGAGGTAGTTTTACTAAGGTAGCAAAATCATTGTTACATTATTGTGTTATTTTTCAGTACCTGGGGAACTTTAAGTAGGAAAGGAGATGAGACTAGTGATGAATGGCATATATTATTTTTTTGTGGATCCAAGTTACTCCTTTGGGAGACTCTGTCTTCAATACTTCCTTTTCAGAGGAGCAAAGAAAGTGGTCAATTTTTGTGGCTAAAATTTCACTGAAAGTGTAAGGTGCGGTTACTGTTATTTTTCTGCTGCTACAGAATACTGGACTGCTGGTGGGAGATACAGGCATAGATGCCATAGCTGGAGATCTGTCATCTCATCTATCAGTAACTGCTGCTTAGTCTTGTCTTGTCCCTAGTTCTTTCATGGAAACTCACTCTTGTCCTGACAAAGATAACTTGAATTTCTTTGTACATTCTTTCACTTGTAGCATAGTCAATTTTCTTTCAGGATGTTAGTTGCCCTAAACCTTTTGCAGCACTGATCCCTGACTCTGATTTATTGTGAACTCATACAAACAGCAAGGAATTATGCTTAAGAAACAAGCATTGTACAACTGAGATAATCTCAAAGGAAGTCACTTATGTTTTAGCAAATACATTTGCAGCTGATCTTGAGAGATGCATGTTTGGTCTGAGTAAAGAAAAGACTGAAGGAGTTGACCAGCAAGGTTAAAACCACAATTTTAATTTTTTGCCAAAATTGATGAGAATATTAAGATAACATCTTCATAAGTAAGCAGATTTCCATTTGCTTATCAAGCACTGAGACATATCAAGAGTGGGGAGTGTTATGGAAATGACACATCAACCACAAAAATGCAGTTCAACTAAACTTACCCTACATTGTTAAGTACAGAAGTGATTCTTCTAAGAAGTCTCTTTTACCAGTAGCACTACAGCTCAAACTGGGTGCCTCTGGAGGGGGAATTCAAGCAATGAAATCTCATGGCAATTATACCTTTGCAGCCTAAATGCCCCACCTCTCATATGACATTTTGACTAGCAGTGATATTGGGGTCTGGGGTCTTCCCATTCTTTATTGAGTCCTTTTATTGTCTCTAGGTGGACTGTTTCTTTTCTTGTCTCTAGGTTGCTTCTGTTAATGAATGTAGCTTCCTTATCTTCTGGCTTGAGGTGTCTCTGAGGCCTTCTGCTTGACTAGGTAGAAGTTCAATGTGTCTAGGTGCAAGTTCACAGCTTGCAGCCTAAGGTTTCAGCAAATTTAGCTATTAATGCTAAGCAAGTTATGTTAAACAAGCTCTATATAAGTAGTATACCAAATCACACACCAGGGAAGAAATGTATCAGTTCTAGGTAAAGTCACAACAACACCAATTTAACAACTTTATGGTGTATTCTTTCAGTGATTTTTAGCACTAGAGGGAGGATTTTCAGTGACTAGTTATTTTTAAAACATCCAGTCACAATTAATGTGCCATTTTTGAGAGAAAAGCTGAGATAAAAGGACCCCAAAGCATTTGTTTTGGTTTATTCTGTAAGTGGAGGTCACGTAGCAGTTTTGTAGGATTTGGTGTTTGTGGGAGAGAAATATGAACTTTCAGCATTCCTGCATGCGATGCTGTGGTTGGAAGGGTGCTTCTCCATTAAGGCAGTTAGTGATGCTGCTAAAGAATTTGGTGACAGGATCTGAATATAAAAAATGCAGAGCTTAGAAAATAAATTGTGAATAGAAACTGCTAGGTAGAAATGGCTTGGCAGCTTTTCATTGTGAAGCAGTAGGGTAAAATGTAAAATGTGATTATGCTAACATCGTCTGTTTGTAAGTATAGCATTATGTCAACAATTTTGATGATGACTTTCAAATATGGAAGGTATATGAAGAGTTTCAACAGCTCCTCAGTTGATCTCTCAAGCAGCAATTTACTACAGGGAGCAAAACCAACACTACAGTCTTCCTATCTTGTTTCAAATTGAAGGCAAAATTATTAGTAAAAGGACACATATATCAAGTAAACATGTTCCTCTGGGGACCTGCCTGTTCTGGCCCTGTTAGTAGTCCTCCCTCTCTTCTGCGCTACCAGGGACCTCTTCAACAAGCTGAAAAATTCCTACTCTACAGTGGAGAAATGCCCTAGGAAAACCAACCATGTGTAATATGTAAACAGGAAAACTTATAGGTAGATTTAATATTGCTTGATGCAGAGTAACGAGAAGACTAGAGAGGAAGGTGTCCAGCTGTGAAGGAGTAGTAAGGGCTGAAGTAAAAGTTCTCATAGCCGGTGCTCTGTGAAAGCACAGAGTAGGATTAGATGGCTGCAAAAAGCCAAATCAATTAATTGACAGGTGCATCTTGTTGTTATGAAAGAGGCTTACATATGCAGGTAAAATAATTTCCAATGTAATAATACAAGAATGTCCTCTGACCACTTTGTTATCCTTTACAGAATCCAAGTTAGATCACACTCTCTTCCAAGTTCGTCTTTAATGTACTAGTTAAGGCAACAGGAATTTTATCCGTCTGGGCTAACAACACAATATCCTTGCTTTGCACAAGCTGTGAGTTGGCTTCTGTCTTCATGGTGCACCAGTTACTCTAGAACCTGCCAGTAAGGATGTATTTACCCTTGCTAAGGGATATCCTTGGGTTCTAGTGATTATTTAAATAGATAAATGTTTCTTGATTGCTTAAATACATGAGCTGTTTGCAGCTGCTGTAGCACATCACTCAAACTATATATTAGTGCTCGCAGACACAAAGCTTAAGCTCCCAGCACACACCTAGCTTGCCCTTCCATGTCATACATGAGGCTTCTCTATGTCAGCTGAAAGCTCTCCTGTCACTGCTCCTCTAAAGGCTGCCACTGCAGTGCTGCTCAGTGGGGACATGATTCAGATCCAACTAAAGTCAGTAAGAAATATCCAACTGGCTTTCTGAATGCCATGCATGACTTCAACAAGCTGAGGACAGGCAAATTTAGAACAGACATCAGCGATGTGTTCAGTCAGCACTGTCAGGGACTGCACTGCAGCTCTTTCAAACTGAGCATCCTGGGTGCATGCGTGGACATAGCTGTGGCCTGGAGGATACCTCAAAGAGCAGCTGGCTTGGTTGCTTGCTTCCACCTTGCTTTGAGAACAGCAGCCCCTTCCTGAACAGCAGTGCCCACGCTGGCCTTGTTTTGTCAGGTTTGGTTTGGGTGTGTTTGTATCTGCAGTCACGCACCACAGTGGCCTTTTCCTGTGGCAGGTGGACTGCAGTGGTGGGGGAAGGGTACCGTGTGTGCACCATTTTCATGGCTGGCAGACAGGAAATATATGGAGACAATGCCAGCTATTACATCAAACCTTGGAACAAGAGGTGTGCAGAAGAAACATACTCTGCAGTTCTTGGTGGCATATTGTGCCAAATGATGGAAGAATTGCCTAATTTGGATAATAAAAATGCCTTGAACTCTAAATTGAAGCTTTGTAACAGTTGTATGCTGTAGAAGTAGTTAACAAGACTTTCTTTCTTTGAGCTTTGGAATATCTCCAACACCCACTCAAGAGAGAAATTAGCAAAATATCTTTTTGTTACCTGAAGTGAAATTGTTCTCTGAAATGCAGAGATATATGCTCTCCATCACCACTGCCTGGTCAAAACCAAAATGGTTATGGTGGGGAATGAAAAGAATTGGGCGTATGGGGGGAAAAGGCAGAGGTAAATCAAGACTAATTGAAGGCAGAGGAGGAGAAGTTGTTTGAAAAGTATCCAAAGCAGGGGGGTCCTACAGCTGGAAATATCAGGTGAATGTCCATCCCAGTCATGCTGGAAATCTATTTCTAATGAAAAAAATTATTAGTAGAAGGCTTATATGCTACTAGAATACAAGGAAAACTGAATAGGAGCCTTAACATAGAAATGGTTTTGGCATTGATATGTTCTCTAGACTAGCTTAGAGGCAAGGTGTCTCTTCTTCAAGAACTGGAGTTTTCACTGGCAAGTCTCATTTTTAGTGTTTATCTCAGTGACCTAGTGTAGTATTTTAGTTGTTCTCCTTTCTATCTTGAGGAATGCAGTGAGCTTTAATGGACTATGTTCAAGACTGTGAATGAGCATTCCTGAACTTGACCCATCTTTGCCACTCAGGAAATGGAAAAATAATAGACTACCCACATTTGCTTATTTCTAACTTCTGAGATTCTATTCCAACCCATAAATGCAGGGCTGGTCCTTACTACAGCAGCCTTCATGCCAATGGCAGCAGTAAGTGAAGAAGGAAGATAGGTTTTGAGGCTTTAGTTCTGTTTAATGTTTCTGAACCTTCCTTGCTCTCACATGAAACAGTCATGTTGAAGGCTAATTAAATATGGGTGAGCATATTTGATCCTTCCCATTGTTTCTTGTCAGTCTGTCTGCTAAAAATCATGGGTTACATCAGCTCGTCAAGCAGGAGGTCAAAAGGCAGAAAGAGACATCAGTATATTATGTATGAATTGGCGGCAGGCAGGCAGAAGGGAAAGGTTAAGGGGGGACATTATAATGCTTCACTGCTGCTTGGGTGAATTACTGCAGTGCAACCTTTTAAGAAAAGGTGACACGGAGCTGTAACTATTTGATGTGTCAGTGAACAATGGGTTGGTAATTAAACACAAGATTTAGGAATTAGAAGATTTGTTTATACTTTTGAATATATTGACTGGAAGGGTCTTTATTTTTTTTTCTGTGCTGCAGTTTCTGTTTCTGCAAAATAGACCTGATACCTCCTTCAAAATACAATTAAAAGGTTCATGTCGTGGATATTCATAGAGCACTTTGAGATGTTTGGCAAAAGACAATCTGTAAATGCAAGAAATTGCTACACTTCTATTAAACTTTTGTCAGCAAACATTCATTTAATCATTAAATTACAAAACATACACCGATATCTCTGAAAAAGCTTATTCCTGAAAAAGCGAATTGCAAAGAGAGCTTATTCCTGAAACAGAAACAATGAAAACAAAAGTTGTATTCTTTCCTTCTTAGTTTATAGGAACAGGAAGGCTCAGAGAATTTGGGAGCTAGCTGCTGTCAGGGAAAAGGCCAATGAACTTAAATTTCTGTGGGTCTTGCAAAGAAGTATTAAACAAAACCAGAGAGTGACTGGAGCAAACCACATTTGAGAATGTTGCCTCTGAGATGTCTTCTCCATCCTTCTTTATTTCCCAGTTCTGTGTGTTATTACTCCCAGCAACAGTCCCAGCTCCCGTACTTTTGAAGTCACTGTTAACATTGATAATAGCTACAGTTGGAATGATACAAAGCCCCAGTTATAGGTTAAAAGTCTGTGGTATTTAATGTGTTTCTGATTCTTAAGTTCCCATTTCTAGCTTTATAGCACTGAACTCCTTTAGGTCTGGTTGTATATACTGCTTTTAGGAGACCTAAATGCCTGAGGCTGACTCTAGGATGCGGAAAATATGTAGAAAATTGTCACCACAAATATTACCAGTTTTTGCATAGCTTTCCTAGATAGTTATTGATATTAGCCAAGGTTTGAGAAGACTATGAGAAAAGGTTTCTTAACCTAAATCTAGAGGTTAGTTAGAAACTGGCATTCCTAAGGAAGGGATAATTGATTATGGTTTTCTTGCACTTTCCTCGGTACAGAGTAGTCTATGAGTGAAGAAATAGGAACTGTGAACTGTAATTACCATGATGAACTGATATGACTCTCCCCCAGGGCTAACTTTTCACTAATGCTTGTGCACTTTTTATAGACAAATAATTGTGTAGTAACATGCATGTAACATTGTCCACCAATACTTACTACAAGCAGTTACTTTTAACTTTATTTTAAAAAAATCTTTCAGGAAAAGCCCTGATGTTTTGTTCTGGGGGCAGTGAATATGAATGGATGTTTATATGCACTTCCATGTCTGCATATGCCCTCCTGTGCTTCGTTGTCCCTTGGTTGTATGTATGCTATTTATGAAATCAACAGCTAGCTTCAGTGGCATTTTTATATGCTTTGTAAATTGAGCCTCATAACCTGATAAAACTATCTTATGTCACTGAATTAATCCTGCTTGAAATTTTCAAACTTTCTCCTTTCAAAGTTGCTCATGTTTATTTCAGATGGAAGAAATGCAGTGAAGCTGTTCAATAAATATTTCACTCCAATGTGAACCACCGCGAGAAAATGTCTATACAAGATCAGGCTGCAGGACTGCCACTCAGTTATGACTCTAAATGGAAATACCAGTTTATGTAGAGACCTCTAGAAGGCTTTGGAGCAGAGCAGCCATAGATAGCCTTTCGCATATGTGTTTGTCAGCATGAGTATCTTACCTTCACTAGGAATATGAGTCCTTCATAGTTATGTCATCCACTTATGTCCAAAACTGCTACAAACATCTTGGTTAAATCTTAAACAGGAACAGGTTTTATTTTCTGTTGTTTTCTAGTTTCTCTAGAAATGACTCGTAGTATTTTTGTCCCTCTCTTGCATAACAAATTAGTCATCTAGAGGAGTTTCTTTATTCTATTTGTCTTGTGTTTATTTTAATTTTAAATACTTAAGTGGAAATTCTACTGCCTGTATTAAGTATGCTGTTCAGAAACATCTGAATAATAAGATTCTTTATGATTTACAGGATGAATACCTGGGATCTGGTATTACATCAAGGCATTGCTGTTTGAAAGGCCTTGAATTTGCATTCCTTGTCTATGTTGTGATCAACTTCTGTTGTTGCTGTTGGCACTTTTTTTGTTCAGATGTTATATATTTATTAGTGTAGTGCCTAGGTCCAGGATTTTGGTTTGGTTTTACTTAATTAGGGTGATATATAAAGGCTGTCTAATTTTGAAATAGAAATTGCAAATATCTTAACTACATTTTTTTCTTGCATAGTGCTCTCAACTCCATCTCATAACACATTCTCACACAATTTTCCCATCAGCTTTGCAAGGTATAAGTAATAGAATGCATTCTTTTCAGGTTTGGAAATGCTACTATTAAAGCAATTATGAATTAGGTTGTGTATAAATATACCAATGATATTTTATCAAAACAAACTATTTTGTGGCAAGGAGCAAAGGGCAGGTGAAGCAGGTCAATTGTGTGGACCACTGTTTTGTTTCATCTAGCAAGCCCAGAACACTACCACCTCATATGTCTATCTTTCTTCCAGTCTATTTGCAGTTCTTTTCTGCTTTATTACAGGGATCACATGCAATATTAATTATTAATTTCTCCATGTCTTGCATGGCTAGTGATGGTCAATATTGAATTATTAGGGATGTTAGCACAATTTTCAACAGTGTAACTGCTTCTCCTGTACCCAGTGAAACATTACATTGAATAGCAACAATGGCCTGGTTGCACTCAGTTTCCATAATACATTGATGAGATTTCATTACTGAAGTCTCCAGCATTTATTCATGTGGCTCTATCTCCATCTATGTGTTACATCTGAATCATTTTGTCTGGGGCAAAATCCTAATAAGGACTATGTGGAACACAATAGACTGCAGGAGGAAAAAAATGATAGAATATGGTGAGGTAAACATGATACAGCAAGTATATATTACATAGACCACATCTCAGGTAATGGACACTGTTTTTCAATCAGGGGCCTAGAACTGTAAATGACGTGTGAAATATCCCACCCTCTTATAAGGACAGGAAGAGGTGATAATCTGTTAGGAATTGATTGTGTGCTAAACTGGCAGATACTTAGGCCAAAGAAAATGAGAAAACTCAGGTTTTTGCTTGGTCTTTGATACTGCTGTCACAAATAATGATAAGGTCTTGTCTCAAGAGCTAACCAACACTGAAACTGGTCAATATTGTATGTATTTTTCCTTTGGCAGTCACCAAGGCGTTACAGTGCTTAGTTTGACTGTGGTGCATGATCATCTTTCTTTCAGAATAAATATTGTACATAACATACCCTTTTCTTGTAGTGTGTATATATATATATTTTAAACTGTGAAAATAAGCAGAGATCCTTACTGGCTCAGCCTATGAAGAGATGTTGTTACCTGTAGACATGGAGCACCATAGCTGCAGTAAGCAAAATTTATCTGTCCCTAAAAAAGCTATTTCACTTCCATCTGAGGATGAATTCCTGCCATAAATCTACCCTACTGTTGTGATGCTTTGGGATGAGATACAGGAACTAGAGAGAAAAGGCTACTTTGATGTCATAAAATTTTCCCTAGTTAGATTCTTCTGAACTCAGAATGAAATGTGAATAGTTGAAACTGTGGGTAGAATGGACTGTGGAAGTCTTTAATCCAGCCTCCTAATTGGAGCAGGACTGTTACCAACACTGAGTCATGTCAGCTTGACTTTATCTAGTGATGTCTTAGAAATGTGCAGGTGACATTTGCTTATGAGAACATTGGGTCAATCACCATGGTGTGAAATGCTAGCTCTCCTGAGGAGTTCTCATTCATCACACAGAATCCTGCAAGTACCATTTGTTCTGGGGACAGGTTTACAAGAAATGTTTACTGCTGAAAGAAGTTTATACTGATTATAAGCTGAGAAGTACATACCAAGAGTATGCACACACTGCTGTAAATACAGTGTGCTTCAGAAAGTTGTTAACTTTGTGTATTATTACCAACTCATTTCATATATGTGCAAATTTGCTGCTATGAAACTGAATTTGTTACACAAATTTGTTGAATGTGTAGGCAAACTCAGAAATCACAGCAAAGATCATCTTAGTAGTATGCTGTCACCACCCTGGTACCATATTGTTGTGTAGTGTCAGAGTCTCTCTGAACCTTTCGTTTCAAAGATGACAGCCTGTCATCAACATGAGGTTGTGTTCAGTTGTTTAGCCACACACAGCATGAGACAGGTGGACTGTTCTCAACACAACCAACAAAAGGGTTCATGAACACTTTATTGGAATATTCTTGTTTCAACCCAGTGTTTGTAAACAGGAAATCAATAATAAATTTTATTGATAAGTATAAAAGCAGGAAAGGGAGGGCAGGGGGAAGAATATTAAAAAAAAAAGTGTCACACAAGTAAGAACTGAAAGAAGAAAGGGGGCTCATGATGTATGGCATCCTGTATCTTGGAAGGAACAGGAGTTAACAGATCACATGGCATGTTCTGCATGCCCCTGCAATTCCACTAAGCATCTCTTGAAGCCCTCAGAAGTTGCTAGCATTTGACCTTGAACTACAATTGCTTGTATCCCATCTGGTTTCATACTCTCCTGAAGAGATTTCAAAAATCTTTAAAGGAAAACTATCCAGTATAACTCCTAGCTAGCTAGCTTGTTCTAGTTTGATTTGGGTTTTTTCATGGATTAAGTAATTTACTTAGGTAGTGTGTATTTTGTTCAAAATACTGTTGAAAGGCACTTATTGCTGAAGAGAAACTGAGATGTAGACAAGTTTTAGCAATGAATCAGCTTCCTTTGCAGCCTGAAGGCTTTTACAATAAAATTTAGATATGGCAAAGATAAGAGAAATGCAGATGTCAGCTGGAACTGTGACAACATGAAAGAAGAATTGCAAAGAGGGAAAGAGATGTGTATGACAGAACCATGAGCTTATTTCCTCAAGTTCTAGAGAAAGTCAAACAAAGACAGACCAGTAAGGACTGACATTTGTAATGGTTTAAAATACTAATTCTTCATACCGTTAAAGATTTAAAGAGGCATAGTTTTACAACTGCTTACTTACCAATTCTTCGGCTCCCTTTGTGTCAGTTGCCACTAGGATGAGTATTTTGAAAATCAGAAGAATAGGAGATTTATTGGTGAATTAAACCAGAAATAAAAAACAGTAATGGTTATTCCACAAATGTAAAGACATAACAGTTCATGCCCACTTTCTTGGCAGGTTGACACGTGTATTCTTGATATAGCGTAGTGGTGCTTGAACATGATTAGGGAGTTTTTCGCCATTTTTATAAGACAAAAGACAAAGTCTGGAATGTTTAATTTCATAGTCCTTTCACTTCCATTGCTAATGGCAATACCATGAGGTATTTCCAAGAAAGTAGTCCTAGTAATCTCAACAGGAAGACAACTCAGTACTTGAGTCTGGCAACTGTGGCTTGTAATTTCTTGTAACTAATCTCTAAACTCCTAAAATGTTACTTTTACTAAACTTTAGTCATATTAACTTGAGGAAGTCTGTTTCCACATGGGAGGTGGACAGCCATAAGTAGCTTGAGAGCACTGGAAAATTAGAGGAATTGTAGAATAGGCAAGGAGAATGCTGATTTCCTCCAAATTCCCATTTTTCTTAAGTCAGATAGAATAGAATATTTTTATTTTGAATGGACACAGTGGAATAGATCAACACCTTTCTCTCCACCTCCCATCCTCAGAAAGCTTTAGGGAGCAATGAGCCTCTCAGCCTCCGTTTCTCCAAACTAACCAAACCCTAAGTCTAGCCACTCAGCACAAGACATACCTCTCAGCCCTTTCACCAGCTTTGTTGCTCTGCTCTGGACACATTACAGGACCTTCACATTCTCCTTAAGGTTTGGGACCCAGAACTGCACACAGTACTGGGGGTAAGGCCACACCAATTTACCAGCCAGACATATATCCCCATTCACCATAACCCTTTGAGCTCCATCCTTCAGCCAGTTCTTCACCCAGTAGTACTTCACTGCATACCAGGTCATCTCACAGCAAGAGGACAATTTGTCCAGAAGGATGATGCTGTAAGGGACAGCATCAAAAACCTTACTAAAATACGGAGAACTCTACATCCACTGCCTTTACTTCATCTACTAGGCAGATAATGTTACATCTCAAGAGATTAAGAAGCAACTTGATTGTTTCCCAGGCGTGTTCTTAGAACTATGCTGGTGATCACAGCTGGTAGTATCTTCATATTATGGATATGTCAGTGAACAGAGGTTGATCAAGGTACTTTGAAGAGACTGTCGGTTCTGCAGTTAGAAAAAAAATAAATAGTTTTAGACCACATTGTCTTGGAAAGTGATAGATGAGCAAATGAACAGTCATAGGAACTTAATCTTATAATGGTACAAAACTAAGTGATTTCAAGGTGAGTTACAGATGTACAGAAGCCAACAAAGATAGAAATTAAACATTTAATAGGTGAAGCCTAGTGCAGTCAGTCAGACAAATATAGTACAGAAGAAAATTCATTGTATTGACCAATGGCAGATCATTGTTTACACATCGGAGATATCTTAGGTTTTTAATTTTTTTTCTGAACTTTCCTTAATGACATGACAATTGGGAAAAATATTATTATATTTTACTGAAGTTTAAGCAATTAATCCTTTCAGAATTGCTTAAAGAAATTCTTTTTTCCTTCCAAGTTAGTAACAGATGGGTTGATGTAAGGTAAAGGAAATGGAGGTTACAGGTATTGTACTGCTGTTTCAGCTGATCTACTTGCCCAGATCTTGTCATCCGAACTTGATTGTCAAGATAAAAGAATATTAGTATACCTATGCCTGGAAGTGTTATCATATTCTCTCTAAATTCAGTTAAAGGAATTTCCTTCACTTCCTGTCCTGAATTACTTCATGTTGTGTTTCCATCTATTGGAAAAGTGTCATATATTACCCACGGGATGCTTGCATATCAATGATGGACTCTTGTATCTGTAGCATGTAAAAATGTGAGGATTTGGGGAATGAGAACAACACTGCACATGCCAAGACTGTTTAGGTATTGGATCATAAAAAAATACTTTAGCCAATTAGTTTCCTTTTTGGAGCAGGATGGTAAATCTGAATTCTTGTAGCAGAAGAATGTTGGCTTTTGCTAGCATCTTATACAGCATTCTGTACATTCAGAATTTAATACAGTTTATTGTCAGAGCAGATAGGAGACTTATGAAGGTTTAGCATCTCATGTAATAAGCTAATGATCTGTTTCTGTTAGCAGTGCTCTTGTCAACAGTAATTAGCTGTGTTCTTTGTTTCTTGGGATGTCAGACAAGACAAAGTTATATGGAAGATATATAATACCTTATTACTTACATAATAAAATAGTAGAAAGTTGCATTAGAGGTGGGAGAATAGAGCAGTAATAGTGTCAGGTATGAGATAGAATAAGTGGGACAATCTGAGGAGCGCTAGAGGTGAAACCTAGAAGGGAATATTAACTGAAAAGGAGGAATAGCTGGTTTAATGGTAATCCAAAGGAAAGTGGGGAGTGTATTTCCAAAGGAAGTGTAGAGGATGAAGCAGCCCAATTTAGGCATAGCTAGAGAAAGTAGAAGGAACACTTATTTCTGTTACAATTCTGTATGTGATAAAAAAGGATATAGGAAAAATTCTTTAATGATAATGAAAGGAAAGATTTGGGGAAGCAATTTGAGGATCTCCATTTTGGACATATCAACATTTAAATTGATAGTATGGAAACATTTTCTTGGAGATCTGCAAGCGGGCTAAATACTGTATACAAGCTGTCCAGAAGGCTTGACTGATGTCAGGTTGAAATGTAAGTAGGCAAAATCTAGTAGATAGATAGTTTTGAATAAGTAGAAATAATGTAAAAAAACTGAAGCAGAATCTGCTAAAAGAATAGACTGGACTGAATATATTTCAGTTCCACCAATACACAGATCTTCTCTCTTCTTTAATATTCCATCCAACAGCACCACTGATGCCTTAATGGAACATCCTTTTCATACAGCATATGCAACAATTGATCTTTCTGCTCTCTGATTTATTAATGATAAATATTTATGAATTATTTATTATTTAGTTAAAAAATACGCTTGTTTAGAGCAGCTGATGAGGTGCTGAGTTATTATAATGCCATTAATGAACAAATCATAAAACAGAAATATTAATGTGCTGAATACTGAACAGAGAAATTTAACTGTTAGAGTAACTTCAAATAGCTGCTAGGCATTTACCAGAAAAAATTTAACATAATTCAACTGATAGGTTCTTGTGTTCGCAAAGGTATATGTTAGGGAAAAGTTAAGGTAGTGCAGTAGCAAGGTAATCTCATTTCAGTCTAATACCTTCATAATGTCAGATTATTCTCCCTCTGTACTCAGCACTGTTGAGACCGCTCCTTGAATACTGTGTTCAGTTCTGGGCCACTCACCACAAGAAGGATGTTGAGGCTCTGGAGTGAGTCCAGAGAAGAGCAACAAAGCTGGTGAAGGGGCTGGAGAACAGCCCCTATGAGGAATGGCTGAGAGAGCTGGTGTTGTTTATCCTGGAGAAGAGGAGGCTGAGAGGAGACCTCATTGCTCTCTACAACTACCTGAAGGGAGGTNTTCCAAACTGGTGATTCTATGATTTCCCTACAACTTCACCATAGTGATATTTGAGATGTGTTGTTTCATGTGTGAAGAGCACGGTTGTCATCCTTCAGAAAGCTCTGTCTACTAACAGCCTGTAAATGTTGACTGCTAACTTGCAATCAACTTCTCTGAAGAATATAAACACTGAAGAAAAATTGCTTGGAGTAGAAGTATATTTAGCCACAAGGAATGAATCAAAGATGCAAGCAGAGTATTGTGCCTTCATTTTATTTCAGATGGGAATGTCTTTTCCTCTGATCCTTGGATGCATTAAAAGGTGGAATAGAGTTTTGAGTAAGCCAGTGTTTTGATGTTTGAATACTCAATACCAAACAATACCAAAGAGGGGAAACTTGTTAAAGAGAGAGAACAGGACCATTTGTAACTACACAACAACTTTCTGCCTCTGGATCCTGTGGTTCTGTTAATCAAAGTGTGCTTTAAGAAATAACAAGAAACAGCCTAGAAGCAATTATTGGGACTGGCTTTGTATTGTGTCTCTAAAAGACCTAGAAGACAGTAAAGGGCATGATACGTTGCTAGAGGTGCTACCACCTTTCTGATGGAAATGATGGTACTTCATAGAGTTATACGCCCTTTGCCACTGATGGAAATGATCTTTTAATTTCAGCAGGAAGGGAGAAGAAAATCTGAAGTTCACTCATGTTTCAAGCCAGAAGATCTAAAAAGCCAAATTGCAAAGTGCCAAGCCAGTAGGCTCCAGATAGCCATGACACTGTTACTGTAAAACTGAGGAGCAGGGTCATAGCCTGACAAAGTATAAACTAGTAACACCCTACAGTGGAAAGAGTTAAAAGGAGATGAAGACAGTTTCCACTGTTCATAAGCTATGGATATTTGTTGATATTTTTACAGAGGTGATTGCTGCAAGCCAGAAGGGAGCAGACTGTTATGGAAGCAGTAATCAAAGAAGGTTATTTTTAACAATTTTTCATGCCATGTAATAACAGCACCAAGGGAAAAGCTGCTCTCCCAGTCAGCTGAAAGGTACACAAGCTGGTTAAATTAGGTACTAAAGAAGGGACCTTAAAAATATCAATTCAGATCAATTAATGTATTTAGCTGTTATTTTCAACTTACATCCATGAATGCAAAAGTTCTTACACTTTCTCTTTGCTGCTTCTAGCAGCTTCAAACAGAATCTAATACTAGGTAGCTTCCAAGCATTTCCTCTTTATTCTTTATATTCCTGTTTTATATTGTGTGGTTTTCAGTTTAGTAGTCCTTTTCATAGAATGGTTTGGGCTGGAAGGGACCTTAAAAATCATCTAGATCAACCCCTTCCTGCCATGGGCAGGACAGTTTCTACTAGATCAGTTTGCCCAAAGCCTCATTCAAACTGGCCTTGAATACCTCCAGGGATGGGACATCCAAAACATCTCTGGTCAACCTGTGCCAATGCCTCACCATCATTAGAGTCAAAAAACCTTATCCTAATATCTAATCTAAATCACCCTCTTTCAGCTTAAAACTGTTACCCCTCATCCTATCACTATACTCCCTGATAAAGAGCTCCTCCCCATCTTTCCTGAACACCCTCTTGAATTACTGGAAGGCTGCTCTAAGGTCTCTGCAGAGACTTCTGTTCTCTAGACTGAACAAACTTAACTCTCTCAGCCTGTCCCCATATAGGAGGTGCTCCAGCCCTCTGATCATCATTATGGACCTCCTCTGGGCTCAGTCTAATAGATCCGTGTCCATCCTGTGCAGAGGACTCCAGAACTGAATGCAGTACTCCAAGTGATGTCTTAGGAAAGTGGAGTAGAGGTACAGAATCACCTCCCTTGACCAGCTGGACACATTTCTTTTGAGGCAGCCCAGGATATGGTTGGCTTTCTGGGCTGCAAGCATACATTGTCTGCTCCTGTTGAGTTTCTCAATCACCAACATTCCCAAGTCCTTCCCTTCAGGGTTTCTCTCAATCCCTTCTCTGCCCAACTTGTATTTGTGCTTCAGATTTCCCTGACCCAGGTGGAGGAGCTTGCACTTTGTCTTGTTGAACCTCATGAGATTCACACAGGCCTACCTCTCAAGCCTGTCAAAGTCTCTTTGGATGGCATCCCTTCCCTCCAGCTTGTTGAAAATGCCACACAGCTTGGTGTCATTGGCAGATTTTCTGAGGAAGCTCTCAATCCCACTGTCCATGTCTCTGACAAAGATGTTAAACAGTATCAGTCCCAATACTAACCCCTTGAGGAATGCCACTCATCACTAGTCTCCACTTGGACATTGAGCCATTGACCACAAGTCTTTAGGTGCAACCATCCAGACAATTCCTTATCCACCAATTGGTCCATCCATCAAATCCATATGTCTCCAATTTAGAGACTAGAATGTCATGCAGAACAGCATCAAATACTTTGCACAGGTCCAGGCAGATGATGTTAGTTACTCTTTCGATATCCAACAGTGCTTTATCCCTACTGCAGAAGGCCACCAAATTTGTCAGGCACGATTTACCCATAGTGAAGTCATGTTGGCTATCACAAATCACATCCTTATTTCCCCTGTGCCTCAACAGAGTTTCAAGAAGTATCTACTACATGATCTTGCCAAGCACAGAGGTCAGACTGACCAGTCTGTAATTCCTGGGTCTTCTTTTTTTCCTTTTACTTAAAATAGGAGTTCTGTTTTCCCTTTTTGAGTCAGTGAGAACATCATCAGACTGTCATGACTTCTCAAATATGGCATGATTTTTGTCACGCAGAGTAGCTTAACTTACAAACATATGGCTAGTTTTGGATCTTGATTCATGCGTTCTGCCACACAAGGCAAATATTGTATTCAGCATTTACTCTGGTGTAACTGAGATTATTGTATAGCTAAGAGTATTCAAAGAATATACAAAGGGGAAGCCCAGAAACCTTTCACCCTCTCTCTACATATAGATTGTGGTACATTCAGATAAAAAGTGTGAAACATTTCTTAAAAATAATCCTTAATTCTTTTCTTCTTTGCTTTTAGGATACTCCATCTTTGATTTCTTTTGGTACAATAAGATGTAGGCCATTAAGGGCAAAGTGAATAAGATTGCATTTACTATGGTAAGGAGATGAATTGTGTGTAAACCACTGTTGTGGTTCTTAATAGACAAGGATTAGGTATGAAGCAAGAATGTGGCATCTTCCCATCTCTTGTAATAAATACTACTACAGGTGTAAGATGGATAATAAATGGAAATGTGATTGATAGATTTAATGATGAAACTCTGCAGGTTTAGGAGGTAGGATTTTAGGTTCAGTAATCATTCTTCAGCTCTCACAAAGACCTACCAAAGAGGCAATGTTACACTTAAAAAAGATGATTCCAATGTCTCAGAAAGAAGGAGCTTTTTATTTTCCCTTCGGCAGCTGCAATGTTTATATACTGAGATAAAGCTGTCATGTCATATAAGCAAAGGACATTCATGGAAATGCACTCCAGCAGCATCTCATCACAAGTAGCACAGCTTTAGCTGCATTTCACAGCTGATATATGAATATCTGTGATTCCAAGTGCAGAAAGCACATATCACAGCCTACTCCCTCTGCTTGGCCAGTTTGCTCTGCCTTTTAACCATTCTTCCTTCTCAGCTCTGTTGTAAGTTGATCCTTACCAGCTGCTCTACCAGGTCAATTAACTATTTCTTGCAGGCTGCCTGCAAGGTGCTGTTTCCTAGTTCTCCTTTTTTGGTGTTGTTACATGTCATTTCCATTTTATTAATCATTCTTCAGCCTATGCCACACTATGCTTCTCTCTGTCTGCTGATCTACCTACACTAGAGCAGTGATCTCCAAACTTTTTTGATCCCTATATTTGTGTATTTATTTATTCATAAGTCATATGTATGCTCTGTTATACTAATGTATTGTGTGCATTATGAAAAGTGGACAAAAAAAAAAGCATGAGAATAAGATGACAAGCAATATTTAAAATTAACTATTTTATTTATTTTACAAAACAAAGTAAACCTTTTAGCACTCATTCTTAAACTGTCACCTTTATTTTGAAGGGGCAGATTAAGAATGTATATTCTTTTTCAATGTATCTGCTCAGTAGCATACAAGATAACCAGTGAACTTCTGTGTGGTACATAGGATTTTTATAGTCCCTTCCTATCCAATCTCATTACGAGGTGTTGTAAAGATTCTACTGGTTTGAAGTCTTGTTTTTAAAAAATGAACTATGTTGATAACACCCTGGAGCACTTAGTACACATCTAGCTCCAAAGTCTTTACTGCAATAGCTTGATGCAGTGAATGAATTTCATGTGTGGTACTGCCTTTGCAATCTTACCCTGGAATCATTTTTTTTTTAATTCTAATTGATGTATCCACACTGTGAGTGATTACACTTGCAGTTTTTTTTCATAAAACATAGGTTTTATTAAAGAAGTAATTTACTGCTGAAAATATATTTATTATCCAGCATCTTTAGTAGCTTATAGGAAAAAAAAGTGCTTCCTGTATTTTGTTGTTGAAACAGAATCTTGCAAATACCATAAGCTGAGACATGTTAGAAACATCTGTACTTTCTTCTAACTACACAGCAAACCTCCAACACTGTGTAATCTGTTTGAATACTTGTTTCTTCAAATTTTCACCAATGCATCTTCTAACACTATTTTGTGACAAACTCTAACTACAAGACTGAAGAGAATTGTAAAGATGTGATATAACAAAAGGTGGTTAGCTGTTATATTCTTAATGTGACTACTGCACAATATTTTAAACATTCATTCAGTTAAACAGATAAAAAATTACATCAGATATTCCTCTGTGTGTGTCTACAGCTCACTTAAAAAGATAAATTGACTTGTGAGGAGATCACAAAAAAAGCAAGAGAGACACATTCAACAATCTCGGGTAAATATGTTAAAAAGAATGGAAAATGTGTTCTTCAGCTGACAGACAAACAATAGAAGAGTTTATCATTTTCCAGAACTTGAGAAGCAAATTTTGACTTTGTATCTTTTTCAGGTATTGCTGGGCACGAGCTTAGTGAGTGATTATAAAAGTTAGTGTTAAAACATTGTTTCATGATATAACTCTTTGGACTATACAGAAGAAATTGAGTAACTGAGGAGGAAGAAAGAATTATTTTTCCCAAACATTTCCTGTCTTGTGAATGAAACAGCTAGTTTTGTTAAAGGTGGCTTGGTGGAATAATGATGTTATTTCTAAGGGGTGAAGAGTGGGGAGAGTGTTAAGATTTGCATAGCTTTCAGTAAAGTAAATGAATATTAAATTCAACCAAACTAGTTATTGCTTTGATTAATTTTGTTCTCACAAAGACTCTGATAGGAATTTATTTTTTAGCAATCTATACTTAGATGTTTGGGGCCGGAGAAATAACTGAGAGGATTTTGAATTGCTCATTTATCAGTATAATTTGACCTGCTTGAAGTTATGAAGACCTAGCAGAAAGAGCTGAGATTGGAATGTAAAATCAGTACTTTTCAACCTAAGAAGGGTTGTGTGCATGGACTAAGGACTGGGGAATAGCTCTGTAAAGAACAATACGTATCAGTCACATGCTATATGTGTGTGTGTATACATATATATATTTCTTGCTAAGTCATGGGCAAGTGAGAAGCAAATGATTTTGAATGTTTATGGACCAGTGCTTTTGTGAGAAAGCACACGTAACTTAGGTGTTTGCTGTCTTTAAAACTTCTAGGGGAAGAAAGGCTGCATTATCATTATAATAATCAGCAGTTGCAACATTTGTCTGGAGTCTCTTTCCTGGGAATTTGTTGTTCAGCAGCTTCATTGCCCCAGAAGACAAAAAATTACTACCAGAGTAGCTGTTACTTCCCCTCCACGTTGAAAAAAAAGCTCTGTGACACCAAAGGGGTGTCAGAGGACAGGGGAAGGCTTTCTTGTGTCTTGCTGCTGAGTGCTGTGGGCAAACATAAAGGAGTGCAGGGTTATATATGCGGGTCTTTGAGAGAGACAGTTTATTTTAAATGGAATTTCATTTTATTTGAAATAAATGCTAGCACTGTGAAATGATATATTAGTGGTCCTGAAGGAAGTGACAGGATACTTTGGAGTTTATTGTAGAGCAACTTTCTCCACCTCCAACCACATATTTTAGCATTTTATGATAAATCTCGAATCTATGGCAGAATTTTCTGGAATAGGCAGTGATAGTACTCTGCAGGTTTTCTCACATCTGGTTCTTTGAATCTGGTTTTCTCTCTGCATAAGCCTTGTTTTCTTTCCATAATTCTTGTAGCTCTGAAATAGATGACTGGGCTGAAAGATTATCTTTTCAGGAACAACTGAACAAGAGCTAGAAAGGCTGTGGATATGCAGTAAAAAAAGGCAGGGAGGACTTAGAGGCTGGTAGAAGGATGCATTCAAATTATAGTCTGATGACACCAGCAGCCAAGGATTTAGAGAGATTCTGAAGGTTAGTAGCCCCATCTCATAGTGAGCCTATAGTCTTGGATAAATTGGAACATAACCAAATTATCACAAGTCTAGCAGGTAAGATTACAGAGCTGAATTCGACTGGAGCACTTTTGGTTTGGCTCTGCAAAACTAGACCTTTTTGTGCTTCAGCCAGAAAAAAAGATGTCTCTTGCTATAATATTTAGGTTTCACCAATGTAGACCTGCAATTCCATGCATCCCTAGTCTTAACATGGTATTTGGAGACTTTCTTGACTCAATCTGAAAGAAAAATCCTGTTATTCCAAGAGGTTTGGCTGAGCACACATTGTCCTGGGTAAACTGCAGTAAAGAAGTGAAAGCTTTTTCTCTCATCTTTTTATACTCTAAGTATCAATAAATCATTTTTATCCTAAACCAAGCTATCCCATTTATAATTGCTTCTAGGGGAAAGTAGAGGGGTTGTCAATGGAAGAATTATCTGAGAAGGAGTTGGTGATAGCTGTTATCTGTTGGAGGAGGAATAGGCAGATGAAGCCAACGTGCTGTCCTACACCATGCTGACTTCAATTTGCCACACCTAATAATTTAAAAAAAGGCTTTAGTGGCAGTATATCTACAGTTTCTGGATTTATGACATAGGACCCAAGTGTTAAAATACAAAAGTTAACAAATGTTAACCAGAGCTGAGAACCTGTAGCCTAAAAGTCTCTGCTGAAAGGAAAAACAGTTGTTTGGGAACATTTATGGAGTGGTCACCTCTGCCTAGGGAAGAAATTTTGAAGAAGTTCATCTAGGGCTCCTCTTGAGGTTAACTCAGGTCTAGATCTAGATAATGAATAAGTTTTCCTTAGATTGTGACAACCTGCCAGCTTTGCTTTCAGACTTCTTGTCTGTCTTTATTTTCTATGCTGTGAGCAGCTGCAATGTGTCCCCTGCTCAGACTAGCCCAGGAGAGCCAGCCATTGGCTCGAAGAAGTCATGATCGAACTATCTGGTACTTACTTACTCATTTTAAAAAACCAAAAATAATTGAGTATTTCTGGGTTGGGATTTTCAAACCAGCAACAAAGGAACAGTAAGCACTAGGCTGGGATAGATATTGATTTTTCTTACCCTGCTACTTAAAAAATCTTTTTTTCTTTTATCGCATACAGATTTCTACTAATAGGAAAAAGTACTGCATTTGGCAAGACTTGGTGGTTATTGTCTGTCCATCATTAGTTAAATTCCTCAGAGGACCAAATGTGAAATTGATTTTGGGTGGGCTTGCTGATGTCTTTACTACAAGCTTCAGTCTGAAAGAGGGGGAAAGATGTGATTCCAACCCAGCTACAAGCACTATGCTTATCACATGTGGGATTTTAGTTTTTGGTGCACCTGTAGTATTAGTCTTTTGGTAAAACAAAGACTGAGGCTATGACTACTCAGGACTGTTAAATATACCAGAGAATATTCTGTAAGATACAGCCATGTGAAAGCCTAGGTCAAATCCCTCCTCAGGAATTTACACTCTGTTCTTTTAAACCTCCCTTCTGAGGTTTCATTTAGCTGCAGACTACATTATTTCACATTCTAATATTGGGCTGTTAAAGGTGCTGTGCTGAGAACACACATAAAGGATGAAAAGTACTTTCAAAAGATATTGCAGTTAGCAAAGAAAGAAAAAAAAACAAATTGAAGCTAAAATGACAAAGGTCAGATGCTCATCCTTTTCTCCAACCAACCATGACCTCCTTAGATCAATATTTTGTACAACCTGTGTGAGAAGGAGGTGTGTTCTAGATACACAGCCATTTAGCTGAAGAGAGGGTCATAGTGTCTCAAGCAGCCTGCCTGTGTGTAATACAAATACATAATAATTGTGATTATTTATGAACTCACATGCATGAGAATAGAGTGAGTGCTTTCCTTATTTAACAAAGCTTTAGGATCTCACCATGAAATTCCTTATCTGCAGTGATGCTGAGCTACCGGGTCCTTTCATTTGCAACCTTGAATTGGAATCCCAAGATGGACTGTAGAAATCCACACAGCATAAAATTTATTAATACCTCAGCATGTGCCTGTCAGAAATTGTCCTTCGATTGCCTGGCAGCTCCTGGGTTCTTATGACTATGTCCCAGTTTTTCTCTAAATTTTAATAGGAAGAAGGGAATACCAAATCAATACATTGCAAAGCAATGGTCTGACACTTTTTTGTATCTTTCTTTAAAACTGTAGATCTCTAATCCATGAGACTGCATAATTACATATTTCTGTATGAATAATACACTGTGTGGGGGTTTGTTCCCAGTTCTCCACCTCCTTTTTCATTCTTGTTTGGATGCATATTGTAATTGAGCTCCCTCCCAGAGGGGCATCATAATACCCCACAGCCAACTGTGAGAAATCCTCACGTCTTGCATACGCCCTATTTCCCTCCCACACTCTGGCTTAGAGAATTTAAAGAGCCCTCATTAATTAACACTGAACCTTGTGGGGTGTACATGTATCACAGCAGCTGTGGTTAGGGACTGAAATTTAATTAGAAGCACATATTAGGAAGGTGATTTTTTTTTTTTTGAAGTTTGAAAATGCAAGAGGTAGGAAGTTAGCTGTAAGTATGTTTCCATTTACAAGTGGGGGAGGATGCACCTAAGTGCTTGATGGTGACAGTTTTCAAAGTCAGAAAGGACAAAGATAAAGCCCGCAAAATTTATCTTGCCTTTTCAAAGTCATTTCAAGGAAAATTTTGCCAAAATGGCTCATGAGGTTTACTATTGTTTTTTAGAATTTGATGCGAACTGTATCAGAACCTAATAAGAATGCAGTACATGAAAACAATTATTTTAAAAAAATAAACACAGGGAAATATTCCAATAACACTATCTATCTACCTACATTATTTTGCTGTCCTAGTATTTTGACTAAGAGAAAATGAGCAAGTGCTGTAATGTCTGGTTATGGAGTGTGGAGGTGACACGTAATGATTCAAAGACTTGTTTTCTAGGAAAAAACAAGGCTGTGGCAGATTTGGTGATGACACCTATCTTAACTGCTTTTCTCTTACTCAGAGTACTGCTGTTTCACTAGGGTAATTTTGAGCTCGCAACATACTTAGTCCATGGGTCTTAGTTTTGGTGTTATTGGTATAATCATTTTTGTGTTTAAAATGTTTCTATATTTGATATAGTTACAAAAAGGGCTTATATGGTAAATTACCTGAAAGCATGTGGCTGGTGCTATTGAAGCTCATAAGCAACGTTATGTGATAGCCCTGGATGTTCAGTGTCTTTATCAATGACCTGGATGAAGGCATTGAGTGCACCCTTAGCAAGTTTGCAGATGACACTAAGCTGGGTGGAAGTGTGGATCTGCTGGAGGGTAGGGAGGCTCTGCAAAGGGATCTGAACAGGCTGGACCACTAGGCAGAGTCCAATGGCATGAGGTTTAACAAGGCCAAGTGCCGGGTCCTGCACTTGGGGCACAACAACCCTA
>WAAB01008195.1:256754-335763 GCA_013389865.1 Piaya cayana
CTCTTCTCCCAAGTGACAGGGGACAGGATGAGAGGGAATGGCCTCAAGCTCCACCAGGGGAGGTTCAGGCTTGACATCAGGTAAAAATTTTTCACAGAAGAGGTCATTGGGCCTTGGAACAGGCTGCCCATGGAGGTGGTTGATTCACCTTCCCTGGAGGTGTTTAGGGCATGGGTGGACAAGGTGCTGAGAGACATGGTTTAGTGTTTGATAGGAATGGTTGGACTCGATGATCTAGTGGGTCTCTTCCAACCTGGTTATTCTATAATTCTGATTCTATAATGCATCTTCCTTTAAAAATGGTGGACCAAAAGACCTGCTGGATTTTAATAGTTATTTTGGTATAGAATTAGAGGATGAAAATAATGGGAAAGAGATGTAGAAATAGAAACAATTCAACTGTAATGTGAGACTCAGCACACATATCCTTTGCTATTTGAGATCTTACATTTTTAGCCCAGTGGTGTTTTCTGGGTTCAGTTTTATAGCCAGTAAAGAGGGATAGGTTCCTTCAGTGAGGAGATCATGCCATCAAGATAAATTGATTGACTCTAACTCCAAAGGTGATATGATTCACTGCTGAGTGTGGAAGGATTCTAGACAACTAACTTTGGGTAGATGTCTAAAACTTAGTGGCTAAGGCTGAGAGAGAAACTCCATCTTTCCATGTAGAGAAAATATTGAAGAACACATCCACATATAGGTAATTGATTGTTCAAAGCAATGTACTGCTGGTGTGCTTTGTTCTGGTGTACATCTCTTTCATTTCACACTGAAGTGTATATGCAACTGTAGGTAATCATAGAATCACCAGGTTGGAAAAGACCCACCAGATCATCGAGTCCAACCATTCCTATCAAATACTAAACCATGCCCCATAATGTGTGCATGTCTGTAGTTCTCAAAATTAAAGAGAACTTATATTGCTTTTTGTTCATATACACAATTTCTAAAGTAAATGCAAGTACATTGAGTTATCTGTGAGGCTCAGGATGGAGCAGCAGTTTGAATTGTAAGGAAGTCAAGAACATTGGAAAAAAATGTACTAGCCTGACATGTGGATTAAGTTCTATATTGCTTGAGTAAGCATTTCCTGTTTCAGTGTGATGTTTGGTTTTAAGTATCTATAAGATTCCATCTCATTTCAGTAGTGGTGCAATACATCTGTACAGATAGATCAATGAGTCATGCTTGCATACTGTAAGCATGGTATTTACAATTCATTGTGTGAGATTCTGGCACTCACCATATCTCCCATACAGGATTTACTCCCACACAGTGACAGCTTACGTTTTCTGGAAGCATTTAAGGAGATAGATGGCTTAACATCAACATTAATAGTTTTCTGTGAAAGTGGGTTGAATTTTCACTTGACAGCTACCTCCACAATTTAAAAATTTGGGCAATAGTCAGTTATCATCTCATACTTCCAATATGTTCTCATTTCTCACAGCTACCCTTCTCAGGAAGAAGAAGGGAAGAAGTTTTATTGAAAGCTAAAATTTACACTTGGTTAAAGCTGGGGGAGAATTTAATCTATGCTAAGATCAAGTGTCACGAGAAAAATGCAGAATGACCACAGATCTTGTTGGAACCATCAGCTGTGCCTTGTGAAAGGCAAGTCATGGGGCCAGTACCTTGAAATGAAACAGAAATTTACAAAGGCACAGACACTTCTCAGAAGTATGGCAAATAAAATTTAAGTTGGCTATTCTCTAGTATGTGGTGATCCTCATTCTGGCAATAGAGTTGGTATAATGAGCTATCTACTCAAGTTAGACAAGCTTATGGAGACTGAGTGGAACAAGAGTTAGCATTATTTTCACCTGTATTTCTCCCATCAATACTATTTTTTCACTTTAACCTGGTCCTGAAATGCTGACTTTCTCTTTTTAGTGGCAGGTCTTGAATAATAAATACAAAGGAAAGCAAACACACACAAACAAAAAAAAATAAAAGGGTAAATATGGGTATCATGTTAATTTCCATTTTAAATTTGGTTTTGGCTACAATCTTATTTAGTACAACAAGCAATGATAACTTTAAAGGGAGCTAAAGTGAAGAACATTCTAAATTCTGTAGGTAAATCCTGATGCTACCATTCAAATCTGTTCAAATCGAATACCTAAACTTTGTCTTGGTCTCAGTGCTGACACAAAATCAGGGCTTCAAAATGGTGTTGGGTAGCGTCATCTTATTGAAGATGATCCGGTTAAGACAGATGGTAGAACTGACATTCCAACTGTGCTTACATTCTTTAAATATCTTTGCATGTTTTTCGCAGCAGAAGGTGTGCTAGCCCTTCTTCCTTGGCCGAGTTCAGATGGGGCTGTAATCACTTGGCACCTAAAATTTAAACCTGTACTTTCTCATCATGGCATTTTTCCCAAGATGATGGTTTTTTCAGTGGACTGACATCATCATGGCAAGTTAATTCCCAGTCCCAAAATTGCTTCAGCACATTTTATTGCAAATGTAATTTGTGCCTTCATTTAGTTGGTAACCACTGTGCCATGTCCTGATTCAAAGTACTTCAGAATGCTTTGTGGGCGTCTTACGGCTGTGTCTGATTGAGAGTTTTGTTAGACAGTAGTAATAATACTGACTGGACTGTACTGCACTGTGGACTTCACTGTAAATTCAGTGTATTATTCTATAACTCTCTTTTCTTCAAAGAAATTATATGGAGAACAAAACCTCTGCAAATATCCCACTATCTCTGTTGACTATCAATTTACTCCATTTCCTTTCTGCTTCTTCCCTCCTTCTGATATTCTGTCTCAGTCTGTGTTTCCTTGCCTCTTGCATCTTTTCTCTGTCTGATTTACTACTAATAAATTCCTGTTTGAAGATAAACCAAGTGTTACCTGTCCTGCATCCCATTGTGTTCTATCACTGAGTGTGGCAGGGCTGTTTTCTTGATGCGTCTTCTTATTCTGCCAGAGGATAAACTATTACTGTTAGCATTATCACTGTTATTAGTGTTGATTTTGTTTATATCCTTATTTTGAAAGAACTCGAGAGAGACAGCCGAAAGCTTCAAAGCACCTTGGGTATACCTATACCCCACATTTTTAACCCTGAGCCTTCTTCCTTTTCTATGCTTTGTCTCCATTTGTTGGGTATGCTAGATGTTACAATATTACAGAGAATGAGATAGAAAAGTCTTTTTTTGTTAACTGCTGTGTTTTCCCCTGTTCATGCTGCATTGTCTGTAAAGGAACAGAGGGGTGTTTGTAAGACGAGATCTACTGTCTGATCCATAAAAGAAGAGAACAAAAAAGGTGTTGCTGGAGTCTGCCCTCTTTTGTTTTCTACTTTGTATCTTTGTATCCTTTTCTTTCTGAAAACCATTGCCTGTGGGGTGTTTTATTTTCCTCCATCTGGGTGGGTGGGGAAACTGGATGCCTGTTTTTATCCCAATGCTAATAGCTTTTTACTTCTGCACCCAAGTGGCTATCTAGGCTAGTGTGTGCATATGACAGAAGATGCCATTTGGCAAGCACTGTCATCCTCCTTTACTTTCTTTCTCTTTCTGTATTGTAGCATTTCAAAAAGGCCAGTTGTACGGTGTTGGCAAAAACACTGGAAGTCTGTCTCTCCATTTTAGGACATGCTTGCATGGTCTGCCATAATGGTAAAAAAATCCCAACGGCCTCTTACCTACACAGATGCAATTACTCAGAAAACAACAAATGGCACAGGGCAAAGGAAAAATATTCTGAAAAAAGGAGAGGAGGATGGGGAAGTTCTGTTGAGTAAGACTGCACACAACCTCCTCCCTCAACTTTCATCAAGCTGATATAATGGACATGGTAGGTGTTAGCCCACAATGTACACCGGAGAATTTGCAGCACGTATTTTTCTGTATTTCAAGTGTCCTTCCAGTTATCGATTGTGATACTAAATATACTTTACTCAGACATGCAGACTTCAGGTTATGCAATGGAACCAGGATGAGTTACCAATATCCGCAAGGATTGGCTCAAGTCCTAGTAGCGATTATCTTATAATATTTTTTTAGGAGTAGAAGACTCATAGCCTCTCAATGCCCTTTGCACTTGTGTCTGTCATTCTTGAACACCTATAGATGTTTAGAAGAGATGAACACCTTTCCCCAAACTGACCTTGTTTGTCCCTTATTCACTACTCATACTTTTGCCCTACTGTTTGAGGAAATGGCTGAAATATGTTGACCCATAAATTTCTTCTTCACATCAAGGTACTAGAATAGCTCCAAGAAATGACCAATGTATCTTTGAAGTAGCAATGTTAGAGATAAGAGGTTATTTTCCCAGCATGAGAACTTCTAGAATGAGATAGAGGCAATACTTGTGCTCATATGATATCAAAACCTGTGGCTTGCAAAATCAGTGGTAAATAAAAGAGGTGGTACATCTATCTATGCTTAGGGAGCAGGCTAGGAGAAATGAACAGCTTGTAACTATGCTGCTGGCACAGAAAGTGAGAAGGCTCTTTGCATTAGTCATGCCATTGTGGGAAGAAGAGTACAGAAACAGCTGGTAAGCTGTCAGGTTGATCTTAAGGAGTAAATGTGAAATGTCCTCTCCTGATACATTAATAACAAGAGTTGTTTGAAGGAAGTTATGGAGGCAGGGGAAGAGGAGACAAGGTGGTTGCACCTGCTATTAGGCCTTTTTCTCTTTTCAGTATAGATATATGTCAAATGTCTTATTTCTTTCTTACCCATTCCACTAAACTCATCCATAGCTATACTTCATACCATAATTTCACAAAGTTGTTTTTAATTTAAACTGTGGAAATAGTTAAATTGGTGCTTTCTGCTGACTGAAACATAGATCAGTAGAGGACATCCAAACACGTGGTAATTCTAAACAGGTCTGGGTTGTGTATGGAGCATACCAGTAGATACTGAGATTGCATTAGGGACATCTATGTGGCTTACTTATCCTCTCCCCTTGCCATTCCTCTATGTCTTAAATGTATTAATAAGAACCTGAAGATGGCTACTGCCATGGAGAAAGAATATTTCTTATTTTCTTTCTCCCTCCCTCTCTTTACTTCTCTCTCTTTCTTTCTTTCCTTCTTTCCTCCTGTCCATCTGTCTTATCCCTGAATTCTATGTCTTCTCACAGTGTGCAGGACCAAGAGGGATATGTGTGGCTCAGTACTGATTTCATGTTAGTAATATTCCTTTTTGCACAGTAGGGTCACCCCTGCCTGTGACACATTGACCTTATATTTATCCCATACAGGGAAGATAGAAATATAATGATCCTGCCCTGGTAAGGAATGAATTTTTAAACTCCGTACATTTTCACAAGTACAAACACTTTTAGCAAGGGCAAGGCAAGTCAAAAACAGGAGCCCATTTTCCTTTCTCTTTTTTACCTTAGTTCTTAGCAGCCATGTGTCTACTTAAGCTAGATCACAACCCGAAGTGAGTTTGCTGCCCTGACTGCCTGTGTGGTTTGTTTTTCAGTCTAATTGTGTCAGTAGGGAGCTCTTGAGGTTGGAGGAGGAGTAATTTCTTTATAATTTCCCTTCCTTAAATGCTTTTCCTGCTTTTTGCATCTTACATGCTTAACCCATGGATATACTACAGAATCTACAGAAGTTCTTTTTTCCTCTTACACATTCATCTCTCTGACAGATCATATTGTCTCCTTCACAAGTTGTTACAAAAAAAAATCTGAATACTGCCTCCATTGTTTCCATTTTTTTCCATTGCCCACAAAGTCATGCAGGATGTTCTTTTGCCTTTCCTGGAACGAGATCCCTTGAGAAATAAACACACTTGGCTTTTGCTTTGAGCATCTTTCCAGCACTGATGTAAAGCTGTGGATGGCTATGGTTCATTTGACATGAATCATCCATCTGTCAAAGACATGTCACAATCTGGAAAATCTAAGTGCTGGGTCTAAGCAATGACTCCCTTGTAATCAAATAAAAAAAAAAAAAAGGTTGAATATGTGCCTTGCCTGTGTACATCTTGACAAAGTATTATCAAGGGCAAAACTGAATCACATTGAAATGCCATAGGTGTGAATGTTATTCTTCAGACCACTGGTTCATCTAACCAGCATCCATCTGGACATGTTGTAGGATACAGGGTAGATGATACTATCATGGACAAATTTTTGTAAGTCTATCCCTTTATAGGATATAACTGGGTTTTTTTGTTGTTATTGTCTTAGATAAACTTATATTCTGATGCTGTTTTGTGTCTGCTGGATTTTAATGTCAAAACTTGATTATATTGTAAATAGGAAAAAAAAAACCAGAAGTTTTTGGGAAAAGAAACTCTCCACGGTAAATCTCAAAGTAATTCAAGTTTTCTGTTGGAGTCCTGCTGCTGCATCCATTGTTCAGGACCTTCATCCCATGTGCTATCTCATGTTCAGGCCTTGACATGTTGCGAAACATGCACAGGAGGCCTTTTTCCTTAGAGTTTCCAGTTAATTTGGAACTCAGCAGCATATATGCAGCTATTAGTTATTTTCAGCATGCACTCTTTTGCATCTGTCAACAGTAAATTTAATTTGCCATTGTGTAGACTGTTTTCAGAGTGCCTACTAAGAAGTAACTTGAATATATTTTTGCCAGCTGCAGCTTTCTTTCTTTCTTTGTTATTTACCTACTTTTCCACAGCACTGACAATTATGTGAGATGGGACTTAAACAGAACTTCTCCATTGTTTTCTCATATTAAAAAAATAAAGAAACTAACAGAATTTTGTTACTACTTTCTATTTACTGTCTTTATTATCAGTTTTTAATTCTTTACAGCATTTTTTCTCCTATTAAGATTTTTATAGTATTTTTTTAGAGTGGTTTTTAGAAAGGTCCTTTGAAATTCTGGCTGACACCTGTTTTCTTTTATCTAGTGTTTTGTTATACCTTTGTAGATCCAAAGAGTCCTAGTTCATTTGATTACCTATCGAAAGAATATTTGGTTAGTATCATCATATTTTAATAATCTGTGACAGTTTTTTCTGTTAACTTACCTGACAATGAAGTAATGCCACATCCCCAGGAGCTTCATGTATATACTCCAAAAAATGGAAGAGTAAAAAAAATTTACTTTTCAGTACTCTAGTGGCTGTACTCTGTAGAAAAATGTGTGAAAGGTTGCATACTTTTGCTATTAAGTCAACTTTGCTTTTAACACCTAAGGACATATGTAACTGGTTTTAGGATTACCACAATTTGTATTTTATTCTGCCAATAGGACATATAAAGAATTTATGTTTCTTTCAGTAGATATCACAGCTCTTCACATCTATTAATGGAGTAAGCTGCACAACACTCCCGTGAAATGGGAGTAATCATATGAGTATTCTTGTTGTATGAATAGGGAAAGTCCAGAACTGATAACATCTCCTTTCTACCTTTTGTGCTCCAATGCAGTATCTTTGTGTGAACTGTAGACTGAAAATGGTTAATTTTTTTTCCCAAGTTACCATTTTCAGGATGAAATATAATGGGGCAAATCCTTGTGATTAGTTTATGGCTGTAGATGTTTAAAATCAGCTGGAGAGTCATTTTAACTAAGTTGATTGCATTTAGAGAACCATGATTGTGCATGCTGCTCATCAGCAGTGACAGTGGGAAACTTGAGTAGCTTCTCCAAAAATGAATTAAGGCTCTTCTGCCAGTGCTCAGAATCCCTCCAGGCTCAACTAGACCTTCCTTTCCACTTCCTCCTTGTGATGAGTAAATTCTTGCACTTCTCAAAGAACCAAGTTCTCTTTGGTAGATGGAGACACAGGAATGGAATAAATAGAAACTGAAATGAGGGAGGATGCAATACCAAACATTAACCAAACACTGAGGGAAATTGATTGAGAACGTGGAGTTGCAGACCATGATGTGGAGTGATTTATACCCAGAATTGTGCTCTGCACTTGACTAATATTGAGCTGTGAGCAGTGTTCCCACTACTGATTAGGAGCAGGGTGTGAGTATACCTATTCCATCAACAGAGGGAAAAGTTAAATCAATGAAAGGTTCTGACTTCCTTCTTCAACTTTGATGTAAGCAGTAGGTGAAACATCAATACTTTCAAACATTGTTTCTGTATGGCTACTGAAACTATTTGACCCCTAAAGTTTCATATGGCTATAAGACTACCTGTACCATAGCATACACCTGAGTCTGAAAACACAATAGATGTGAAGCAGAAACAGCCTTTTAGTGAGAATTTCTGGTGAGACCATAGATCCATACAAAAAGCTGTAAAACTGTCAGGGAAGCTAGAAGCAAATATGCAAAATCAAGAATAATTTGTATGTCCAAGATGGTTTTGCTTAAATTTAGAGGTGAAAAGAAGCAGAAGTTCCAGAGTTAAGATAAAAAGCTCTGAAAAGGTTGATCAGATTGGACAAGAGTCCTGTTTTTTTCCTGTGTTTATTTTTCCATCCTTTTCACCCACAAAGACCCTTTTTTGTGAGTCCTTCTATGTTTATCACAGGCAGCAAGAGTAAATAGAAAGGAACAGGCAGTATAATGATTGATCTGCAAAACAGCTCATTTTGTTAACTAAATTACAGGTTGTGCTGTAGGCAGAGACAGCTGCCAGGCAGTGTGGCCTAAGCACCAACCCTCAAAGAAAGTGAAATCTCTGCTTGCCTTTTATTAGTGCACACGTTATCATTTTCACCAGTGCCATTGTGATAAATGCAATGATTATATGTCTCCCTTGAGAACAGCTGCAGACAGAATGGGTGGCCTGAACAGTGGAACAAGCTACCCTGCTATCAGGAATTGTTCAACCTACAAACAAATCTGCAAATATTTCAGTAAGAGGTCAGATAATTATTGGGTGAAGTTTGTAGTTGTCTAGACTTCTCCCATTATGGGATCTCTGAGCAGTCTACAACAGTTTCATAAAAATATTGTTGTTCTCATTTTAAAGAGAAGGAAATTGGGCCAAAATGCTATTATGCATGCTGCAAGTTACATAGAGAGTCCCTTCCAGCATAAAGGGTAGGATTATGTTCTTCTGACCTGCTGCTTTCCAAATCATTTATTAAACCCAGGATTCCTTTCACAAAAGCAGATGACCTGCTATTTTGCAGTCACTGGATTAAATTCTTCTTCAGCTGTCCCCCTTTACCTGGAAAGCAGTGCTGTGCTAGCAGTGTTTTCAGGAATGGATCCAAAGAGAATCTCCCTTAAACTGTAACAAATCCTGTGAGCGAGAGTGATTTGATTCTTGCAAAAAGAGAGCATGAGGGAACCTGCTCACTTGTCTTGCTGCTTAAGTTAACACTTTTCTGTAATAACTATGGGGAGGGTAAAGGAGACTCTTTTCAGTGCATTTTGTTTGAGATGGGTGGGACTAATTTTGAAAAATCAGGTTGAGCATTTACTGCTTATGGAAACAGTACCTCATTGCCTGAAGAAAGATTATAAGGAGTGCCCTTATATTCAGAATGCTAATTTTGAACAGAGACGTATTAGCCTGTTCCAAAAGGGTTTTTCTAGACCAGTAACTTTTACCAAGCAAAGTCAACACAAAGAGGAGGAAGAAACTCCCTGTTCGGACTCTTGCAAGTTTCTTTCCAAGCAATATCAGTTGATCATGCACTCTGAATACAAGAGTCCTTATTCTTTATTTCTTAAAAAGAAAATTATTTCCTTAGAAACTTTTGTTATCTGTATGAGTGGTAACTCCTAATGTAGTGGTCTTAGTAACACGTTGTAGCAAATATGTGCCTAGATTATGATTGATCTTTGTGTTAAAAAAAGAAAGTAATTGATATCTTAGTTTCATTAGTTGTTCTACTAATCAGAAAAGTTGAATCAAAGTGCTTGACTTATCTTCTCGGTTTTGTACATTATTTTGTATATCTCTTATTTTGTTTACCATTTTCAACTTCCCCATGTTGAAGTTTAAGTTTTGTTGGGAGTTTTGTATTACAATAGTCTGTCAAACTGTACTTATTTCAATTTTTAATTCAAATCTAAGTAATTCCCTTGAAACTGTAGGCTTACATTACATGATAGCAATGCTTTATCATGTTGCAATCTGGTTAAACTTTGGTAAGTGACGTCTGTTATTGTGCTGCCTAGGTTGTTGTTGGCATATGTAACTTTTACCTTCATTGTGAAGAGTAGTCAATGTTAACATTTCAGCTGCTGCTGTGTTTATGCAGAAGCTTTAATCTGTATTGTGTGGAGACCAACCAACCTTACTGCCAGACTGGGTGCTCACTGTTCGATCCTATGAGCTGTGTTTGGAATTGTGGATGCTGAGCAATTCTGGGATTAGGGCTTTTGTGCACACAGCCTTCTTAGCATTTAAAACTGATCACTCTGGACCCAGGAGTATTGTGGTGATGGTTCAGGCTAACTGAAAGGACCTTTCTGTCGTGCTGCTTTGCTAATCTGTTTCTATATCTTATTTTCCCTTTAAAAGTAAAATTAATGAAGTGGAAAACAATACTCATCCTCAGAGCTTAGCTATTACGTTAATTGAAAAAAAAATATTTAAGAAAACATTGTTAAGGTCAGCATGCCTAAATGTAGCCAAGTGTAACTGAAATACCATTTAAAACATATTTAATTCGGCACTCAGGAAAGTTGCTGATCTCACAGTCCAGGAAACTTGGCTCTCGTGGTAAGCACTGTACCCTTAGTAACATGAGTCATTGCATCTGTTCTTTTTTTCAGCTGTCTCAGACACCCAGTAGAGGCACTGATCTGTGCAAGCAGTAGTAGTGTTTTGGTGAATCATGTTGATGCTTTTGTGGGTCTGCATCTTCATGTATTTCCTCCATTTTCCCATTTCATAGCTTTATGAGAGGCTCTTCAGGAAGGAGCAATTCAGATTATTCTTCCTACCCTAGCATACAAGATCAAAAGCACTGTAATTTTACGTAAGTGACATACACAAATGGAACTGTAGAATGTTTTTCTCAAAATTGATTGTCACAGCAAGAAAAGTACACATAAACCCGTAGCCAAAAGAGAGAAATATTCTGAGATGTTAGTGGTCAGGACCTGATGTTGTGGTTTTCATTACTTCTGGAAAGTCACTGATCTGGATATATTAGGGCTTTTTGAGTTGGGTGAAAAATAGCTCGTCTTTTTGACAATAAAGAGTGGAAATCTTTGATTTGTGTTCAGTTAGCAAATGTGGCAGGGTTAAGTGCAGGTTTCATTTGTATGTCAATACAATGATAGAAAAGTGGCTTTTGCAAATAAACCACAGGTAAATCTCAGAAAATAATGCAGCATGTAGCCAATTCTCAACTGCTAACAGGGTTAAGAAGACTCAGAGGATCAATCTAAAGCAACTATTTTCAAGTCAAATGTTTTTGTAGGTAAACATCAGTGAAGTCAAAGGAATGATGCCAGGATTAAACAGTGCCCTTCCTTTAGAAGTTCAGCTCCGTACCCATAGGTAATAAAAGAAGATCACAGTTTTTTTGGAAGCTGCTTGGTAGTCCCCAGCACATTAGTTAGTCTTGGCCCAATTGCTATTATTTGGTAAACTGCAAATCCAAACCCAGTCTGTTCTTAGTGTGCACTGAGAATAATTTAGAGGTCCTTTGCAGCCATCTGTCTGGAAAGCCTGAAAAGAGAATAGGCATGCTTTAGTGTTCGATAGGAATGGTTGAACTCAATGATCCAGTAGGTCTCTTTCAACCTGGTGATTCTATGATTCTAATTTGAATGCCACTCCTTTTCCTTGATGTCCTCACAGAAGTTTCATCAGCTAGTGAGAATGTCTTGTAGGGTGTTTTCATTGCTGTTTGTTGCATACAGTTGAATTTTTTGTTATTGTTAAGAAAAGAGAGACTAAGAGACATTAGTTAAGTATGGTATCTTGCATGTCTATAAAATTACCCAGAAAAATAGGGAGGCACTTGATGCCTCACAGGAGACTCTCGACACAGGTCCCTCTCTGTTGCTTTGATCCAAATCAAGACACAGCCACTACGATTTTTTTTAAATTATTTTCCTCGTCAGATTTTTCTTTTCTATCTTAAATGCAGCAATTGCCATTAACTTTTTTCACAAAAACAGTAAAGTCTCTTTCATGCTTCCTTCCTATTTCAGATCATTCTGTTGGTGAAATGTTTGCTAGAAAAGAGGGCAAGGCTTTCATGTTTCCTTTTCTTCCTGAAATCACCTACCTAATTTCACAAAGAAAGAAATGTAGAACTGAAGGCTGGGAGATGTACATGCATCCAATACTGCCTTAAAGATGACATAGCTGTTAACCACTGACTGTGACAATGAACCCACTACATTAGGATGGCATCCTTAAGTGTTTAACATGCAATAGTAGAAAGAAAATAACCCCCAAACAATCCAGTCACTTCAAAGAAGAAAGTGTGTCATGATAAAAGTAAACTGATAAGTGCATTTTAAAATGCACAAAAACACCATAAGATCCAAACAACTTTGTCTGAAGAAATGATGTTGAAATATTTTTATCTTGTTCCATTGTCTTAGTTGTGGCAGACCAAAATGTTGGGTTCTAGCAGAAAACAATTGTATGAAACCACTAAGCTAACTGTGAAAAATTAACATCACATGTAGAATATGACGGGCTTTCTCTTTCAGGCACTCTTTATTTGTGCTACAAACAATTTCGAACAAACTCCAGAATAAAACATACTCAACAAACTTTCCCTTGCCACCACGTAGCACATGTTTCAATGTCAAGAAGAGTCCTGATTAGAAGGACAGCAATGTTATCTCCTGCGATACTAATTCTTCTTATTGGTCTCTTGAGATAATGCTGATCAAAGCTTGTCACAGATTAAGGGATGCCAGCCTTTTTAGCAATAGCCATGACTACACTGAGTAAATACTGTATACTAAAAAAGGTTATAATGATATGTCTTTTTAAAGATAATAGTAAAACTCACTAATTACCATTTCAAAATGGTTAAGGTCTGCCTGTAATTCTAATTTGAGAAATCCACATATTTCATTGTAAAGGAAAGGTATAAATAAACAGACATAATAAGGCCATTTTAAAACTGGATATGTTTTAGATTTTGGACATTTCCCATTGAAAGTAACATTCGTTACGGTTTTAGAAAATTGTGTCTTTAGATAAAATAAATATCTGAAGTTTAGGCTTATAAAGTGTAAGAAAATTTCTACTTTACCTTATTTTGTCATCTTTTCTGCTTACTTTTTCTTCTTCAAAGGAAAAGGAAGGATAAAACCAGAGACCAAATAGAAGAATAAGTAATATGTCTAGAAATAAATTTTTCAAACAGAATTTCAGTAATTAAATAAAATAACTTTTTTATTATTTTCACACTCTTTTTTACAAAAAAAATCTGAAAAGCTTAAAAGCCAGTATAATGCATTTTCTTTGAAATCTTTGACATTTTGCTTTCAAAGCAATACTGAAAGGTTGAACCAACTGTTAGGCTCCTGGAAGTATTCTGATCATTCAGTGATGGTTTTGTTTCACCCTGGGATAGTTCTTGGTTAGTGTATGAAGCTCAATGGTGAGAAATTGTGCAAGCCATTGTGAAACTTTCAGAGCCCTGAGGCAGGAATTTGCTGTGCATTCAGGTTGTCATTTGTACCCGTCTATTTAGGGAGAGTGTAATTGGGCTAACTTGTGTTCCAGTGTGAAAAAAGACCATCATGATATAGAACCACAATCAGTTTCTTTTATCCAGCTTTAAAGCTATGGTATAGGTTATCTCTGCATACAGGATGGTTACTTGAATTTCCTCGAGCTTGTTTCACTTCTGTCATGTACTGAGGTCTCCTTTGGTACAAGAGCATGACTGATATTTAGTGGATCAGCATAAACAACTTCATGTTACTTATTCACAAAAATCTGTATCCCTTTTCTGAAGGAGAGTCTTCAATTGCTGAAATTGTAATGAAGTGTAAAGCAAATTGTGGATAGTAGTATTTATTCAGAGGAGCAATGAGTTTCTGGAGTGGTGAACCAGGAACATTGGGAAAATAAGCAGACAAATGCTACTTTTTTTGTTTTGTATTTTTTCCTTTACTGGTCTTTTTCCTCCTGTAATATGAGAAAACTTAGGACACAAGATAGCTATACAAACACAGGGAATCCATGCCAGCATTTCTTATTTTCTTTTTCTGAAGTGCTCTCATGTCCATACGCATACCGACTGCTTTGTTTTTTTGGTATGCCTTTCTTTGTACTGTAGCCTAACAAGGCTCTGTCAACAGCACTGTACTCAGATTTGCAGATAATCTTTTGGATCCTAGAGATGTGTATTATACTCGGGTGCATTTCTTTGTCTGTGAAAGCCAGTGTTGAAAGAGATAAATGCTTCTGTTTTCACTATTTTATAACTTCCAATTATTTTAAACTTGGCAGTGTTAAAGTTTCTACTCAGCTGGCTAGTACTTGCTCTTTTTAAAAGTACTTGAAGGACACAGATATGGTAGAGAAATTGAAAGGATATGGCTACTACCTCTTTACACTGTTATGCATCGACACAAGCAGGCCCACCTGTAAGACTGATGAAGCAGATAATTTTTAATAACCTATTGAATATGTGCTTATCAAGAAGGTCATCTAAAACCAGCTTATCTTCTTTCGATATAAATATTCAGAAAATATGTCACAAGTGTCTGGTGCAATTATTCTGAGATTTTACCAGACTCTAGAGAAGCTCCTTCCTGTTACAGTGTAGTTTGAATGAAATTACAAGGATAAAATATGCCAAGAGGAATGAAACAGCGAATCTTCTAGGAGAAGGAAGAAGTCCTAAGCCTGATATGGCAAAAAAGAGAACCATGTGAGAAAAAAAAGGTTCTCCAGGATTAGCGTCAAAACTGTTCAGGAGAAAAAGATATGGCAATAAACTTTTAACCCTACACGAAACTAGATTACAGCTAGTGAGAAAGATTAAGACCTTGGCTTCAGTGGCAGCATTGGCCAGGTGACTCTGTGATGTACAGGGTATCCTGTTGTTCTCTAAGACCTAGGATTCCATACTCCTACATTCCTTACCCCTGAAACTACAGTTAAGAGTCTCACTCTAGGGACAGCTGCTGATCTCCATCACCTTTTGCTTCAACTAAAGTGCCCAAATGACCATTTTCTAAAACAGTTATCCAGGCTGTGGTAAGGTTTTCAAGGAATAAGCAGTATTCATTTTTAAGAGACTTTTCATACTTTCATATTTTAAGAGACTTTTACGCAGGCCAGCCTCACCAGCTGATTTGCTGCTGCCTGTATGCATCTACCAGATTGGCTATTGGCTTCAACCCCTTTCCAGCTGAAACTCCCTGGCTCCCTCTTTGCAGGTAGAGGTAAAAGGCAAGGAGTAGGAATGAAGATGGGATCCTAGAGATGTGGGTAGGGTGTGGAGGTGTAGAAATTAGGAAGGTATCAACAGTTTAATCTTTCAGACTGGCTTGCTAGCTATAACACTGCTCTGGTTTTAATTCATTTTATCGGTTGTCTGTTGTATGTCTTGCAAGCCCAAGCTCCCATATCATGAGCTGCCAATACTGTCCTCCATCTGCATAAAGAACAGCCACAGACAGCAGCTGTAATAGCTGGACATGGACATCCATCTCTCCTTCTTATCTCTCCTTCAGTTTGTATTTCACACAATCAACCTGTTACAATTTAATTGACTTTCACAATCAGCTAGTTGGGTGGGTAGACTCTGTAGGAAGAAGAAAGGCTGTGGAGTTGGGGCTATAGTCACATTATTGCAAAAAGCTGAGATAAGGCACATCTTACTCTTATTTTCCTAAACAAAATGACAGTTCTTTAAAATCTGATTTCTAAAGGCTATGGTATTTTCTGCTAAACATACAGTATCAAGCTAAGTCCTTTTGCAGATCTAGGTGCTCTGTAGGACTTTCTCCTGAATACAAATGTCAGGGTTTCACCTACTAATTCCAACAGCATGCTGACAAAATAATGAATGAGGAGAGGAACTCTGTTCTTGTACTTGAGTAATATTTACTGAATGTTGCTAGATCATGGAGTGCTGGACAAAGGAAAGAAAATTTTTCCTTTTAGTATGTAAGCAAAACCAGTATGGTCTAAATCACAACAGTCCTGTAGTTCTAAATTCCATTGGCTATTTCAGTTTAGTCACAAAATCTCTGCACAGATGAAGGAATAGACACCTCAGGTCTGTTCCTGTGTTAACCTTACTTCCCATGCCCTGAAGCATCTTTACCCCAGTGCTTCTAATAGTAGCTACAACATTTTACAAGTATCAGGTTGTCTGTAAAAGTGTTCTTTTGTTTCTTCCTGAGACCATGATGAAACATAACTTCTTCTTATAGAAGCTAATGTTAATGAGTGATTGGCCATACAGAGAAGGAATATGTATGTCCTCATGCTTAAGTCACTTGTGTGTGTGTTTCTCTCCCAGTGAGCTTAAACTGTAAGAGAATCTAGAGGAGCCTCATCATCTAAGGGCAGCTGGGATTGCAGTAGGATTAGGTTCTCAGCTTGGTCCAAAGAAAACAGTTTCCTTTGTTATATTGGTTGTCCTTTCACATCTCATAATTTTTTTTCCTAGAAGGTACAGAGAAGGTATCAGAAAGGCGTACAGAAGCTGAAATTGTGACATAACCTTCTCCTTACTCTCAGTCCTTCCCATACTGAGATTGAAGTACTTCAGCTTTCTGTATTACATCCTTCCCCTATAGTCAAGTTTCAATTTGACATCAGCAGATCTGATCTAACCAACATAATACGAAATTGGCAAAGGTCCCTGGCTGATACCTCCTTGCCAAGCAGATTTACAGTCAGCAAATTCCACAACAAAAAACAAATATGCAAATATCCAAGTCCTAACTTTTTCCCCAGTGGCCTGTCTTGATTTAGTAACATTCTCTTCTTTTCTCTGTAGCAAAACTCATCGTCAGTGTGAGGTGCTGTTTCCAACAAGGTTTAGATGCAGACTTCTGTCTTTTGGTGAAGATGTGCATAAAATATCTTTGGGGTTGGAAAGGCAGCCTTCCACTCTGGGGGCAGAGATGCTCAGGATAGAGGACCTAGAAATGGGCACTACTAAATACTAGACAGAGATCTTCTAACAGTGGATCATGGGAAAAGATGCATTGAGCTATATAAAAAAGCTTTAAAGGAAAATGGGAGGGTTCTATACGGATTTATTTAGTAGTTAGTGCATCCTATGCATAGGTTTGAATGTTTGAAATGTTCTTTGACAGCAAAGTCAAGGTAATGTAAATAACAACTTACTGACCTAATAATTGAAGGACCTTTAAATTATTTGCTCTGTTCATGCAAATTCTCTTGGTTTCTGCAAAATTTTGCTGAGTATTTCTCTTTGTCTCAGCTTTCCAACAGGTAAATGGCAATGGTGGCCTCCTTTGTGAGCTCTTTTTCTGTTATTGTCTAGTATTCAACTGTTCCTCACCAAGTAGTACTCTGTCTTAAAAAGAGAAGTAAATAATTTTGGGGAATTAGGATATTTTCCTTCAAAATATGTTTCCTATAATGCAGTGTTCAGGAGTGTTCATGTTCATTTATATTGTAATCTGTGTTTTATACTCCCATCCAGAATCTTAGGAAAACTCTGATTCAGAATTGGAAAAGCCTTCTGCTGGAGTCCAGACACATCTCAAAAGCCACTTTGCCTTAAAAATAGCAGGCTTTGAAAAGCTAAAAATAAACTGTTACTGAATTCAGACCCTGTTTTTGTTTATATATACTCATATTTTCCTCATTATCTTGTCTGATTGGAGAGGCTTATTGAACCTGACCTCAAACCTCTTGCTTGTCTGCTAAAGAAGAGGTAACTACTTTGTTTACAATCCATTGAGATATTATATACAGTTCATGAAATCTGTTTCATATATTTTTAAGGAACATAGAACGTGGATGCATTACATTTGGTTAGATCTCCATTTAAAAAAACGTACTGGAAAAGGAAAATATAGTAATACAATATGCTTAGAGCTACAGTGTCTTTGACCAGATATTTTTTAACCAATCTGAAACCCTACAATACTGTTTATAATTAAGGGTACAAGAAAGTTTGCAAATAAGTATACTCTAGGCAAAACCGAGTTTAAATGGATTAATTTTGTCCAAGTGCTCTTCAGCCCTTACACTTCTATATCTATTGTGCTTGTGTAATTGGGTGGTGGCAAGCTGATATTTGTGATCACCTTTCCTGTCAGACAGCAGCGTCCTTTTTTAATGCTATCTTCTTGACAAGTGCTTGCTTTTCTGCGGGTTATGGGTTAAGACAGCCAGCCTTGATTGCTATTAGAGTGATATATGCTGTGCCTTCAGCCCACAGACATCTTACAATTATACCAATGCTCTTGATAAGGAAGCCTAGTAGTTAAGGTATATAGTTCATTCCACACTGCCTGTAAGTATCAGATCTTTGATGCTGTATTTTGTATAACTGCCACTTCAGCTTCTGTCAGTGTAAATTGTTGGCAATGTAACCCAGTGAATTAAAACTCCAAGGGAGACATTGTGAGTCACATGGAAGCATTTACTCCTAGAAAATCACTGCTTTTGAGCAAGTTGCTTGTTCTTGTGCCCCACTAAAATCTTATGTGTTACTGCAGTCATTTCTTTATTGAGTGGATGTGACATTTTAGTTTTGTCTGCGGAGTGAGTTACATGGTAGCACTTAGAAACAGAAATGTAAAGGCTTGCTTTTAATCAGCCGACTTCTGTAATGCAAGAGGATTGCATCATGTTGAGGATGCTTTCAGTTTAAAATGTAGCACACAGTATGCATTGCCTCAGTGTTTTAGAAAAACAGAAGCCGATGTCGACATTTCAAATGTATCCTATTTCTGCCCTAGTCCACAATTATATCTGAAAGGTATCATTTCACAAAACTTTCCAGAATATACTGTTAATATTTTCAAATGGCACCATCAGAATATTTATTCCTAATTATAGTTGGAGTTCACACCATCAGATAGGGGAGGTTTTCATGATGCATTTCTTAAGCTGGGGGAACAAATTAGCCATCTGGATAATGTATTTGCTTGTGAATCAATGAACAGGTATCACTTGCTTAATTTGTTTTACATTCTGTTTCACTATGAAATGCCCCTTTTCAGCATGCTGCTAATTTCTGTTTCTTTACTTGCATTATATCCCTACATGAGAAGGATTAACAGCCTCATGGCTGGAGATTTACCAGCTGTGTAACAACAATTGTTTTCCACAAATTGAGTAGCCTAAACACACCTGCACATACATCTTGTAAGATTGGTAATTGACTGGAAGTGTGCTATAGCTTTCCTTGGTTACGGGATGAAAAGATTTAATTGGGCACACAGTCTTAGCACTGAATAACACAGAAGTCTCCCTTTTAAGACTGCTGAATGTCACCAATTTCTAGGCTTTACTGAGTAGGTGTCAGATTTAAGTAAGAGCAACTAGATATGCCACAGTGTTCCCCGGATTTTGAGGAAATGGATTTAGGGTAAGCTTAGTACAAGCCTGGCCACAGTAATAATGATACTGTAGATCAGGATGCTCTGCTTGATATTAATTATTTGTACTGCAACAACATCTGGAGGCACCACTGGCCACCAGAGCTCTAATGTGGTAGATAATATACAAATACACTGTTTGATAAACCTGTGACTTCAAAGGATAAAAAGACAAAATGGAGGGAGAGGAATAGAAGTGTCTTGTTCAAGGTACAGCAGAGCAGCAGTAAAAGCAAAAAAAAAGAAATCTTTTCTGTCTTTCAAGCATGTACTCTTACTAGACTCAATTATCTCTATGAGTGAATTAAAATTTGAAAGGTTTTAAATTATACTAGTACTATCATCTTGCATGAAATAGGGAAACTTCTGGTGCCAAATTAATTCCTAAGTGTAATTCTGTTGATCTTTTCTATTAACGTTACCTAAAAACCTGCAGTGATACATAAAGCTTTTATCAGGTGCAGGGTATCTGGGATGAAAAAAACAAGAAGTTTCTGTATCTCATACTTGCTCTTCTTTGACTGAAATATCTTGTGTGATATAGTACTTAATTAATCACTCCTGACCCTGGTAGAGTTGTCAAAGAACTGAGTTTTTAGTACATTTTTTTGGCTTGTCCTCAGGATAGTTTTACTTGTAAAATAAACTTTTATTAGAAAAAAAAAAGGCAATGATTGAAAAAGACAAAAGGAGAGGAGGAGATATGGTGAAAGTAAAGCAAGAGAACTGCAGTTTCACATCACATGGGTAACTCAGTATTTCTGTGATATTACAGGGCATTTGGTCAAAAAAAATAAAGAACAGGAAAGAATAAGATATACTTTATTAGCACTGTATTGCTGTGCTACATTTTCTTGTGGTACAGGCTGTTAAAAGTATTATCTAATAGTCTGTACCCCACATAAATAGGCAACTGTCAAGAAATGAAAGGCATTTTAGAAAGCATGATAAGCTTTTAATGAGGAAACTGGTATACATTTTACTTTCAGCTAAATAATATCACTTGTCTCTACACAAAGAATAGAGGTCATCTTTCAGTACAAGGCACACTCCCAGAGAGTGCTCTGAAGCATGACTGTTTGTCATGGTGAACAAGCCTCAAATGTTAGCCCTCATTGTGGCCAAAAGATACAATGTGGTCTTTGAACATAAAAACCAAAGTGATTGTGTCATTCCTGTAAACTAGAGTTTAAAACTTCTGGTCTCTACAGTTGAAAATACTCCAGGTGAAAGCAAACTGTGGCCTGCACTCTGCGGCTAGGGGAATGGAGAAGAACACATTAGCAATGTCAGTGGTGGCGTATCAGTTCACTCTCTTGGACTCCAACTCATATTGGAGTGCGAGTATATCTGGTACAGATGGACTCAGTGGTGGAGTAATCTCATTCAAACCACGGTAGTCCACAGTTAATCTCCATTCTCCATCGGATTTACATACAGGCCAGATGGGACTGTTGAAGGGTGAGTGGGTATTGCTAATCACCCCTTGACTCTCCAGCTTCTGAATCAGTTTATGAATAGGGATCACAGCGTCACGGCTTGTTCGATACTGTGGCCTGTGCACTATTGTAGTGGCTGTTGGTGCTTGCTGATCTTTGACTCATAACAGTCCCACAGAAGAAGGGTCTTCTGAGAGGCCAGCTGGCTGGATAATTGTTTGAATTTTTCTGCAGTCACTGTGGCTACACCAAAAGCCCATCAATACCCCTTCAGGTCTTTGAAATATCCCCTCCTGAGATAATCAATGCCAAGGATGCACGGGGCCTCTGGGCCAGTCACAATGGGATGTTATTTCCATTTGTTTCCCGTCAAACTCACTTCAGTCTCCAGCACTGATAATTCTTGATGTCCTCCAGTCACTCCAGAAATCCAGATAGGCTCTGCACTTTTATATCTCGATGGCATCAAGGTGCACTGTGTACCATTGTCTACTAAAGCTTGGTATCTTCGTGGATCTGATGCGCCAGGCCATCAAATCCACAGTCCAAAAAATTCTATTGTCCTCTTCATCCCTCTCATTCTACTGGCAGAAGGCAGGGCCTCTCTACTGCTGTTCTTGGTCGGAGTATTAGTAAACTGAAGGAACGTTGGGGTCTGTGGGAAAGATTAAATGAAGAACTAAAAAACCTGCTTTCAAGTCAGAAACTCAGAGAGCTGAGGTTTTATTCTTTATGTTCTAAAAATCTATGGTGGGAGTTTACAGTCACAGGAAGATGAAGCTGAAACCTTAAGTCATCTGCTTTAGCACTTTCTTGCTCTGAGGCAGGACTAAATACAGCAGCTTTGCTCTTGCAGATTTTTATCTAAACTAGCCTTTCTAAATCTTCAGTGAAACAGATTAGGTTCTCATTAATCTTTGCCAGCTTCAGAGTTCCACTGCTTTATAAAATGAATAAGAATTGGTAAGAACCTTCGAGAAAATTTTTACTTGATCACAGTCTTACAAGTCATTTTTAGAAGCAAGATGCTAGATGATTTTTCAATATAGGAGGTAAAAGTTAAAAGAAACTGTTGGGATCTGCTTTTAAGGAACTGCTGCGCAGGAGGTTACGTTCATGTTGTTATGTTCAATGGCTCTTGATTGACTTTCCTCCTATGAACTTCTCTATTTTCAAATGTATCTTAGGCATCCAAAACATGCTGTGATACTGAGTTCTACAATTCAGTCATGTACTGCTCAAAATATTTTTAATGTATTTTATGCAATTTATTTTTAAATATTTATAGTTCTGCGAGTTATAAATCAAATAGCTGAATCATCTCTTTTTTTAAATGATTTTATATATGCAGTTTCAAGTGTAGTACTTTCTTGAAGCTTTTTAAACTCCTCTTATTCTTTTTATGACAGCCTGGACAGATTTGTGTATTTTGTTCAAGAATTAATGTCAAGGGTGCACCATTTACTTATAACACAGATTTTCCTTTCTTACACTCTTCTTTTTTGTTATAAATCTTGACATTCCACTTGCCTTTTTGACCATGTTCAACACCAAGCCAGTCTCATAAAAGAAGCAACTGCAATGACTCTGAGACTTCTTTACTTAGCTATAAATGTTCAAATCACAAATATGTGTTGTTCTAAAAGATATAGTTCAACAAAGAATCCATTCACACAAGATATCTGGCCTCACATAACATTTTAGAGTAGACTGGATTATAACAACAGTCCTTTTTTAGCCTTGTAAGTTACATATCTTTAAGAACTGCTTCTTTTAAAAACTATGGTCTTGATGGGTAATAATTTCTATTTATTTTGTCCTGTGTATGTATTATTCTCTCTGATAAATAGGCTTGTAACTGACTTTAGTACATCTGATCTCTTCCAACCTGGTGATTCTATGATTCTATGATTCTGGTTCAGCACTGTAAAGAAGCAGTAACAAACAGGATGTAGCAAGAAACAACCTACTGTCCCTTCTAATAGCTATCAAAAATCAGCCAAAGTTAGTTGGCCTATATACTTCCTTTCACTTTAATAAGATTTTTTTTCTTGTTTCAAGATAACTGTGAAGTGTAGGAACACTGATTATAAGCTTCCAGATCAAGTAAGCTTCAGTGCCTGTTTAGCAACATTTGCTGGCTTTGCTTTTGTTGGTTATTATATTGGCCAGGGTGCCTGTACTGGTTCTTGAGCATACCTTCCCTGCCATCATTATGTGGATAAAGGAATACTTCATCCAGTAAGTTTTCCCTTTACCAACTCTAGAGTTTTGTATATACTGAATTTTGATTTCAGACTTACCTCCAAGTGGAATTAAAAATGATATTAAATATGACCAGTGTCATAGAAGTCACTGTCTTATACTCTGTGCTGAATACAGCTTATAATAGTTCCCCTTCTTAAATCCATTAATATAGATATCCTGGAATGGCCTGTCCAGACATGCATTTAGTTCCAGTAGCAGCTCAGAAGTGTCCTCAAAGCACAATGCTCATTTTCACACTCTTTCTAATTAGTGAAGAACTTTCTGAGTTTCTGCTTACAGTGAAAGTTCACATAAAATGATTTAATGTTGTAGTAATTAGTGAATGTCCTTTGTGGAGTATACATCTATACCTTAGTTCTCCTGGATGCATTACTACATTTAGCACTGTCACCCCCCAAACACAGAAGTGAGCAATCTAACAGCTAGAGTAATATCCAGAAGTTTGAGGAAAAGCAAAAAAAAAGAAAAGAAAAACAACAGCCCTACCAGATAAACAACAAACCCCAAGGAAAATCAAAGAAATACCTAAAGAGAGAAGTGGGGGGGGGGGGGAAATCCAGAGTGGGAGAAATAAAAGTTCAATCTCTCTTTAAGAACAAAGACTGCAAGTCTGAGGAGCCTACATGTTATAGAAGGAAGCTATTCCATGAAAAGCAGTGCTTGGGGTTATAAGAAAACAAAGCAATTTTCCTGATTTTAGAGGGTGGCAGAGTTGAAATATGTGTGTGGCATTTGTGGGGAAAAAAAAAAAAAAAGAAAGAAAATTTTACGAAACCTTCCTACAGTGCAAAATTGCTTCTTGTATTGCTTAAAAAACTGACATCACTTTCAAATGAGAGCAGCAAAATGATCAGTGATCTTCAGGAAGTAGTAACTAGGAATATTGTCTGCCAGGTTTGGGCTCCTGTCTAGTCATGCTGGAACCAGCCAGGGCAGGGGGAGTAGGCAGTCTGCACAGCAGTGACTATTAAAAAGTGATGAAGTAAAATGAGTGTGAGAAAACACACTTATCTTGGGATTCTAGTTGGATTTCAGTTATGTTTTATAATTTTTTTTTCCTTTTACATTTAGTTTCAGAAAAATAAGCAAAACTATATAAATATGCTAGGATAAACACTGCCTCCACTTGCATCAGTAGGAATTGAGTTTCTTCAAGAGAATTGTTATTGATTCGTATTGTTGCAGCTAAGATTAGGATTTGTCCTATTGCCTGGGGTTTTCTCTCATTTGCTTGTTTTGTTTTTTTAAAAAATTAAATGTGTTCTGCACACAGGGAACAGCTATATACTTTCAGTCTGGATTATTTGAATTTTAGATTAAGAAAAAGAAGACCCAAAGGTAAAACCCTTGTCAAAGCACACAGTGCATGTGGCTTTTCACATATGTCCTCTAACACACTCCAGCTGCTCATCTTACAAAGTCACTGCTAACCCCATTTGACTGTCTTTCCCCCCAGTCTGCTACAGAAAGACAGATACCTTTACCATGTAAAGACACATCAGAGACAAAACAAAGGCCTTATAATTTGCATGCAGACAGGCTCTAGTTCTCCTTAGGTAGAGAGAAACAAGAGGAAAAACATACCTGCAAAAATACTAGACCTCAGAAATGTTCCTGAGGCCCCTTCAGAGGAGACAAACAGCTTCAGAGAGGAGTTGAAAGGAGAAGCTAAGAAAACTTCAAGACCTGGTCTCTTGCATTGTTGTCAGTCTGAGGGCTGAAAGGGTTGGGATCATCAGGATATGATCAATGTTCAAGTAAAATGTATCTGGATTTACAAGGCTTGCAGATCTTGGAAAGATATGTGACTATCTCCTCTCTGTCACAGATGAAAAATGTTTTTTACAGAAAGGTAAAAGAAAAAGTTGCCCAAAGTTAAATAATGCTTAAGGGCAAGCAGTAGATTGCAGAACTTCTGATTCAGGCTTTAGATTAGAACCTATATTATTTAGTAACATTCAAAATACTTTGGTAACAGTGCATACAAAAAGAAACTCTTGCCGGGAGCCTATGGAAGGATTTGGTATAGGATTGAGAGGTCAAGGTGAGACCTTGTACATTCTTTTTACTACTTGGCTGGGGTTTGTTCTTATATCTACAATCATTTCATTATGTAATCACTATTATTAGCCTGAAGTCCTGGAGACATTATGGCATAAGTTTATCTTCAGAAGGATTTTAAGTGAGGAAATAATAATGTGGCTTTGAGGGCAGCAATTTTATGAGACAAATAAGTAAAAGATAAATTCTTGAGTAACTTGAAAAATCCTTTTTGGCACAGTAGCTTTAAATAAAGGAAAGGTAAAATACAGATTGAATGCTGAGTTCACTTCATTATTTATAAATAAATTTGTTCTCGGTTTTCAAGTTACAGTGCCAGCACTTGATGTCACTTGGAGGTTTCAAAAACATTAGTTCATGGTCACCTTTTTGTGCAAAATGTTTGGGACAGCCCAGTGAATGCTGACACAGAGAGGAAAAAATACACACTGATAAAATTCTCTTGAGCCATTTTACAACATACAGCTTATATACTCTATGTGATCTTGTATTCTGCTATTCCCTTGCTCTATGGTAAGGAATTCTTTTCTCTAACTACAAAATAAATGTTACAGATAGGGGCTTAAAGGTAAATCTTTCTTCGTCACATAATTTACTGGTCCAGTTAACACCTGTGTTAGATAACATAGAAAGAAAATGTACTAGCTGAATGTATGGGGAAAGGAATGTCATGTCCACCATGAAGTATTGAAGTTTAATGGTAAAGCTTGTCTTTCAGATATAGAGGGAAAGTAGGTCTTGGTAAAAGCTGTTTTTAATGAGGTGTTGTAGTGTAGGAATTGAAGAGATCTTGAAAATAAATCCTGGATTTGCCCCATGTGTCCATGGTCACTGTTCTTTGCTGTAGGATTTTTTTTTCTGGTTTGCTTTTACTTTTTTTTTTTTTCCTTCCTGACAGAAATGCATAAACTAATTTTTTTTTTGTGCCTGTCTGGTGGTGCCCTAGAGGTAAAAAAATATCATGAATAAACTATATCTTTAAGTTTGTGTGTGCAGTTTAGTTTCAATAGCTCTGCTTTCAGACTATTGTGCTATATCCTGTTTTATCCTGTTAACTGGAACAGAACCACTTTCATGACCAGCTCCTACAAATAAGTCAAATAAGACTATCGAAATCTGGCACACAGTTGTGCTTCTGCAAAACTTGTGTTAAAGAGTTACAGGATCTCTGTCCAAGGGGAGGATGTAGATCAGAAACATCTTCTCCTTCCATGGGAGAGATTAATTAAACTTCCCACCATTTCTTTCTTCACATGCAATTCTTTATCTCCACCTTGTTAAGCTTGTAGGGCTTGAAGAGGCACAGCTCATCATCTTATCTGCTCATACTATGCCCTCACCAAGGTGGACTCCTCACAATATGGCTGCAATTTGCAAAGGAAAATTGGTGTACTGATGGAGATTGAAAAGCTGTTTGAGAAATTGGCTGGGAGGTTAATTATAAGGCAGCACCTCAAAAAACCACACGGCATCAGTATCCAGGTTACCTGGTCAGCAGACATTGTTTGAGTCTTTGAGCAAAAATCATATTTTTGCCTTTGCAGGCAACCACAATAAACTAAAAACTAAAGCACTAAAATGGTGTTGGGAGATCACTTCCTTCATATGTCAATGAAGTGATGAAGCTGTGCCAGCAATGGTTTTACGTGAAATAAATGTCTGTTTACTAAAAATCCCTTATTTTTGGGGCAGCATAAGACAAGAAAGCTTGGTTATTTCAAATGTTACCTGAATTCACACATCTGCTTGGAGCAGCAATCCACTTACCCCATGTAACAATGAAAAAAGATTACTAATATCTTGAAAGGAAGTCCATCCAAAGCATAGGAGTGGGAAAACATGAGACTGTTGCTATTGAGCATACATTTAACAAAGTCTAAAATTTACCATTATAACAAGATACCAGGGTACTAAACTTCAAGAAGTCAAAGCACAGTCTGAATTTTTAATGACCTTTTCAGCTATAGGACTGTCCATTTTCCTTTCTTTATAGCAGTGTTGTAATCTGAGGACTAGGGATGATAGTGCTAGGAAAAAAATCTGAAAAAAAAAGAAAGATATTGAAGATAGGAGGTACTGGAACATGTATAAAAAAGGACAGTTAACCTGGTGAAGGGTCTAGAAACAAGTCTTATGAGAAGTGGTTGAGGGAACTGGGGTTGTTTAGTTTGGAGAAAAGGAGATTAAGGGGGAGACCTTATCACTCTCTACAGCTACCTAAAGGGAGGTTGTAGCAAGGTGAGTTTTGACTTCTTTTCCCAAGTAAGAAGGGATAGGACAAGAAGAAATAGCCTCAAATTGCAGCAGGGGAGGTTTAGATTGGGTATTAGGAAAAATATCTTCATTGAAAGGGATTTCAAGCACTGGAGCAGGCTGCCCAAGGAAGCAGTAAAGTCATCATCCCTGGAGGTATTAAAAAAATATGTAGATGTAGTGCATAGGGGTGTAATTTAGTGTTGGACTTGGCAGTGTTAGATTTACAGTTGGATTTGATGATCTTAAAGGTCTTTTCCAACCTATATGATTCTATGGTTCTATGTGAGGACCTTGGGAAAAGGAATATGTGATGAGTATTTTGGTATGAGTAAACTTTGAAATGTTTGCTAACTAGTAAAGCAGGAGTCAGGAAAGACCTCTGTGAGAAACTGGAAGATGGGTGGGGGGTTTAAGGAGAAGATCCATTGATGCCAGGAATAAATCCAGGAGATATGTACCTTAAATACAAGAGGAGAGGTAACTTTCTTATTGCTGAGATTTGCTAGCATGGATGTTGAGAAGTTAGTCAGGGTAACAACCCTGCAGGAAGCAGTCCTCGGCCTATCAAGTAGATAATAAGATAATATTAAGGGAAGGTAATAATAGTAAAAGAAATTTTCTCTTGCCCCTTTAGTATATCTCAGTTTTGCTTCAAAGAGGCTATTTTTGGATGCAATATGGCTGTCTACTCTTTGTTGTTTCTTCCTTGATTTTTCTATTGAGACAGTTAACAAAGCTATTGCCAATTTTATAGTATGGATGGGTAGCAAATATATTGGTTTGCTATATGATACTCTGCATCAGATCCAAAGCTGTGCGGTACACCTAATTTGCCTTTATAAAACATTGTCACCAGCATACTTTGCCTCTCCTTGTTGGGGACCTGAAGATGCGTTACTGTTAATTGTATGTTGTACAGTGATGGGAATTTCTGGCACTGTTTAAATCACTAGTGTTGAGTGGCTGTTTCAGACGACAATTGAACAAGACTGCTAATAATCATTAGAGATGTTGCTCAAATAACTATTCATATTTCCTGGTTCATTTGTTGTTGGGGTTTTTTCCTGATTTCTCACCTGCCTCCTTTAAAGTTTTAAGGGAACAAATGCTTGGCTATGTTCATGTGAGTGCTGTAAAGAAGAGAGCAAAAGACAATGTTTATGTTGAAGCAGAGCAAATGAAGTGTGTCCTGACAAAGCTCAAGACGATGTTTCTGTGTATTCTTCAGTGCCATCTACTGGCACAATTACCCATTAGAGATTTATAGGCCAAGAACATTCACCTAATAGGCCACAATTTGCAAACATTTGTTTCTTTTTTCTTTTATTTTAGGAGCAAGGCAAGATCGGTGTAGTCTTTAATATTGGCACAGTGGATATCTCTATTAAAGAGGAAAGCACACCTGTAAATGATGGCAAATACCATGTTGTACGCTTTACCAGGAACGGTGGCAACGCCACACTTCAGGTTGACAGCTGGCCAGTGAATGAACACTACCCAACAGGTATATACTTATTTCTCTTTGTTTTTTCTCTTTCAGTATATCTATACCTACAGACTAATGTTTAATAACAACTAGATACTAGATAAATTTTTGTTGCTTCATCTCAACAATAAATTTACCAGCCTGGTGCTGCATATTCTGTCTGTTGGAAAACAGTTAATGGTCCTGTACACTGAAAGAATAAGCATGGCAACTGTGTGGTATGATGAACGTACATCCAGCTGTTTCAGAGGTCTCTAAGTATATCCTGTTTCTGCAGAGTTACAAACTGATTTGACAACAAACTTGGTCTTGCTACTTGTGATATTTTCTAATTATTTAAAGGAGAAAAGTTTTGAACAGGACTTACGAAAAGGAAAGGTGACTCTAGCTGTACTTAAGACACTGTCTATATAGATATAGAACTTAAGTATAAGGAATGTAAAAGATTAAGTTGCAAGTATTTGAAGAGACCTTTTATTTGCCTCATAATTTTTCATCATCTGGATTTCACTCTCTCTTTTAGGTCTCCAGATAGGGAGGTTGACATATAATCCAGCCAAAACCGTAAACTCTTTGTTGACTTCAGGTCAAAGTGCAGTGGAACAATTAATCTCTTTGGAAATTGTCACCCTAAATCCAGCAGGAATAGTGAAAAACTGGCACTTGAGTCATTGTCCCATATTTTATCATACCGCTAGCAAATCACACCCTTGCGATACTACGTGTCACTGTGCTAAAAGGTCAGACTCACTCCCAGTGAAAAATAGATTGCCATATGTGATGCTGCTGGTGCATAAGAGTAGCACAAAAGAATTCCAAGGTTAACCACATTCTTATTAACATGTTATTGTCTAAGATCAAGCTATGATCTTCTTGTTTGTTTCCAGTATTAAGTCTAAGCAACTTCCAGGTTTTCCTTTCTAGGGGATACATAACTGACCCAGGACAGAAGGAAGAATTCTGTGATAAACATAAAGCAATTTACTGCTTGTATGCAAGTTGCCCATGAGCTATTTAACCTCAGATTATGATAAAAATCCTATTTTTTATGTAATGGGTATAAATTGCTCCTGGGGAGATTATGTTTGGGTTCCAGAAGATAATTTTTCACCATAAGAACAGTTAAACATTGGAATAATCTTCCCAGAAAAGTGGAAGATTCCTTTTCACTTGACAACTTTAAGGCTCTGCTTGACAGAATGCTGGGCTGACTCATTTAAATTATGTATCACCTTAAAAGGTTGGACTGTATGATCCTTGAGGACCATTCCAATGTCACTTTCTACAGTTGTATAATTTCATCTCTTCCACTCACTCAGAAAGTGCACTAGGAAGTTTTTAAAGTGAGTGATCTATCTTGTGGTGCTCTGTACCACATATTCAGCACTATACTTTGTCAGTGTTCTGATGATATATATACCAAAAGTACATTTTAATAATTGGTCTTATTTCTATGAACTAATTGCTTTCAAAGAATGCCGTGACAGACATGCTGAGTTAGACTCTAGGTTCGCTATCCATTGGTTAGAGAGGGAAGAGTGTCTAGGAAAAGTCCAAAATGAGCATCTTTCTTCTGCTCATTTCATCAATTATTTTGTGGTAAAATACCTCTGATCCACTTGGCAGCCAATTATAGCCAGTAAAAACTCCATGAATAAATTTTCTGCCTACATTACTTGCTGTAGTAAGTCTCTGGTGTAAAGAAAAAAAAGATATTTAGCTCATTGCTTTACAGGTTTGGTTTTTTAAAGGGAAAATAAATCACAATCAGAGACTACCTCAGAACTCTCTACTTCTATCTTGGCTAAAGATATTCCTGTGTTTTTATTAGAAGTTGTATGTTTTTATAGAATCAACATTAATCTTATGTTCTGGGCTAGTATTGAGTTTATGTCATTGTGCCCCAAGGGAAAAGGACACCTTTATATTCCAGACACCTTTTCCTTTCCATGCATCTATTTCAATCTGGCTGTTTGTACATGATGAAGTTTTCAGCCTGTCCTTGTAAAAATAGGCTTATGGGATCAGACTTTATGTGTGTGCATGTGTCTCCTTTATTTTTTTCCAGTTTCTTTCAAGCAGAATTTTAAAAAGGGACAAAAATGAGGAAAAAAAATATATATGTATACATCCTCCATGGATAGGGAAAATAACTGAAGGAGGAGGGCAATATTCCAGCCCTCCAAAAGGCTGTGGCTTAATCTTAATTCATGTTAAATTCCAGAATATCCATATAATAAAGAGGCATTATGAATGCCTCAGGAAAAGCTTCAATAAGAGATGCCAGCAACTACAGGAAACCAATCCTTATTAGTCCCATTTTCTAGGCAATTAATGGTTTAAAAGAACACCAAACAGGAGCTTTTGAAATGAATAATTTATTTTCTTCCACAGACCAGAGTTACACTAGTGTTTCTTGTACTGCGTGCAAGATCAAAGTGATTTGCAGCAGAGTTTCAGCTCTGTGGGAAGCTTTGTGTTTGGGTTGACCCAGGATAATCCAGCATGTTTCAGCTGGAGATTGCTGAAACTGCAATTTGTATCAAACTTGTGTAATAATAGCTAAGGAATTCTGTATTTTATGCATAGGATCACTTAAATTCTGGAAACATACTTATTTGAAGTGTTTGGAAACCATCATATTTGTAGCATGTGCGTGTCTGGGTACTCTGTGCTGTCTGTAATATGAAAAATTGTACGTGTACTTGATTTTCTGCATAGTGCTGCAACCTAATATTTGCAAATTTTATAAACTAGCTTAAGTATCTTCCTCATCATCACATGTGGTGCAATCTTCAGGCAGTAGGGCTGCATTCTAAATGGCATTTCCATCTTCCTGTGTGAGTTTTATTACCCAAGGAAGGATTATACATTAGACTCATAATTACTTGCTCAATGAAATATACAAATAAAAGTGGGATGTTCATTGAATAAGCAAAGAGAGAGAATATTGGCTTTCCTTAAAACACAGTCTTCAGTTAAATTGAAATTTAATGAAACTAGTCCAATGGGACTGAAATGTTCCAAATTTTTGCAACTTCATATAAAACACAAGGAAGTGGAAGGAAAACAGAAAACCAACAAACTTACAATTCAGGCACTGACTTTTTGGTTTTTATAGCACCCAATTCCATCTTAGTCATCTGCAATATGAGCTTTATGCTTTCTTCTGAGGAAAAGTCTTAAAAAGGAATGATAAAGGAAGGAATAAACTTGGAGCTCAAGTTGGCTAAGCTTTGGGACTGAAATACTTCCAATCATTAGGGATGGTCTCTCAGTGTTTGTACCATTCCAACCCTGCCAGAATTTCTCTTACTTGGCAGTAAGACTCTCAACAGTAGTCCGGTACATGTATCTGAGGTGAAGCTCCAGAGAACTGGGTGATGGCAAATATCAGCATTAGCACTGGGGAGCACAGGGGTTGCTATGCACAATTCAGTAGTTGTGTCTTAGTTTAGCCAAAGCCATTGAGACATTTTTTGTTTATTTGCATTTGTTTTGCCCTTTCTCCTCTTCTTAAGCAGGCTATCAGGAGATGGTATTTTTCCACAGGTTTTGCTGGTGGCCAATTCACTGTACTTGATTCACAGAGCTGGTCATCACAATGTGTTTCTCAGTCAGGGTGTATACCTCTTGCTGACATACAAATGAATTTCTGTGCTCTAAAGGGAAGTTTTCCGTGACTGTCTCCCTTTTGTTGTCTCACATGCCTTCACTCTTTGGTGTACATTCCATATAACAGGTTGTACATGGCCACTGTTATATTCTTGCTTTTATATTCAGCTTTTTAGTGATGAAATTGGAGTAATTTTGGACCAAAAGTAGGTAAGATAGGAAAGCTAGTTCAGAAAGAGGAAGTATCTGATTTTTTTGTTTGTTTTCAGGTTGCAATAAAACTTATCAGGTTTGAGGCACTTTACAGTAGGGTACAAGGATTTAAATTAGGAATCCTGAGATTGGGATGGAGCCAGCAATTCTCAGATGGGTTAAAAACAAATCCATCTTGACACAGAACTGAGGTATCTCAGTCCCCTAAGTTTTCATTAGTTCTTAGGAGATTTTCTCTCCACTGTCTTTGTTTGCAAACAAATTGTGTGTTGCCACATTTGTAGTGTACATTGAAACAAGCCTGATATTCCTGTTCATTCATCCATACACTAACTGCATTTTCTACCACAGAAAATGAAACAAAGCTAGGCGAAGAGAAACTGTAAAGGAAGAGTATTAGTGACACCAAAGAAAAGTCTAATTGGACTAATTTTTTAAAGGATAGGATTAAAGGAAGGGAGGCAAGAGGCAGGAAGGGGTTGTCATTTAAAGAAATACATTATTTAGCAAGAGAATTGTAGCCTGGATTTTATTCCTGCATATTAAAAATAAGAAATAGGACAGCATTAAACAACTGGATCCTTATTGGAACTCATAAGTTCATGCACCCAACACAGATTTTATGTTTTTCCCCTTTGTCATTCTCTTGAGTGATCTCTCAGCTTTCTTGTAGAAGTTCCTACCCTTTCAAATAACATTCATTTGCAGTTCTGTCAGTACTGAATAAAAGAAAAAAGATCTCATCCTCTGTGCCCCTACGGCATTCTCTCTCTCAAGTACATGTTTGAGTGGAAGCTGGATTTGAGGAAAAGCTGGACAGTTAGCTCTTGACAGCAAAACTGCAGGGACTTTGTGACTGCTCTGGTATGTACTGTGACCTGACCTAATAAGCAAAAAGTTGAGTCTGAGACCTGTGTTTAATTTCATTTGAAAGGAATCCAGTTTGTATTCCCTGAGAGCAATTCAGTATGTGAACCAAAGTGTAGCAAGTGGAGGAGGTTGGGAGGTACACCTTGGAGGCACGCTCCTGATTCAAGCCAAAATGCTGATGCAGATAGATCTTATGGTAGTATACAGCTGGATCTGGACAGAGGAGCTCCTTCTTTCATTAGTCCTTCCCATACTCATGCTGATGGAATAGTCAAATTTCTGTTTTCTGCTCTCTCTCATTTCTGCTCAGGGCGATCACTTTATCAATGCCATTCACCGTGTAACTGGCGCAGAGAAAAAAGCCACATGGAAGCAGAAATGATCAGTCAAGAGAAAGGGAAAGAGAAAGGGAAACATAAGATGACTTCCTTTATCAGTAAGGCTGGATTATACCAGTTTAAAGTCTTGATTGAACTACATCTTTAGTAGTCTATGTGAGAGGAAGTCATTCTTTATAACTCACCATTGCTTGAAAAATAACACTTTACAGAAGCACAAGTTTAAGTGATAGTGGGCTAGGTTGTCTTACCTACCTCAAATGCAACAGGCATGAAGTCTCTCTTGCTACAATATTTTTTAAATTTATTTGGTAATACATCTGAAATTGATTGGTTAGTATCAGGCATGTTGTGTGAGACAGGGAAGAAGGCTGGCTGAGTCCTGACTTGATTCCTTCAAGTCTTCCAGCAATCTAAAGTACTGAAGGAGCTAGCAGATGTTATGGCAGGACCTTTCTCAATCATCTACCAAAGGTCTTGTGAGTCTAGGGACGTCTGTGCTGACTCAAAGTTATCCAGGAAACTACATACCAGTTAGTCTAGCCTCAGTTCATGAAAAAATGATGGAGAAGATTATACTGAGTACTACTGAAAAGCATTTAATGAACAATGAAATCGTAAGGCACAGTCAACAAGGGAAAGTACTGCTTAACTCATGTGATATCCTTCTATGATAAGGTCACTTACTTAGGGGATGAAGGACAGACGTCAGAAGTAGGTTCTTTGTATTTTAGTAAGGCTTTTGATACTGTCCCTCAAAGCATCCTTTTGGACAATTTGTCCCCCTGTGGTATGAGCAGGTTCATGGTGCACTGGGTGAAGAACTGGCTGGAGAGCAGGTCTCAAAGTGTTGTTGTGAATGTGGATACATCTGGCTAGTCACCAACAGCGTTCCTCAGAGCTCAGTTTTAGGGCCAGTTCTACTCCATATGTTTATCAGCTATATGGATGCAGAAGCTGCATGCACCATTAGCAAGTTTACTGATAGTACCAAACTGAGGGTGCTGTTGACTCTTTTGAGGGACAAGAGGCCTGCAGAGGGATCTAGACAGATTGGATCATTGGGCAGTCATTAATGACATGAAATTTAACAAGTCTAAATGCCGGATTCTGCACCGGATTCTGGAGTAAATCTGGACACAAGTATAAAATGGAAGAAGAGTGGCTGCAGATCAGCCATGCAGAAAGGGTTGCTGTCTGACAGCAGCTCAATATGAGTCAGCAGTGTGTCCTGGCAGCCAAGAGGGCAAACTACATCTTGGGGTGAATCAAACACAGTAAAACCAGCCAGTAAAAAGAGAGGATTATCCCACTATATTTAATGTTGGCACAGCCTCACCGGGAGTACTATACACAGTTCTGGGCCCCACAATTTAAGAAAAAGGTAAGTGAAAGTCCTAGAATGCATCTAGAGGAGGATAACAAAGCTGATGAAAGGGCTGGAAGGTATCTCCTGTGGGAAGCGGCTATAGTTTCAGAGTTTGTCCAGTTTGGAGAAAAGGAGGCTCTCTACAGCTTCCTGAGGAGGGGAGACACTGATCTCTCTCAGTATCAGGACGTGAGGGAATAAGTCAAAGCTGCACCAGGAGAAGTTCAAACTTGACAGTACAAAGCATTTCTTTGCCAAGAGGGTAGTTAAACATTGGAAGAACCTTCCTGGAGAGGTGGTCAACAGGCCTCTTGACTGTCAGAGTTTAATAGTACGCTTTAACTTTTGGTCAGCTTAAAGTTCAGTCCTGTTCTATTCTGCTCTGCTCTGCTCTACTCTACCTGATTTCTGTAGTAATAGAGATTATTTATCAAAGGTTATAGTTTTACATTTAAGTGAAAGGTGCTGAGACATAAGCTCTAGAAAGAAAGTAGTGATTATCAGTTTTTCTAAAATTGTCTCTACCTTATAACCTCTCATCTTTGAGAAAATTTCCAAGAAGTTAGTCTCAGGACAGGTGAAATTGTGTACAGCATCTATATATTATAGATTTTATAGGTATTGTATGTCTCGTCTAATCTTTTTTAACTGTAGAGAAGAAGTTTTACACAATTGTCACCACTGAAAGAGATTTTATAGTCTACGTTGAAACAGATCATTTCTTGCCCTACTCAAGTCATTTATCACCTTTCCCTTGGTATTTTAAATCTCCTTCCACAAGTGACATGATCTTTTTGTTCAATAAAGTCTGTTTCCCACCTCATGCCTCTACTGGAAGGACTTTGAGGAGGGTGGTGTTTCTTTTCTTTTCTTCATTCTTTCTGGTTTTATTTAGTTCTTATCAGCAACATTCTCTTTCTCTCCCTCTGTGATTTCCCAGCCATGAGATAAATAGCCTTGTATCATACAAGCTAAATACAATTACTGCTATCAAAACTGGAGTCTTTCTCTCCCTGTAAATGTCTCTTGGAAGCTGATAAGCTGTTCAAGGGAAACTGCAGGCTTCTGCCTAATCCTGAGATTAAACATAACCACCCAGAAGACAGCAAGAGATAATTGGGTGGGGGAGGGATGCTGAAGGAAGCAGGCAAGAAAGAGAGGTAGAGAAAGTGAGATCCTCTCCTGAGATATTAAGAGGACATACACAGGACTCAAGGTTATTTGTAAAGGAATTATACAAAACACACAAGAGCTTGTTATGATGAGGAATTTCCTCAGATAATGCAGTGATTGCCATAGTTGTTAAAAACAAAATTCAACAGGGATTTATTTGATGTAAAACATAGAGGGAAACTGTAGAAAACAGCTTCCAGCCATGACTGTTGGTTTTTTATATATTAGCCCTCATATCGTCCTTGAAACAGGAGGTCTCACAAGACTGATTCCAGATTGTTGGTGCATGTTGTCTTGGGTTAATCTCACTGGCTTTATGCTGAATATGGGCAGATAGTAGTTTTCCCAAGAGTAAAGTGGGGGAATGAGCCAGCTTTTCTGTTCTCTGTGTTTTCTTACCTGATGACTAGGTGACTACTTGAACGAGGTTAACTTAACCCTCCTGTTTGTGAAACAGCGTTAACACTAATCAGGAAATAAGAGTGCCTTAATTACAGAGGAATAGCATCTGATACCTGTAGTGGTCTTCAGTTATAACCAATGCAGGATTACTGAAGACAGATAGTCTTTATGAGTCAATTCAATATATCTGAAAAAAAACAGCCTCATTTCTGATTATAGAACTTTTTTTTTTTTAATCAGTGATGTTTTCACTTTTTTCCTGTGTGATTTTTGTAAGGTCTTGCATTTCTGAAATACTTGTCTGGTTTTTTTACAGTTATCAATTCACGTAATAGGATATTATCTCCAACTTTGCTTTATTTAATTTAAAGAGAAGATAAGTTTGAATAATCTAGTACAAGCATCACTGGAGGATTTAAGAGAAGGCTACATATAATTTCTTCAGCTTATATGTTCTCTGATATTAGAAATAATATGCAATATTGTGATGATTAGTTCTGAAGATCTCAGGAATACAGAGTTTAATGCTGATTGGGATATTAACAAGGAAAAGTCAAAAGCAGAACTAACTAGAATATATGAGTCATTACAACAAGTTTTTCCTTTCTAAATTTGTATCCCTGCATAGTACCCCTGCACAGGTCATATTGGACTACTTCAGCGATTTTCAAATATTTGGTAGCTGAGCTTATTGGAGGAAGTAGTTCTCTGTGCTTTGAAGAGCCTGGCTTCTCCTCCCCCAGCTTTCCTCTGTCTCTTCAGTGATTTTGGCATCTCCTCATTAGTTATTCTGTCCACACCCTCTCCACCCACAAATATGGTTTCTGCCTTTTTGTGCCCCTTTAGGAATTCCCTCCTTCAGACTCAAAGCTGTTATAGTCTCCTCCTCACTGCCACTGAATCCAAGAATGTAGTAGGCTGAATCCAGTTGCCTCCATGAGGAGTCACATGGATCTTGTACTTGACTGCTTGGAGTCATCAATAAATCCTGTTGCTTAATGTGCAAGCTGAAGGGGTTTCTTTGTGGTACTGCTAGATCCTACTGTGGTCTTAATATTTTCCTATCAAAATGCCCTTGGGAGCAGGTAATGAGCTAGGAGCAAGAGCACTGAATTTTGATTAGCCTGGTGGGCTAAATGTGATCCCTGGGGTTCTTGTCATATCTTTCTTTTTGACTTTTCATATTGTGCTCATTTTATGGGACTTAAATGAGCCCTCAGATGCTTCCTATCAGCATGAATTTGATACGGCATGTAAAGTGCCTTTGACAGATTTACTGCATTTCATAATGAGCCTAAAACATATAAAAAGACAGGGTTAATGAAACAGCATTGGAGAAGCACATTTTGAAGGCAGTACTGTGACATATGTTGAAAGATCTGCCAAGAGGGATGATTAAAGCATGACAAGTTGATGAAATCAAGAGGTGATTGTAGCTTGTCACTGCAGGGCCATAATATCTATAATATATTTATAAGGTTGCAAAACAGATAAATATGACTACAAGATATGAGCACTCAGCTTTGGTCCCCTGTATCCTCTGAGATATAAACCTAGACACATTACGTCACCAAAGATGAATGTATTTTGGAGTTTATGCAAAACCACCCATGTTAATGCATGTTGATGCATGTGCATCTATCCTGGATGATGGGATAGGATTTGATATGACAAAAATTTACATAAAAGTTGTCACTATGCTCACAGTTTAATTTCTATGCGCCTCATGTTTTGCTTTCCCACAAGACATAATATTCTGGTTTGTTTCCACTTTACCTGTATCTCCAAACAGTTACATGGAAGTGCTGTAGGACTTGTCTGTCTTTCAGATTCCAAAAAGTGGCTATATTATGACTTCTGGTATTCATCCTTCCTGTCAAAGTTTCATTTCTCAAAACTGATCCAGGCTCTTAAGAGACTCTGCATTCCATCAGTCTACATGAGTTGCAGTTTTACCTTCCTCAATTCAAGCCCATGTGAGTGATAGTCTATCAAACACCAGCATTTCTGCCAGGTTGACATATAAGAAAGAAGGAAATCCATGGATTTTTTTTAAAGTCAGGTAAGGTAACCAGGCAGAACAAACAATACACATTATTTAATAGCAATAGGATTGAAAGAAGGAGATAACTTAAGGAAGGAAATGTATCTTCATGCAAGTAGCCATGACTGTCTATTCCTATCTAGGATTCCACTGCTGTGGGAAAGAAGGGAGAAGGAAAAAGAAGCAGTCTCTATTACAGCTACATAACACTCACATAAAAGGTGGTTCGAGCATGCAAATACAGGCCACAGAAACAATACTAGCTCTAATTTAGTCAAAATACTTTGTCTTGTTTATAGCATGGATAAAGAAAAAATACTGTCAGAAGGTACTGACAATTTGAGGAAAACATTTTGCCAATGCTGTCCAAAAGAGCAGAGATATGTATTATGTTGCTGCACACTGTTAGTTGAATTAGTGTAGCATCATTCTTACATCTTCCTTAACTAGACAAGATGTCCTGTATGTCAAGTCTGCAGGCAAATAACAAATTAATCAGAAGAAAATTTGCTTTAATAGTCAAAATGACACTTAGGTCCAATGGTCTTGGATTTAGGATGACTTCTGTTCTGTTCTCCCAGAGCCTATTTGTCCATCCAATCAGTGTCTTGAGCTGGAGAGCAGCCAAATGTCTGATGCTTCAGAGAATTACAGTAACCCATAATGGCAACAACAAAAATATGCCCCAAAAGATGTCCTTCTAAAACAAAAATTGTCCTACTATTATGATTAGTTTGTGACCTGAAATATGAGGTCACATAAGCTGTAAGTGTTTATATCACATCTAGAGACACTACATTTGCATTAGTCTATTGGAAAGCAAATGCTTTCTTTGTTTCACTCATTAATTTATCCACAGAGATATGATCATGTGGAAACACTCTCGCTCCCTCTCCAGCTGAAATTTGATAGAAGTATTTTGCCATATTGTGAGCACGTTGCTCAGCCAAATTTAAACCAAGACAAAACAAAACCAAGGCAGTTTAGTAGCATCTGTAGTTTTTCTCCATTTCTCTTATTCTTCTTCTTTTGATGATCATGATTCTTGAATCTCAGTTCTTTCATCTTACCTTAGTCCATGTCACAGTTTATCCTTGCCCTGGATGAATCAGCAGCTGAATGGGGGCAGCTGTGGACTCAATCCCTCCACCCCACACCCACATCCTGAAACTCACTACAGACCTTTGAGTCCTTGTCTTTGAGATGCTATGATGCAAAACAGGTGTATTGCATCCACAGAGGGATCCAAGCCATGTTTTTTTCCCGGTGTCTTTTTGACATCCAGCATGCTTCCTACTAAAATCATCACCGTGCCAATTTCCATGAACAGTAATTACTTACAAGAGATGTAGATACATCCCGATAACTCAATCTTCCTAACAATTTCAGGGTGAAGTGTACAATGGCTCACATAAGTATACCCATCCTAACTTTCTGAATGCTCAAATCTTATGAGCTGTTCTCATCTATTTCTGTCCACTGGTCCATGATTGCTTGAACATCCAGGTACACACATAAGCACTATCACTAAAAATGTCTGATACATTTCTCCTTTACTGGAGTAAGATTAATTACAAATGGTTCCATTTTCTGATTATACTTAAGATGTAGCTGTATAATGTTTTGCAGAGAAAGACGGAGTAATATTTTTCAGACAGAGAATCAGGCTAAATCAGATCACTGGAAAGTAAGAATTTTGCTAGACAGCACAGTGCAGTGAACTTCCAGACATTAATATAGTTATGTTTCTCTCTTGGGTTAGTTATTTTTCAGTTTCCTGTTCAAATGGAGTCATTATTATATATTCTCTTTCTTCTCTCTTTCTCTCTCTGGCTCTCCCTCTGTCCCTGTCTTTCGTACACACGCACATGAAGAGTGAGCAAACAAACATCTGGCCTGAGGGATCAGAGGTTTGAACAACAACATTGTGCTTTTCTGATCTTATTGCCTGCAGAAAGAATAGTGCCAGCTGTAATCTCAGGCTGACACAGCTGAGATGCAGTGACAGAAGGCACCCACGCTTCCACATCAGCCATCTCCCTGCTCACTAAAAGATATTGGAAGGCTTGTAGTAATTGAAATCCAATACCATGGACCAAAGCAGGGCAGCTGTGAAAGCATGATCAGGAATATATGGGGCCAGACACAGAAATGGGAGACAAGTTCCTGAAATCCAATGTTGGCTTTATAGATTGTCATTCCCTGTGGTCCTGGGCAATGTTTTTAGCCCTCTGTGGCTCAATTTTCCAGTCAGCAGGGATAAAACTCCAATTTACATTACTTAAATAGAAAATATTCTAAGACTCACTGAGTATGAAAAACTTTCTGGGTCAGTAAATTACAGCTCTCTGGAGACTGAAAACTCTTGTGTTGAACTTGCAAAATCTTTTTTTTTTTTTTTTTATCTTAAGCCCCACAACTTCACAGTCAGTGAGGTTCCCTTTGCATAACAAAGTGTTGTGTGCAGACTGAGTGGCATTTAACCCCTTCACTATTTAACATTTCCGTGGTAATTTCCAAAACTTGGGTCAATTCCAAGAAAGAAATTGATTTTAAAGGTTGTATTAGGAAAAATACATCTACAGAAGCTACAAATTCTTTTCCCCATGGATCTACATTACTTCTGACAGTGTTATTCAGTAAATATTTTTTCATCATATGGATGTTTCCTCTGCCTCTAGTTTATGGCACCTGTCTTTGAGAAGACATACTGGGTTATGTCTGAGTCCTGGAATTCTGTTTTTCTTTTTCTAAGTTGATACAAACAGAATAAATTATTTCAAGAGGAGGTAAAGATGACTCATTTGTAGCAATTAGAGATGGAAAAGACTTGTTTGGTCTCATTTATCCATTCTATAATCAGCTATTATCTCATACCAATTTATCTAGTAAAATTTTAAATAATTCAAGAATTTCACTGAGGAGACAGTAGCACTGTCTAATATGTGATCGCAATAGAAAGTGCTGCTTAATAAGCTACTTCTTTCATCGGTTTTTTTTCTTGCTTTTAGCTGTTTCCTGGAACTCACCCTAGAGAACTTGCCCTCTTTCATAGGGTTTTTGCCTTTCTGCTATTTGTAACTGATTAGCTTTCCAGTCCTCTAGCAACATTTGACTGAACATTTGACTAATGTTTTAAAGGCATTGGCCTCATTAATGTTACTGACTGAGCAGCTTCCGTGTATTCAGCACTGTGTTCATGGGACAGTACATGCATTCTCTGTTTTACGTTCTGTGCTCCGTATCATCTCCCTGATAATACATAGGGAAATGAGATCAAGAAACATATCTGAAGGTTTCCAGTGGAGCCAACCCTGTTCCACCACCGCCAGCATCAAGGCAGAGACTGCCAGTCCTGCTGGAACTGAGCTGATTCCTTCAGGGATACTGGAGTGCCTACTGACACCTTACGGCAAGGAGTCTTGGTTTCAGTGTAACATCCAATAAACATAAAGAGGAGCCCTTCTCTGAATGGGGAGTATAGTGCACTAAATCCCATGTGGTTCTGCAGGAATCAGTGTTCTTTCTAGTCCTGCCACCATGCAGGCTGTGTCATACCTAAGCTAGCTCCTTACCTAAATGCTCTTATTTACAAGGATGTGATAGTGAGACACAGACTCTTTAGGAAGAAAGTGTAAGACCGCGATTTTTCTTACCTCAGATCTTGCACTATGCAAAGGCAGTTGTTTCTTTGGTCTTACATATGTCCTGCAAGCAAAAGAGCTGCAGTCATGTAGCTCCATGCTTAACCCAACACATGTAAATTAGATCCAGGGTTTCTTTGCCCTGATTTTGCAAAGAAAAAAAAAAAACAGATAAGCAACACCTAGATAAGTGGGAGTTAATAGAATTTAAAGTGTCAATACAAATAATGCTTTTAGCATTGGTTATTGCTGTTTGTTCCCACTGGCCTATATAAATCAGATTGTGACCTTCCCCAGAGGAATTGTAGAAGTGAGATGTGGGGACGGTAGCAGTGGATTTTATTCTGATCTCTGTTTCAGAACTCTTCCTGCAAAATGAAATTTGTCCTTTTTTAAAATGGAAAGATCAATGCATAGTTTCAATTGTTCTTTAATAGCCACTTAAGCCTTTTCTGCCTGATACGGGATTTAACTTGGACCTGGTCGGTGAAAAAACAATAATTTACACATTACTTATAAGATCCAGTAATGTAAACACACAGATTGTTTTGTATCTGTAAAGAAGTTGAACTGGTAGCTGTTTTCTTTATACTATACACTAGTTCACTTCTCTGACATAAATCAAAAGAGAACTAAAGCAGATTGTTTTTATCTCATGGTCATGGCTTCAGCTTATGCAGGACTGAAATGATTCAGTATAATCTGTTCCTATGAAATAAGACCTGAATCCCATTTTCACAAGACTAGCTTTTTTTTTTTCTTCTTAAAAAAGTTTGATTAACCTTGTACCACCTTTGCTAGTCTGAATTTTCTTCTTGTTTTGCTTCTATTGTGTTTCTGGGTTAGATTATCAGGATCAAGGCACTCATTTTCTCAGTCATCTAAGATAAGATTGTAAGATTAATCTAAGGGAGGTTGAAATGTTACTGATCTTGTCCTGGGGCAGCAGGTTGGATTAGATTACTTCTCAAAGTGTTTTCTAGTTTTATTAATATTACAGTGGTCCTTGTTAGCTGCACCTTGTGGACAGATGTTTAAACTCTAATGTCCTAGTTTGCCTCTGAATTTCCCAGTGATTTTGACCTAAACGCTTCTTTGAATTTGGACCTTAAATATTTGAAGCTAAAAGAGACAAGATTAAATAGAGAGTGGCAATAGCATAAAGATTTTGGTTGGAGCAATAGAAACCTAGAAACAGCTCCAGTTGCCTTATCAGAGGAATACCTTTTGCTGTTGTCTTGCTTGACAATTCTCTCTCCTATTTTTAGTGCTTATGCTACTGAGACCTCATTGTCTTTTGTCATGAGGGCAGTGAGCTGAGGAGAGTTGCAGTGTGAAGGTCAGCTTTTATCTCTGGTCCATGGTGAGATGAACGGAAGGAAAGGTGTGGCTCCCAGCAAACAATGTGATCAGAGGGAATTGAAGATAAAGTCAAAGACGTCTAGGACTAAAGGGAAAAGGAGGACAAGAAATGAAATGAGAATTGAATAGCAAAAGAACAGTTAAGGCAGAGGGAAAAGCATAATATCCAAAAACTGAAGCAAAGGTAAACAATGTCAAGACGAAGGCTATTCTTCAGTCCTATCAAATAAAATAAAACCCCAAATTTGAATTAATCCTCTGTGGCATTCCTTGATACACAAGGCAAAACTGAAGCTTTGCTCAAATTTGTAGAAGGACAGTCTGTGGTAGTTAGAAACTAAGATTCCAGACCACCTGCCTTATAATTATTTTGTTTACTTGCATAGCCCTCCTGTTTCATTTTTTTATATGCCAGATTTGTGATTTCAGGTGTGGACTTTTTTGAACTGTTTTATAAGAAATGCTGCAAGTAGAGATTTTTATATGATTTGATTTTAATGCAAACATTCTCAGTGTTATATAACATAGAATGCAATATGGACTTACAGTGATGCAACAAAACAAACAGCTATCCATAAACAGGCCTAATGTTATTCCTTCATGATTTATGAAGAGGTAAAGTTCTAGCCCTAAACATGAACTGTAATAGTAGGCTTGTCTCAGTTTCCTTGCTGAATACAAAATGTGAAAAAAATAGATTGGACTTAATAGTATTCAGAACAAAATACGTACTTAAGGAAATGGGACAATTTAGTATACTGTGAGTTTTTTAAGTTCAGCTGCCTGAAAACAGAAGTGGTTAAAGAAGTGGTTAAATTAAATTAAAGTGTCCCAATCACAAACACACTTCTGAAAGTTTTGTGGTTTGCAATATCTGTGCCCTTTATTATCTGTTAAGGAAAAGTAGTACCTTCTCCATTATGCATGCAAGCCTTCTTTTCTGGGACACACAGCATCAGCTTTAGAAGAGTTTTGAGGCTGAACTGAGTCCACTTATGTGAGCAGAGGATTTAGCCCCCAAAGGTAGACTTTGCATGCTGTAGTAGGCTACCATGTGCCCCTGCTATACTGACATCAATAAATTGTATGTAAGCCATACTGAGATTATGGACATCCATAAAAAAGCAAAGGGATCTGGCAGAGACCACTGGGTGAATTGAGCTATCACATGCTAACTGCTTACTAGCCCTCCTCCTACTGAAATTCCATCTCTTATAAGGGAAAGAGTGGTAGAATTCATTTAAGCCTTGAGCACAGATCTCAAAATGTTTTCTTAAATCACTGATATCACCATATAACCTTTCATTTAATAACTGCTCATTAGATACAATGTCTCATTCTTTTTGAAGACTTATAAGTAATGAAGAAAATATTGTTGCTGTAGTGTCTTTTCATAAAACAGCCTTAGGCGTTAATTTAGGATAGACGAATGTTTTCTTATGGTATTCTTGTCAGCATCTTCACGGACTTGACAACACATCAGTTTGGATTAATATTCCACCTGGAAGCAACTACTTACTTTCTGCCCAGTGCAATTTGCTGGAACCTTTCGGCTTTACTTTTTCACACCAAAGAGGCAGTAAATCATCATGATTGGTATCTAGGCCAAGCGGCAACATTTTTCAGAGCTTCAATTGCTCTTCCACTTTCTTTGGCTTAAGAATCCAGTTTGGCTTAGAAATATGCATAATACAATAAAGACTGGTTGTTTTCTTAAAGGAACCATGAATGGGAATGCAAAATTTCTTCCAACATTGTAAGGTTTTTGAAGAAAATTTTGCTTTGCCCATGGATCAATTTAAACTGTTTTCCCCTGGACTGTTGCACTGTGTCAAGAGCATTTCCTGTGGGAACTGCCAATAGTGCTTAGCACAAGGAAACTGTTGATTTTTTTCTCCCATTTTCATTTGATCTAAAGTAAAGATTATCAAGAGCTAAATCTAGAAGTGAATCTGAACTACTTAGCTGTATAGTTGGCGATACAGAAGGCTTCAGAATAAAAAGACAGAAAAATGCCAATCAACAGGTTGAGGATTTTTTAATTTATGAATCAGGTGCCAGGTTTTCTTGGGGAAGAAAGGGACAGACAAAAAAAAAATAAAAGAGCTATTTTGCCAAATTCCTCCCCAAACTATATAGTCCCCAGGAATGTCTCTGATATTTGAAGTATTTGAGTATTCAGGTTAAACAAGATTCAGGGATCCAGAAAATTTCAAAATGTTACCATTAAAGTCCTTAAAGTCATAAGAGCCTGGATGCTTATCAGTTCAGTGGAAAACTGAGTGACACTTAAGACATGCAGCACAATTATTGTTAATTGTACATGAGTATTAAATGAAATAAAATTATTCTTTTATCCTAGACTTCATGGAACCAGATTGGTTTTGTTTTAGAATTTTTCATGAGGAAGAAGAAAAGATGGGTGAAAGAATGTATTTCTGAGGTACAGTTCCTTAAAAGAAGCTAAGTCATGAAACAGATCATAAATCACATTGTTATACAGGGACTCATTATGCAGTCAAAGGAAAAAGGAGTTATTTTAAATGAGCAGTTCCTACTAGAACTCATATCATTTAAGCAGCTAGAACCTCTGGGAGGAAAAAAAATTACTAAATCACAAGTAGCAAAACTAATCAACACAATTTTACTATCACAAATTATATTCTGTGGACATTTGAGACCCACATTGATTCTGAAGGTAAAAGAGCTGTGAAACTAAAAGTATTTCCTAAAATAAGTTTAAATGGTATTTTTAAACCTGTGTATTCTTTACAAAGTACAGCCTCAAATCAGAGCAGAACTCAAAATGAAAAATTGGTGGCAGAGGTGGGGGAGGGGGAGGTGAAACTGTATGAATTATTTGTGTGAAGGGATTGTTTGAACATATGTATCATTCAGCTCCAGAAGGGCCTTGCACTGAGGTCAAAAAGGGTTTGCTACTGAAAATTTGTGTGAACAAAAATGGACAAGAATCTCCTTAATCATGTCATGGTGCAGCTGTCAGGAGTCCAATGAGCTTACATCATGTTGAACTTATGCTATTTCGTGTTGCAAACTGTGATAATTCCTTTTTGAACTTTCACATCAAATGCAACATTTATTTTTTAAAGCACAACTCAAATTTGACATTACTTTAATAATTGTATGGTTTTATTGATATTTACTGACTATCCCATGTACGTGACAATGGAAACCTTGTTCTTTAACTCAGTGTTGTAACTGGGTATGTCAGTGAATACATTTTCATGCACAAGTTTTTAAAAATCATTCTTACTAATGTCTGAAATAAAATTTAAAAACAAACCAAAAAGTAATAGATCAGGAACTAATGTTGCAACTTAAACTTATTTGAATTTTCTAATGTCCTTCAAATTTTTGTAGCTTCTAAAGGTATGGTTTTTATATGTATATTAATCTTGCTGAATATATCTGCCTAATAATAATAATTAATAATAAAATTAAATTAAACCTGACTTTTTTTTAAAAAAAGGTTTTAAATACATGGTGGGGAATAGTTGTCATTTCTGACTTTCTTGAAGGTCTAGGACTGTATTATAAGAAACCCATTTTTAACTATCATATCTTCTTTCATTGTCACTGTTCCTTTTTACCTTAGTCTTGCTGGCCTGTTCTTGTGAGATGCCCTACTTATGAGAAATTTCAATGCACTACTTTTTTTCCTTTCTACAGTCAGCTCTCCACAGAGAGGAGAAAGCACTCTATGCCAGCCACTAGCTGACTCATGTTCCTATGAACTCTGTATCATTCTTGATTCTGAAGAAAATTTCTTTCTCTCCAGTAAAAGACTGCTTATGTACATACTGGATGAAGCCTGTGGAGATATTTGTTCTGAGTAAAGTGTGTTATAAAATTTCTTTGGCCCTATAGAAAATGTTCTTGCCCATCAATGTTAAGATTTCAATGCGCTCTCATCTAACCACAAGTCATTACTGCTGAATATATTCTATGAAGTGAATAATCTCCATTTCTACTGAAAGAGTATCTTTCTGTGTCACATGCAATACAAATGTAGCAGCAGATTTTTTGTAACTGTTCAAGTCTAAGTTGACAGAGAACTTTAGATGTTCATGGAGAAGTGTGTGTTAGGTCCTAGTACTAATTTCTTACACAGAGAGGCACACTGCAACTGACCAAAAATATCCTAAAGGAGATACGGGAATTCTATGATTGTATCTATGAGATTTAGAAGGCTTGATGAAGAAGAGTATGCATTAGCTTGTTGAGAATAATTCTGATACATAAGCAGAATGCCATACTAACTAATCTTAAAAAAATAAGGATAGTATTGTAGTGAGCTTGACTCAATTACTTTTGTTACTGTTCTCCTCAAACCAGCAAGTCTGGGTCCTTATCCTGTGAATGTAAAATTCCTTTAAGCATAAAATAATGGGAGAACTTTTAGTAAAGAGATCTATCCTTTAGATTACGTAACTGCAAAACAAATGACCTGCATGACCGCAGCCTACTTCAGGCATCAGCTTATTAATAATAGATCAAAAATCATTGTTTTGCTGATATGTCTCTTTACCTTTAGATGGGGTTTTTGTTGTTTTTTTATATTAACTTAGATGTTCTTTATAATTTTTTTCCTTAAAATCCTACACTGAACATCCTACAGAACTGACTATTGGTACTTTTTGTTGGTTCTGATATGAATTATGGGAACTGGGAATGTACATTAAGGTAACTTAATGTCTATCAGTGACTCCAAGCCATCATGATACATTGCTTAAAATCATTTGATTAACAACTGACAAAATGTGTTCCCAGAATTTTTTCTTTTCCTTCTGGTTTATCTGAGCAACAAATTGTACATGGCAGACATCTGAGATGGGACAGAGAAACTGGTATATTATAATGAAGTTTGTAAAAGATGCACTCTTCTTATGCCTATCTGACTGAAGAGGTGGGGTTTTTTTAAATAATACAAAAGCAAAATCTAGAATGAGTCAGAAAGTGACTGTAACTGAAGAAAATGAAAAAGTAGAACGATAGTACTTGTTTACTGTCACTCCTAACTATCAATCTGAGTTGTTCCTTTCTACTAGAGGCTAGCCAAACCCATCTGAGCTGTACAATTTTTTTCAGTGTCCAGGGAATTTGGACAGATTTTTTATGAATCATATTTCTTTCTCTACTGTGCAAGGGATAAGAGCTTTCCTCCAAAACACTCTTTACTGGATAATTCCATTATCCATCAACACAGAACAATGGAATTGCAGTTACCAGAATTTACATCTTGAGTAGTTATTTCTGCTCATGTAAAGTATTTTTCTAAGCTCCAGTTTTCTTCTGGTAACAGGCCCAAGTCTTTGGTAACTGGACAAAAACCTTCATGAATCCTTAATTAACTGCTCTTTCTCTTTTTAAACTTTACCTCACCTTTTCTTCTGTCTTCCCTCTCTCAGATTTTTTAAAACTCATCCTGTTGCATCCTTTCAGCATTAATTTTTGGTAATTACTCCCATTCTTTTATTTCTGAGTACTGGGTTTCTAGTCCTAACATATATTTTACTACTGTGAGAAGTTTTATCAAAATACTACTAACTGTATGTTTGTGTGACTGATATATTGTGCCGTGTCCTTGTGAAATCACATCTAGAGTCTGAACAAAATTATTTAACTCATGATACTGATTTCATTCACAGTCTCATGTCCCAGACAAATTACACTTGCCTTCTAACCTATCTGGATAAAGAAATACACTGAGGAGGACCTGAGATATCTTTTTGTTAGGATTTAAATTCTTTGACCTTCCAGAACCTCAGGCAGTTGGATGTGTAACTATTCTCCACCTTACTAATATGTCTCTCTTTTCAAATATGTATGTACACACATGCGCACTTATTTATTTATAGCTAAATAAGTTCATAAAAAAATCCTAAAAAATCAAGGATGTTTTAACAATTTCATTGACTTTTCAGATTGTTTTTAAGCTTTTTTTTAAACTTTAAAGGCAACACTGATAGTGAACGGTTCCAAATGGTAAAACAGAAAATCCCCTTCAAATATAACCGGCCCGTAGAGGAGTGGCTGCAGGAAAAAGGTAACAGTCATTGAAACTTTCATTTTAAACCCATTTGATTCTAAACCCTCATTTTTAAAGCCTGCAAATAAATGTTTCTTAAATGATAATCGCCTGCTGCATAAATGACTGGTTTAATTTTCATTATAATTTGTGTCAGCTTCCACCTGCCATATGTTGATAAATCATGCTATAATACATTGCTATTAAAATGCAGTTAAAGGGACAAAATTTTAAGCTTGCTATCATAGTAATGACAAACAAACAAGCAATAATTCAGGAGACATTTTCTACAGAAAAAAAAAAAAGAAAAAACAAATCAAAGAAGAGCAAAGAGCAACAACATGTATTATGGCAATTTAACCACTGCATGATTTTCCTGTTTTGATTTCTTTTTAAATGACATTTATATCCTTATTATCAAAGTTTTCTTAAAAACAAATTCAAACCTATTTGTTAAACCACTTTCTGTAGTTTTCTTTTTTTTCAGTAGTCTAATTAGCCACAATGGCTGTGTGTTTCCTAGCAGTATTAAGACAATTGAACAATTTTAAAAAATGTTGTAAAGAAAACTTTTCTTAATATTTTCATTTATACTGTAATGAGGGAGAAGAGAAAGATGATTGTTCTGTCGCTTTTATGCTATGCCTGGAGTGCAGTTGGAATACTCAAATGATATATATTTATAGATCAAATTCTTCCATAACTTAATCTCAGGCATTGCTACTTAATTTTGTGGATTTGCCTAGGGTAATTGGCCTCAGTTCAGCAACAGGCTTGTTAACATGCATAAGTCCAGCTGGCTTGAGAGTTCTGCATAGTCTCAGTGACCTGTTGACAGGGGACTCATATCAGAACAGTAATGTTCTTTTACCAGGAATTTGGAAGGGAATAAAAATATCTTGGATGTAGAGCCCATGCTAATGCCTGTTGAAGGTAACAGAAGAGCCCTTACTGGTTTCGGCAGGGTTTGGACTGGGCTCTTGGTAATACAGTGGAACATAAGTCAGGAAGATCTTCTCCCTCTATACTAAATGAGGTATTAAAGAAAAATATATGTACATCAGTGTAACTAACTCCTTGCCTTGAAGTCTACAAAAAGCTGTACATGATCTTCTCTTGTTTCCTTTTAAGAAAGTACTGCTGATTAAAGGGGGCAACCTTTGAATTCAGATAATGCATTTTCTGTGCTGACTTAGACTATGTTACCCATTTTTCCAAGATGAAACACAATGTTTTGTAGGTTTGGGGAAAAAAAAATGTTCCATTTCAAACTTCAGTCCTCAGCTGAATTAACATATTGATTTACCCAGTATAAATAAAATTAAAATCACAAAGTCTGTGGCTAACTACAATCAAATTATTTTTATTTTAAGTCTCTGATCCTGCAAAGTGTTGTGTACACTCATTTCCCATTGACTTTAGTGAGACCTGATAATGTGGTCCACTTTCAGGTTTGGTCTACAGTGGTGTAACGTTTTTACCGAACTAAAGTATTTGTGAAACTAAGAGAAAAATATTTGTGTAGCTACATCAGAAATAGTTTTTTACCACCAGTATTTTATGGAACAGTTAATTCAGCTAACTTGTAAATAAATTTTAAGGTAAAGTTATACAGAAAATGCTTATTGAGTCTCTGTGGGTTGCCCTATTGATTTGCAAAGTCAAACTAAAATAATTAAATAAAGCTTAATACTAAAAAGAGGATAATTTTTGTAAGTTTGAATTGCTAAAGTCCCTTTAACACTAAAGAAAATGATTGCCTCAGTTTTATTAAAACAGATGCATGTTCAATTCCTTGATGCAATTCATGTGCTTGAGAAACCCACCTGTTTTCTTTTGGGTTTGTTCTTTTTTTGTTGGTTTTTTTGTTTGTTTTCCACTAAATATTTTATTTTATGTCATCGCTTCTCCAAGTTTGAACTTATAAGCATGCTAAGGCACTTTCATTGTAAGCCATCTTGAAGTTTTGAACTGAAGTCTACCTTTTGTGGATACTGATGCTTTGTTAAAAGTCAATCGCACGTACAGTAGGGTCTAAAAGAGGAAATATTTGTGCATTCAGACACTCGCAAAGCACTGAGTGTTTTTAGGCTAGAAAGGTGGAGCCATGTCTTTACTGAAGTGAAAGGAAATCCAGTCTTCACACTTTGTGTTAGGGAACAACATTGTGCAGTGCAACACCTGAGGCAACATAGCTTTATTTTTTCATTCCAAAGTCTAAAGATGATGAGTAAAAAGGTAGTTTGCTATCAAAATGGAACAAGGTGAACTGGTGGATGGAGGAATAGATAGATTCATCAAAGAGACAATGTATAGAATATCTGTCTTGCACATATGAGTTCTTGGCTTGAGTGAGGTAAGATGAAACATTTTTCAGTTGATAATTTTGAATGAAGTAGATTGGGTCTTTCTGTGGTACCACTGTTGCATTATTCATAATAATGAAATAGTTCATTCTTGGAAACAAATATAACATAACATAACATCTTTCTAATGTGGCATCATTAGTGTTTCAGGGGGTTATTATTAGTATTATTATATTAATAGATTTAAAATATTTTTAAGAGTGGCACAGGTTTACAATCTAGAATTATATGAGTAATAAGCAAAGCATTAAATGCCATTAACTTCACTGAGATTATATAGGTGAGCAACACAAGAAGTCCTGAACTGTTCAATTTAAGAAGTTATAAACCCAGTAGGTTTCCTTAGCAGAATACTGATCCTGGAAATCTGTAATCCTTCAAATCACTCTCACTTACATGTGAAGTCTTGTTGATATGAGTGACCACAGGCCCAAAATCTCTCCTAGTGTTACTGAAAAGATACACTTCTTCAAGATTTGTCTGTGAAACTTTTAATTACTATTCAGTTTTCCAAATGAAGAAGTCAATGAGAGAGCAAACAAAGAAATGAGGACTTGAACCATTCAGAATATTTACAGAACACTTCAGATTTTTAAAATATGTTCATCATTTTCCTCCAGTTTGACACTAAAATAACAGTGGGAAGAGTTGTCTTTGGAAAAGGACTTTAAGTCTACAACCATTACACGCCTAATAGAATTTACTAATGTAAACAGTTCAATAAAATTCAGTAGCCAAAAAAATTTTACTTAGGGAAATTAGGGCTTCAGAACCATATCATCAAAAGGTATACTGCCTGTTGTGGCAGAATTATATGTATATTCTATCAACAGTTTTCTCTCATTCCATATGCATTCCCTGTTGTCTTTATTCATGCTGTGTACACCATCATACGGTGAGGAATTACAGATTGTAGGTGACGCCAACAAGTGATTGTTCTTTTAGCCAGAATATTTCTAGTACCAGTGCTGTCTCCAGCATTAACCATATGGTGCAGTGCATGAATCCTGGACTGGAAGACTACTTCACAAGTGAGGGAGACCACAAAACACACAATAGAAGTTCCTTCTTTACTGGAGTGGGGCCATTCCCTTGGAGTACACTTTCTTTCAGCATTAGAAAATGCAGAGGAAGACCCACAAATGGAGAGATTGTCTTTTTTTCAGCCTTAATATGCTGAATCCTTATCCTTAAGGGTGAAGCAAGTGATATGACAGATATCTCTAAAGCTGTGCTGTGAGCTTTTGTTCTAATGGGTTAGAATGGATGACACCCTGAGAAGAGCCATAATCCTTAAGTAAAAGTGAAGGAACCTCTTTTCTATCCTGACCTGGGGAGCTTTCCTAGTAAAATAACTCCCTTTTCTTTACATATCTCACCTCTGCCTTTTGACACTTGATCATGAGTGAAGTGCGAAGGAGGGAACACTAGAAACTCTTATGCACAAGTATGCAGGGGCAAGGACAGTAAGGCAAGAAATATAATGCTAGAGGGAGGGAATGTGTGAAGAGAAGGAAAAATAGTGTAGTTAAGAACTGATAACATATCCATTATGAAATCCAAAACACAACAGAAAAAAACCAAACTCTGAGGACATGGTATATGACAAGAGTCTGGCCTTCTACAGTATACAGTGGTGTTTTCTCTAGCTCAGACAGGAGCCAGGATGAGGAGGCTGAGTATTTTCACAGGTGCTATTGCTGGATCCTATTTTCCTCATAGACAAAAGGAAAGATTCTGTTTTTACATGATGAGGATGTATGGCTTCAGTGTGTGTTTGTTGATGTTTTGATAGACATATGTCACCTCTGGTAAGTTTAACACCTCCTGAGATGCAGAATATTGCATCAGGTGTTTCAACACTTCCCAGGGGAAATATACCCTCCCCATTTTTATTTCTCATTTGTTCATCAATGCAGTTACTCCACCATGATCAAGTCCTAGTGTTTCATTTACAAATCTGTGTGTGAGGAGCACAAGGGATGTGCAGCACACCTCCACATTTCCATATGTTACACCTCTCCATGCACTTTTGCATAATTAGCTAGGGCCCTCTTTGGGGACAGGAACAGCTTTCAGAAACATTTCTTCTCTTGTCCCCATTCTCTTCCCCATGGTTCATCCTGTCACCATAAGATGATGCAACACCGCATCACCACTTGACTTCGAGACCCGTCACGACGACCACCAAAATTGGTGAGCTCTCCCTCACATTTTAATCTACTCTAACCACTGGTTGTGAAGGAATGAGCAGTGAGTTATAGGCTTTGCTTTATGGTGGCATTTTTCAACTCTCATCAGGGTGGACTAGAGAGAGGAAATGGTGAATGAAAACTGGGTGGGATGGGAACATGTGGTACAACCTTCATAACAATGAGAAAACACAGTAGATATTTGAATGATAGTTGACTTGATGCTGCACTGATAACCCTTCTGAGCTATGCTCGGTCTGGTTATTTGTTATTTCAACAGATTCCAGGTGGAATGCCCCTAATCTTCTGAGGAACAGTGAAATTATAGGTACTGCTATTGCACTGCATGAAGCCAATTGCTTCTTAACGTGGTCAACCTAGTGCAGCCTAGGACATAAGCAGTGTTTGTAGAGCAGTCCAGGCTGGATGTGATTTTTGTCTTGCAAAAATAGGTGAATTGGCAATTGTTACTGGATTTATTTTTAATAAATATATTTTAATTACATATGATATTAGACTGATCCTAAGACTCATGGTGTAACCTTCAGTAAATCACTTAACCTGCCTACATTGTGTGTAAAAGAGGAGTCACATGTAAGGCATTCTGGGGCTTAAACATATGAAACACTATGATAACCTCACTATTTGATAAACTTTGCTCTTTCAGAGATACCATAAATGTTTGCATTAGATATTTCTTGGCTGTAGACTTGTGAGCCATCACAACAAGAAATGCATAGGTGGAAAATCATGACTGATCCTGTCTTAAGATTCCTATACAATTCTTATATCCCCATCAATATTTTTGTAATATTTTACTGTCCTTAAACCACCTCTTAAAACCTTTGCATTATTAAAACTGCCTTTATGAGTTATCCCATTCTTTGACTAATGAAAATAGAAGGTTTATTTATGGGCTGAAGTTTGACGGGTACTGCAATCTGAATTGATAAAAGAATAGCCAGATATTGAAGCCTTTTTCTAGTTTTGAATTCAAGAGGGGATTCAAATTTCTGAGTCAAAGCTCTTCAAGAGTTTAGATGTGTGAGTGGATGTTGAATATGAGATTCAGTTTTAGCTGTTCTTGCTTTCAGGCTGATCTTCCTTAATAATGAGCTTTAGGCAGTGCATTTCCATATTGTATTTCTACAGTCATCATAAACACTACCAAGAATGAATCTACTTCTTTGTTCACCATCATACCCAGCCAGGATTCAATGTAAGATACAAAGTGAAAGAAATGTCTGGCAATAATCTTATTCACCCCCCCTTCACTAGGACGACAGTTAACGATCTTCAACACCCAGGCGCAAATAGCCATAGGAGGGAAAGACAGAGGGCGTCTCTTCCAAGGCCAGCTCTCCGGTCTATACTACAATGGTTTGAAAGTGCTGAACATGGCAGCAGAGAACAACCCCAACATCAAAATTAATGGAAGTGTCCGGCTCGTTGGAGAAGTCCCTTCCATCTTGGGAACAACACCTACAACCTCCATGCCACCAGAAATGTCTACTACAGTCATGGAAACCACAACTACAATGGCCACCACTACAACCCGAAAAAATCGTTCACCACCTAGCATCCAGGTGAGTTAATTAGTCTTCTGCAGTTCCTTGGTTTCTTATTGTTTACTACCTACTTCTGAGTTTGCAGGAGTTGTGTTCTCTGAATTTTGCTCCATATGATTATTTATTTATTATTATTATTTTTATTTTAATAAAGTTGCATATGGTAAATCACCACAAAACTTTGTCCTGTGTTGATGAACAAACAGCTTGATGAATTATTATCACACATGTTCATCATGAGTGGGACAGGTTTTGCTCCTGATCTAGTGCAAACCCACTTATATAAGTAAGATTGCCTCAATGTGAACAAAAACATGATTTTGGCTATGATTCCACGGTTCCATATGTGGGGAGATGCATTCCTAGGAGAATCACAAAGCTTAATGCAAGGTGGGTGTATGGTTATTTATTATTATGATGGTACATATGGCTGCAATAGTGAAGTTTATCATGGTAAGAAAAGCAATGCAGTATTACTTCCAAGTAGAACCATTTTTTATTTTCCTTTTATAGTTGTCCTGTAGAAGATTTTAAAGAAATGCTGTCAAGATCAATTTCTGGCAAAATGCAGGTGTTCCAACACAGAGAGGCTCCAACCTCTTTGGTGTAAATCATTCCTACAGAAAAAAAAAAAAATATCAGGTGTTCTGACTTAATTGTGCCAGTGTAGTACTTTCATCCTAAAAATGCAGAAGTTTTGGAACCACTTGTGTGGCAGACAGAATATGGTACTGATTAGAAATAAACACCTTAAAATGGCTCTCTCTGTCCTTGTAGAGACAAGAATGCTGTAAGTATCCAATCTGAGCAGTGGATCAGAGTTTGAAAATTATTTGTTTCAGTGGCATACTATCACATCATCAATTAGTGTGAAACATTTGTTTAAAAATCTTGATTTACATCAGAACCTCATCCTGCAGAAATGAGCATACTTTCATTGACACCAGCATACACTAGATGAGAAACTTGTGAGTGATTATTGGTTAGAGTGTGCCTTTATCAAACCTCTAGAGAAAGCTATATTGTTATCTAGGTGGAGAAAAAAAAAATTATTCCATCTGCTTCCCTGAAACTGTTTCTGCTGCTTGAGACAGAAGATGTTAATGTAATCAAGGACTTTGAAATCTGTACAAGTTTCATGGTTGCTTTCTGTCTACTCCAGAAGGTTTAACTGGGATTGATTGTTTTTGAGTATATTTATGATTGTTCTCTTCATTTTTAATGTAGTCCTAGTTACTTATACCAGAAAACGCTAAGTGTAGAAGGTCAGACCACGCCTGGAATATTGTGTCCAGTTCTGGGCTTCTCAATACAAAAGGGAGATGTAGTTACTAGAGTGAGTCCAGACAAGGGCCTTTAAGATGGTTAAGGGACTGGAGCATTTCTTCTGTGAGAAAACTCTGAGACAGCTGGGACTGTTCAGCCTGGAGATGAGTTTGGAGGTGGGAAGGGGGTGGATGATGGGGGATATTATCAATGTGTGCAAGTACCTTAAGGGAGGTTATAAAGGTGAGAGTGGTACCCAGTGACAGGACCAGAGGCAATGGACACAAACTGGAACATAGGTGGTTCCCTCTAAATATGAAGAAACAGGGTTTTCTACTGTGAGGGTGACTAAACACTGGCACAGGTTACTCTGAATGATGGAATGTTCATGCTCATAAATATTCAAAAGCCATCTGTACATGGTCTTGGGCAACTGCTTCTAGGTAACCTTGCTTGAGCAGGGAAGTTGGACCAGATTACCTCCAGAGGTCCTTTCCAACCACAACCAATCTGTGGTTCTTTGAGGTACCTCTGGCTGCAGTGGAATTTACATCTATTAAAGTAATTAATTCCAAGCCAAGGTTTAACATTGTCCCCTTGTACTCTGTAAATCCAGTTGGCAGCAGGACTGGGATTAATTGAGTCATTATCTTCAAACACCCAATAGGTGATTAACAAAGTGTCACCTAAATGAGGGGAAATTACCCCAGGTTTTGTCACTGTTCGTCATAAACTTTGAAAGCATTACAGTTCCTTCTCCTCAGTGGCTAGCTGTAATTTTAGAGAAAATCTTTGTACAATTACTTCTCCAGAAGAATAGTTTGTGGTCTCAATACTGCTCTTGTTAGTTTATTGGAGATTTTCTATAATTTATAAAGGCAGCAGAACTGTGTTTAGCTATAAGAGCATAACAGAAAGGAGCCCTGGACCTTTGTGGGCTTGGTCAAGCTGGAAATGACACTGGCTTGCTTGAAGAGAAACTCCTCCGAAAGCTTTCTGCCTAACCTGTAGAAACCACTATCTGCTGAAAGAGCATCAAGAAGATTTAATAAAGTGTCACAGTGCTTCTAAAAACATAGTTAGAGGAGTGATTTCCTGGATACACACACCACACCAAATGGCCTCATCTCAGTTGATATTAAAGCAATAACTCTTTGACACTTCCTGCTCCCCACTGAAAGAAAGATAAAGGTCAATACATACCTCCATTACAACTTTCTGCATTTCAATATCAGGCCATTTTATTGCTGTTGCGGCACAGATGTCTTGCCTTTCTTCCTTACTCTTGGCAGAATTTGATTCTGTCAACTTAAGTTGTGTTATTTGTGTGGTGAAATTGAGAAGAAATTGTCTGTTCCCATTTGTGCAGTATCTCCATCTATGGTTTTCAGATGCCTAATGGTTGTTTTATCTTGCTTGTATTTGACATCACCATTGTCAAGCCTGCTTACAATTTTAGATCTAAGTGGTGGAAAAATCTAATAGAACAAGTTTGTTCTTCAGGGAACATAAAATATAGCTACCTAAGGCTATGAGCAGTACAAATAGAGTTAGTTATTACCTTGTTCCAGCTTTCTCTTCTCTTTCTCTGCTCAGAAATAAACTATTTTCTTCACTTTCAAGGCCTTGCACAGTTTAGGCTCTTCTTTCCCCATTCTGATCAGCGTGATTCAAGCATTTTTCTACTCACTTCTTGGATTTGATCATAAGACTCTTTCTGCTTCCTGATTCCATACAGAAGGGAACTACATGTTATTCTTCCAGTCCCCCTGAAACCTTCCTTTCACCATGATACATACCAAAATACTGTTAGAGGTTAATTTGATGATAAGGCAAGGCAGCTATTTGTCAAGCCAATCAATATTGTCACGTTTTTTGGTTTCTTATTTTCTATTTTGCTATATTTATGTCATATCATTTTTTTCTGTTTAAATTGCAGGCTCCTTGGATTTAAAATTTACTTTTTTCCCCCCACATGTCTTCTCTACTAGACACCAAAGACTTCTGACCCACTGTAGAAATATCAAACATGATAAAACTAAAGTAAAACATCTAGTGCAAAATAGCAAGAATTGGGGTAGAGAATTATTCTCATTGTGTTAGAAGTATCTGTTATTTGTATTACTTATTTTCTTATGTAAGTAACTAAAAATTTTTACATGCATATAATGACTGTACATAATACCAAGTCTGTAATCCCAGAGTGACACAAAATCCAGGGAATTTAGGTTTACACGTCACTGTCTGGGAAGTACACAAGAGCATAATAGCTGCAAAAATTTCTTCAGTTTGTAATGTACACCAAGATACCTACTGTAGTTAGGTAGTCTGAGTGCTGTCGGAAGTGTTTTAAAGCACAGTTAGTTTAAAATAACTGAGGGAATTAAGTGCTTTAAAAATACACAGTATATGGACAGACCAATGAAGTGCTTTTCAGTTTGTGAAGATCCCAAACATGGGATATAGTCTTAGATAAACATCCAAGACAAAGAGAATTGAGAGAAGAATACCCAGTGACAATGATATTGCCATTTGAATCTTTTATAACTTAATTTTGGTTTTAAATTTATAACATTCCTGAGAGGTGTGGTGAAACTCAGATCAGTGGATGTTAGGCAGGAATTGAGTGAGAAATAGTTGAGATGTATGACTCTATGCTGTATTCACAGAAACATTTCTGTGATTCAGATATCCTTCTGTGAGGCCTTGAAGGAAGATAACAAAGGCTGGCCTTTTTCTGTTAACTGAAAGGGAGAGAATAAACAGTTCCAATTCATGTTTTTTTCACAAAATTGTAAGCAGTGCCTGTGCTCTACCATTCCTGAGTGGACATGCTGATTTGATTTTCTCACACATGGTTTTGTTCTGGAATCAAACATAGTCTGTTCAGTAGTGGCATGAGTTGTACTCCATCCCTGCTGCCAGTCTCGGCTAACAGACCAGATTCTTCTGTAACAGTAATATCCCTTGTGGGACTTCAGTTTTGACACACTACCCTAGATAGGCAGCAAAGGCAAGCCAAGAGCTCTTGTATATGGTCAAGTAGCACGCCAGGCAGGCTGATTTTAGATGAGTGTCACTCTATAGTGCCATGTCATATTCTTGCAACCCTGCCATGTTTCTCACTTGCTTCACTAGCAATTGTTAAAGATCCTGGGATCCTACATGTCTGTATTTCCTAATTTAAAGTACAGTTTCAGTAATTTATTCAAGGATTCCTTTATTTGGGAAACTTCTGTGAAAATGAGTTAAAGGGGCACTCGTTCACTCGGTGTGTGCTTCCATGTCAGCTGCTTATATGCTCAGAGTTTATTTAGTGAGTCTCTGCTCAAAGCTTTTTAGACTGTCCATATGCTTTCTGGTGGCCCATTCTGTCCAGCTCACAACTGACTCATTCCATTTTCAAATCATTTGTGCAAAGGTATCTTTTAAGTTAAATACTAAGTAAAGCTAGTCTAGAAAGCCATGTATGGTTGCACTTGAGTCTTCGATTCAAAACACCTTCAGTTCAGCAAATCCCAGGTATGTTTCCAGTTGGTTCCTTAAGGAGGACTGCTCCAGATAAGCTTCTGGAGGCTCTAGGGCCCACTGACCTAGGACAGGCCTCTTAATATGTCTGCCCCAGGACATGGTTGGTTGGAGTCTTGGGACCAAAATCACAGACAGTTTTCTGTGAAAAAGAAAACAGAACCCTTCTTGGAGGACAGGTGGACTTCTGGTTATGTTCTCCATGAGGAACCAGAAACTGTGTTACAGATTCAGGGCATGTCTCAACTTCTTGATCTTTAAGATGAAGATAATGGCACCGCCAAACTGTTCAAACTGTAGCTCAGAGATGAACAATTTAAATTACTTGTGGATGTTTTGAGCCATGATCCTAATGACACAGATTGACAATATATGATACATAATATGCAGAATGTTCTCTCTAAAGAAAGGAAGAGATGTTCTGCCCATTATCCATATGGAGAGCCTAGACCATTGGCATGGCTCAGAATAAAGTTCTCTGCCTTTTATTTTAACCATCAGGCTTTCCAGCCTTCTAACTGTGTTTTTGATTGAGGCTTCAATAATCTTGATTAATATCTTTTCATAACATGCATCTCTGGGCTAAATTCTTTCTTACTGTATAAATTACAAAGGAAAATTGCACAAAAGACTTTTTAGTCTAATTAAACTTTCACTGTCAGCTGAGTCAAACGCAATTGTCTCACCCTTGGTCTTGCCTAGGTACTTTTTTACGTGCATAGATAATTTGGAGGGGAGCGGGAAGCACAGAGAGAGATAGGCCTTTAATTTACTTTGTGCTTCTTTTAAGTCACTAGTGACATTTTCATCCCAAGACTGCAAAGCTCTAAAGTAAAAATAAAAAGCTTTTGACGAGTCTCTGCTTGAAAAAAAATTTACTTCATTGGCCCATTAGTACCATTGACACTGAGAATTATACAGTCTGGCTCTCATCCCTCCTTTTCTGTATCTTCCTCAAGTATGAAATCCCTCAGCCTGTACTGTGTTTCAGAGTACAGTCCTTTCTCCACCACTACAGTCGTATTCAGTGAGATTGTAGAATTGCATTGATGCAGTGAAATGTACAAAATCGTACTTACTTACTCACAATCACATCTCTTCTATGGCTATTAGATGGTAACATGGTTTGGATGGAGAAAGAAAGCAGAGTTTGGAAGCAAGAATCCAAATGTAAGATAGAAATTTTCATGCAGACTACCATTCATGTAGATTACAGTGTTATTAATTCAGTAATACCAAATGATGACTAAATACTTCACAAGTATGTAGAATAGTATAGTGCACACTGAAATGTAGAATCTTTGATGTGCAATTTAGCAGCTACCTTGCCAGAAACATGTATGTGATATGATAATGTTCTGTATGAGAAAGTGATGAAAGACATCTCCATGTTTTAACTGAATATTGGATGGGACAGGTGGCATGTTGTGTGTTGTGTATAAATTATATTTATTGATGCAGCGATCAGGATACTCAGATTACCTTTAAAGCTCATGTAATCTAAAATATAATCCTTTTATTTCATTATTTAACTCACTTTCTGTGGAAGACAGGTGTGCTGCCTTTCTGAAGTTTCATAGTGAACCAGGAGCTCAATACCCATGCAAAAAGAGAATGTGATTTTACTGTAATGCTTTGTCAGAGCTGCCTACACTCCCAAGTGCTGACAAGTACTAATGATGGAAATACGCACAGCCTTGTATTTCTGCTAAACATAATTACAGTAATAAGGAACACTGTATTTGTAAAACAGCTCATGCATACGCTGGTGTATGCTGTCATTTGTTGACATTATCACCAGTGATATTTGAACATGTAGCTTAGTAACCACTGTCAGCCTCAAATGGTGACTGCTCTTTTGTGACTTCTGGGGAGGGATTTGATTGAATGTGTGTGGCAAACTTGAGTGCCACAAGTAGATGCATAATACGGTTTCTCAATACATAATTTACACTCAGTCTTTGGATGGCCTGGTTTTGCATTGTGGCATTGTCAATTAGAAAATTCAACCACTCCTCTATGTGTTCTGCTGGGAATCACATCGTCTTTTTGTTTCTTCATACTAATAATTTACAGAATGCCTAAGTTAGCTGATTCATTTTTACAATGGCTGAGTTTACATTGACTTTAGTCTCCAGATCTGAACACTCATTTGGGACTTGCAGCAAAATCTAAAAAAAAAAAAAGCTGCTGTTTTTGACACATGTAACCAGTTGTGTTCTATCACAATTTTTGGAAATGAAGATTTGTTCTAGCATATGCAGAAGGTGCTGCCACTTTTCAAGAATTTCAGTGCTTTTTTCGATTTCAGGTGACCAAAAAGCACACCATGTTCTGTAATAAAGGATAAGAAGTTGTAAGCTGTAGTAAACTGATACCTACCTCCTCTGACAGGCAGACAGACATGCATTTCTCAGAAAGTGTCTTTATAACATCAGTATGTACTTCTGGGGGTTTTTTTCAGGGCAAAGTACCCCTTTGTGTATTTAGACATGACTTTTGCCCTGCCAAAACAGTTTCTTGAAAGTCATGTTGAAGATTATTTCCAAAATCTGATTAATACATTACTCAAGAGCTAAAGCTAGTGTGGTTGAGCATACATTTGATCACAAGCCAAATGAAAGGATAGAAAAAGTGTGTTATTTTAGGTCAGTTGTGCAGTGACAAAATATGATGAAGAGATCAAATACTGCAAAAGTAACAGCTTAGAAATAGATAGAGTAGAATCAATGGTTGTAGCTCCAATAAAGTTGGTGGATTGGCTGATGTTTTGTAATAGCATATCTGCTGTGCTTGCTATTTATATACTTCAGGGAAATGCCTAGAAGCTGCAGACGTTAAAATAATTGCAGATCATACAGTTCCATTTCAGCTTTGTTGGGAGAGGTGGGGAGGTTTTTTTGAGGGTTGGGGTTTGCATGTTTGATTTTGCTATTTTACAAGACTGACTGAGAGATGGGAATGTACCTCTTACCTTTCTCAGTTCATATTTCAATGAATGTGCAGAAACTAGAAACGTAACCATGCTGTTGTGACAGACCCTCTTTCTGAAACCATCTAATTAATTCCTTGGCTTTCTATAGGACAGTGGTGTTGGTTCCTTTCACCCCTCACTTAGATGGTATGTGAGTAGGTGGCATATTGTTCATTTTGATTGCAAAATTACGTCTATTACAATCTGAAAAATAATAATTTGATTCCACAAAATTTCAACAGAAAAATAAAACCAAAAGAGGTAAGAACTCAGATTTCCTTTTTCTTGGTATTGCATGGGATGCAGTTGCTCCCCTTCTTTCTTCTTACAGTGGGATTTTTTGAGAAAATTCGGTCTGTTGGCACTTCTCCCTTATAGTGATTCATTAAGAATCAATTTTTAGAAGTGCTTTAAGAGTTTTCCACTGGTGCTGCCTATTTTGCGGGTCTTGTATTGGATATGCTTAAGGAAATCTATTTGCAGAGATAATTTGTTGGTAAGGACACTTTCAGGGAATACCAATTGTTTATTAGTAGGCATGAACCCCAGAACAGGAAAAGTTCAGATGTTCTAATGGATAAATGTGTTAAAGTGGGTAAAGAAAGGAGGAATTGGGAGATGTAGACAAGGAACTAAGATTCAGAGGAAAAGTCATATTTATTTCATAGAGTTATGGAAGGAAAATGGCAAGACTTAAAGATAGAGAGTGAAATGGCTGGAGGTGGTAGGATGGTACTTGTAGCAACGATATTTTGGGTAGATAAATGTTTGGAGAAGAGAGAATCTTGTACCCATATGGCTTGCTAACCACTCTTCTACTTTTTAGTCTCTGCTTTGTTCCACACTCCATCTTACCCAAGGATAAAGGGAAGTGGTCTGGGGCAAAGCTGACAGGGACTCATTTCAGTAGAACTATTAACAGTGAGATCTGGGGACCCATGGCTTCTTCCACAGCAGTTCAGGGTCAGACAGAGCTGGACTCTCATCTGCTTGAACTAAGATAATTTAAAAAGCACCTCTTCTCCTTGCTTGCAACAGCTCTTTTTCAATAACTGTTTTGGAGCAGGAAAACTAATTCTTAGTGTAAAAATAGTCAGGTCAAGTAAGGATTAAAATCTGTTATATGTTGTGAAATACCCTCAGTGACCAAGCCATACCTAGAGATTTGCCCAAATAGCTTGAAATTATCTTGGTCATAATGTCCTTTTTTTTTTTTCCTGAAAGATGACCTCCACAGAAAGTATAAGGACATGAATGATCTTAATCTGTGGTAACAATGGAGAACCTGTCCTGACTGACTCCAGCAGCATAAATACACAAAATGACAGATTACCCTGCTGCTTCTCTTCCTGCTGCCTGAGAACACACATACGCACTTAGAAGCACACAGCAAAATTCAAATTGGTCTTTATCTTTTATCTGTTTCCCCAGTGATTAATGCTGTTCTTGCTGGGAAACTAATCGAACAAGGAGAAATATAGAGAAAGAAATATGTATTTCTTAGACTATCGTTATCAGTGTTATTATTATTCCTTTAATATATTTTCCTCCTGTTATAAGAATTTAATGTACTGACACAGCAGGAAGCAAGAGGTGAGAGCGTATTTGATGGCAAGAAGATGAATGGGGCAGGCCACAGCAACTGGAACACAGGCATTTTACAGAAGGAGGTGAGCTGATGAGCTGCTTTGAGGTTGCAGCATTTTAACTAGAAAACCAAGAAGCTGTAGCTGACTGAACACAGGTCCTGAGCCAGGAGCTACAATTTTCTAAGCCCAGATCATTTCACTCAGCAACTGTCAACAGACCTCTTCTCAAAGGATGCTTTACTTTCCCTGTATAGTAAAGTAAGGACATACTGATCCTTTGTATGTCTCACAGCCAGGTTTACAATCACTGTTCTGGTAGCATGGATAATACTTTGTAAATTCCTTTGGGTGTTGTATTCCCTTTCCCTCCTGGCCTACGTCTTTCATAGTGGTACTATGACCTTGTAGTTCTAGTATGATCCTACAGATGTATATAGTATAGAGCAGAAAATTTACTCTGTGCTCTGGTAAAAACAGAAATAGGTGCTTTGAATGGGCATGACTTACATTTAAGTAGAAGGCCTGTCTTATGAATGAATAGGAATGGATTCCAGTAGTCTTGTTTCCTCAGGATCTTAAGAAAACAGACTTAAAGACATTGTAAGTAAGGAGTCACACCTTATTTTGTTTTCCCTTTGAGAAGAGTAATGCAGAAAAGAGTACTTGTAATAAAGGAATAGACTTATTTGGGATTAAGAGTTATGTTGCCTCTCTCCTTATTTCAGCACTCTGGCTGTTTTAGCAAGTGTGACCACTCATGTTTCTAAATAAACTCTTGTTGTGATGAGGTGGTGATGAATATCAAAAAAGAAGTAAGACAGGAATAGAAAGAGGAGCAATACTACCTATGCTAGAGAAGCATATTTTTGTAAGATTAATATTCCTTGTGCTCTCTGTTTTATTACATTTTACAGTGGGTATATTGGCATAATGTCTTCTTTCTTCATAGGGTAGTCTCAAGACTTGCAAATATGTTTAGGGCCCAAATCTGAAGTATAATTATCTTGGCTCGCAATTGATTAAATTTAGGCTGTGGTTAATCCAGTTGTTCTCTGTTAGAGTAATGCTTTGTGTTTGTATTAAAGCTTATATTAGCATATGCGTCTCTAGTGCCTAGGTTTGTTTCATTGTTGTAGACATAACATCATTAGAGGTATTCATAGAAAAGCAAACTAAAAGTGATTTTCTAGACCTGATACATACAACCCCTCAACTCATGTTAGTCCTACAGTCTCCCAGTTTACTTAAACTACCTAAGTAGTCCTCTCACTGCCTAATGCACTGGCATTTAGACTTGTGTAATGAGCTGAAGTTGTTTTTAAGCTGATGAGCAACAGTGGTTGTTCAGGTGACTGCTGCTGTCACATGCATGTCTTGTCTTGAGATTTAACACTTTTTGGGAATAAAATCTAGAAATACAGATATGATGGGCAAGTCAGAATAGCTTCAACAGCACCATAGGAGGAATTATGCCACAAAGTTTATGGGCTTCCTCCAGAGCCAGGAGAGCAGCTGGCCCCACTCTCTGACAGAGCCCTGTGCAAGCGTTTAGGATCAGTCATCAAGGTAGGATCTCCAACTGCTAGATATAAGTAAGAGTACAAGGGTGGAAAGGGTAGATGGAAGGAAGATTGTGTGTGTTCACCTCAGAAAGAAATACTGCAGTAGGAACCTTTCCTGTAGAGGACTTCTTCCACCTCTTACATCTGACTAATGGTGAGGTATTGTTGCTTGCCTGAAGATGAATAATTCTTTGGTGCTCAGATGGCTGATTACACATTGTCTTTCTGTTTATGGACTCAAGCACAGCACAGAAATTTCTGATTATTTGGCTGTAGCATTTGTTGCCCTGGCAAGAAGCAAGAACCACTTGCAATCTGCTGTGAAAAAGCTTGATGTCTTTCTGGCTGCCTCTCAGTGGTCTAGACCCTGCACTTTTTTTGTTTTGTCCTTTTTTAACTGTCGCCATGGAAAAGGTGTTAGCTTTTGCTCTGTGTGATTTCTGAGGGGAAGGGAGGGAGGTAGCAAGAACTGGAAAGGAGAGCAAGAGCCTGGCTGCAGATGGCTGAGGACCAGGATCTTCAATGGTCATTTTTACCTTAGGAAATGCTATAGCAACTGCACTGAGTTGCAACGCTGCACTTTGCATCTTGATCTTTTTATGATGGCTCGTATGTGGTACCAGCTAAGTCCCTGGATCAGATTCTGAGTCTGAATTGCCCTCTTGCTTCCACAAGGCCAGATTTTCTACAGTCAGGTTGGGGAAGCTCTTCTGCTGTAACTCTTGGTAGGGATTTATGCCTCTCTGCTTAATGTTGTAGTGGTGAATACTAGGCATCAAAGGCACCCAGAGAATGAGAAAGTTAAACAGCATCAGGGCTTCTGCTAAGAGGGGTGAAATAGGATTTAAAGGAGGGCAATGTCATCACCTTCCCTGAGAGAGCTGCAGATTGAATGGGGCAGAGGATGTAAATAACAGTTTACAACAGCAAGGGTCGTTCTAGAGGCAGAAAGAGGTAATGGCACAGGCTGACCGTCCCTCTGCTTCTGTCTGGCTTGTTCACCTTGAATTTACTGACTGTTTTGCTCCTATTCAAACCTGATTTGATGACAGCAGCAGCTAAACATCAAGAGGATATGTATTGCCTTGGCATCTGAGGCTTTTCAGCTCAGGAACTCATCCACCTGCAATGGTCCGTAAATTCACAATAAGATCATGGAGTGAAATAGTGAATTACTAACTCAAAACACCTATTTACTTTACCGGAAGTCACAAGTCCACTTGTTAATGACATCTCTTTTGAGTCAGAGAATTTTCTGCTATAGCAGAAAGTTCATATCACTGAAAAGGAGTGTGCTAATACACCCTTGTTATTGGAAGGTATACATATATCCTGGAAGATAAATGGGACAGTTAAACATGGGCTGTTCTATAACTCTGGTGTGGTGCCTGTAGGGGAACTTTGGGGTTTTTTTCTGCTTGTCGTGGTTGTTCATTTAACAGGATCATGTTGTACCAGGTGACATTTCTGCTTTAGTTTACTGCATGTTGCCTGATGCTTGTCTGGCAAGAGCAGTGACATTTGGGCTGTAACCCATATGGCAGAATTGGGAAACCAGTTTTTGCTTGACTGGCCGCCTTTGGCATCAAACTGCGTACAGGAGCTCAACCGTTCCTTGTTCTAGACACAGAATTTACTTTCATACTTGTGTGTAATTTGGGGAGACTCATAATTCAGTTGATGCCTTTGACATAGTGCCAGGGAGAGGGAGTTGTCTAAAGTAATCCCTTCAGCTAAATCTCATTGTGTAGAACTGTGATTCTTTGTCCTGTAACAAGGGAAATGGGTGGATTTCAGATGCACTTGGCTGAAGGCTTCAGTGTCTAGGATAGTTGATGCTGCACCTGCTGGAAGTAGGTAGTAAGGTAGTAAGAAGAGGTTGTAGCAAAATTTCTTTCTGAAACACCTTACAAGACATATCTGAGGATTGGTTTTTCACCACAGATACACAGCTAATTGTAGATTAGCACCTAATTATTGCTTAATAATGCATAACTAAACCAGCAGTAGTTTGGGATGGCAACTGAAGATGCTTTCAATATGGCAATGAAGCAAGAAACAAAAACATACATAAATAGGATGTAATTAACAAAATTGTCATTCCTTGAGGAGACTCCTAAATCACATATTTTTTAAAAAGTTATTGAATAGTCAAATGATCTCAATAAAACTATTTTCTCATCTCAATAATGGCCCTTTCTGACATGCAAAATTGCATGCAGTGGTTAAAAGCAGTCTCTCTCATCTGCATTTCATGGCTGTACTTTATGTATCTTGTTAACACATGCAAGCTGTTCTCTTCCACAGAGATAGTAGATGTATGTTGGGAAGATCTTATTTTTGTTCTGCCAAGGAGTGACATATAGATCTGGACAATAGTGATGCAGTGTCCAAACTAGGTCTGAATTAATTCAATTTACACTGTGGAAAACATTCTCCATGTTAACTTGTGCCATGCTTATTGAGAAGGAGGGAGTACTGTCCCAGATTAACTGGTTTGTGAGTGACCTCATGTTAACATGATACTGTTGTTACGAGTTTCTACTGCAGACGTCCTCAAAGATAGTTGAGGCTCCAGACTGGCCCAAGTGGACAGATGATGCAAGTGGCCAACTTCAGCAGCAGAATCTAAGATTTGGCAAAGCTTCAGTGTTCAGCATTTAAAGACTCTCCTTACTGAGTTTTGCTATTTATTAGGTCATCATTCATACATCTCCAACCATCCCTTTAAGTTGCCTTCTGGTGGACCTGGCAGATAAGGAAATAACATTTGTGCCTGAGGTGCTTCAGGTCACAGCCTGTGCTGCAGTGCCAACCCCTTTAGATGAGTAGCTTACATTACATGCTGGTTCCAGAAATGGAGCTGGGTAGGAATGGACACACATTCTTCTTTGTTGTCCTTACTGCAGGGGCAGTAACCTCTGGCTGGTGGCTGAAACAGATAGCTGTGGATGCTAATAGCTTCATCCAATGCCTCAAGAGTTAAAATTTATGTCAGTCAGAGCTTTTCACTGTAAAAGAGGCTATTTCTTAATATGTCAAGGCTCTTCAATGCCATTGCAATGCTTTATTGAAATTTCTTTGCATAGCACTACATTCTGTAGTGCCAAATGGAGATACAGATACGTAGTTTTTATTATAATACAGTACCTGCTTCAGCAGAATATCCTTTTTCCCTAGGTGTATTCACCTAATAACTTATTTCAGGGACTGCTGTTCCTTCCATGATGGCTCTGCCACTTTGAAGTCCTTCTGGAACCAGTAAAAGTATTTCATTAGTTCTCAGAAGTTTTCATTAATATGTTCTTTAGCTTTGACCTCTTACACTGAGATCTTGCACCCTATGTTGGCATCCCGTGTGAATGGTTTATTCATTGCTCCTTCTGTACCACACTAAAATCTTACAACTTCCGAGGAATTTCTTTTTCTTTAAAGAAAATTCAAGTGAGCTTAATTATTTCTGAGCCCACAAGTGCAGTGTTTCTTATTAAAATACACCTTGAGTGGCACACCTGCATGGTCCCTCTCGCTAAGGCCGAGATGCTTGCTGTGCTGTTCAAGGCTTCTGTAGAAAAGATGAGCTCACATGTTCTTTCCAGGCTTTACTGTGTCATCTTTACCTGAAGACCTGGAAAACAAATCAAAGAAAAAACATTCATGTCAAATTCTGGATTTTTTTCTTCTAAATTTAAAAAAAGCTTTTTGAATTTTGTAGCACTTCTGAATGAACTCTGCTGTGCTTTCTAAAGCTGCTCTGCTGTAAAGCACTTACATGCTGTCAGTGGCAGCTGTCACCTCCCACAAAGAATTCTCAGTAACTTTCTTAGACTACCAGGGCTTCAACTTAACCTTTTCTGTCTCAGCTAGCATCTTTTGGTTTTGTATTTTCTCCGTTCTTCTGCCACAGTGCATCAGACTACACTGTCTTTCTGCTTTGCACAAGTCTCTTAACTTTCCAGTTTCCCACTGGTTCTTCAATGCTTCCACCTTTTGCTTATTGCAATCTCAGCTGAATGCAAATTCTATCTAGTGATATAAACTCACTCGAATTGTTTTTCTGAGTTGCACAAGTATTAGGGGGCCTGCTAACATTCCTGCACCCTTTGAACAAGGTGCACCTTTCCCATTTCTGTCCCAATGCTGAGAGGAAGCTCTACCCTGGGACAGTGGGACACAACTACATTGTAGGGCTTAGTTTTAATTTGATTGACAGCATACAGTAGCTGAGACTATGAAACAGGCAGGAGATTTTCAGAGGACGCTGTTACCTGCCTAGTGAATCTGCTTATGATTTTGCAGATGTGTGCTATATTTGTCTCAGATTCTGTCCCTGGATGTTGATTCCTGGAGTGTGAGGTTTGATTGCCTTTACCATATTATCCTGCCTAAAGTTCCTACAAGCACTGTTCATGAAAGCACCTCATTCTCCGAGGACGTTCACTAAGCAATCAGCTGCAGTGATACAGCAGTACATTTTGCAAAATATAAATATTGACATTTGTTTGTTTTAGTTCAGTTGCTTTTTTATTTGCCTAGCCTTAGTTCTGTATTACAGAACAGCACAAATGGAACCTCTGGTCAAATATACCTGTTATCTGATGTTTTCCATAATTCAAACTTTCTCTAGTTTTCCAAATCAAACCATAATCATCCATGAAGACTAGCAGCCTAAAATTCATTATGTACTGCAGAAGCAGATTAAGTCAGCCTTCGTTAAATGCTGTACCTCTACATAGAATGTTCTCACTCAATTTTAAGAGCTAACCTCTAAGCTGAGCCATGTGTAAATTCCCTTCACAGTAGTGACTACTAAAGTGAAGTGAAAGATTCAGTTAGCTATAAATTACAATAACCTGACCCTCTTCTTTCAAATCCAAATTAGACAAAACTGATTTAGGTTAGAAATAACTGCATAAAAGACAAATTATGAGAGCGAATGAGGAAACAAGCTTCAAATCTACTTTTAATTTAGACTAGCCATCTTCTTTTCTTTTTATGTTTTCTCTTGACGTTGAATGACAAGCTGAAGATTGAGCTTGTAACTATCCTCTAGCAGAGTGGCTTTGATGCACGCAGGCTCTAGTCTGACACTTGCAGCTTGGGTGTCAAATCACAAACTTGATTCTGAATTACTGATTCTTGGACGGCTTTTCTACAATAGCTTTACTTGGAATGTTTATTTCTGGAGGAAATCCAGAATTTTACTTCCCAGATTTGCTTGACATCACTATTAATATCAGGTAGAGTAAGAGGGAGGACGAGAGCCATGGGTTTAAATTTTCTTAATGTTAGCTTAGAAATGGAGTTGTAAATGGAGAAGTATAACAGTAAAATGTGATTATGAGTGGAATTTAAACATCAGGATTTTTCTAAACTCGTTTAATATTTTAGCCGGGTGGGTGAGCTGGCAACTACTTGCCTCTGGAGCTGTCTAGCACTGAGGGCATCCTTTCTCTGAGTATTTTTGTCCTTCATGCAGGCTGGAATGTTGCCTTTCCTACCTACCTGTATTTTCAAGGTAGCTGCTTTTGTTATTCAAAGAATACAAGTGCAGGCCTTCCGCTTTCTGGGGGCTGTTCTGAAATAACAATCCTATTGCATTCTTTACTTGACACGCGCCTCCCAGCTAAACAAAATGTTTTCCATATCATGCAAGGTTTTGGTAACTCATAAGGGGAAGCATTCACCATAATATATACACTTAAAAATACAAGTTTTACTTTACTTTGAGTTCTTTTTCAAGCTTACATGTAATACTAGAAGTACACCATGATTAGTTTTTACTCTTATTCTTTCCTGGACTGTTTGTCAGCTTTGGGCAACTTGGTGTCACGTGTGTCAGTGCCATCATGATTTTACATTGTTTGTAGATGTATATGGACATGCAAAGCAGGAGAGTCATCATGCTGATCTTAAGCAACAGAAGCTAGCTGGATAGTCATAGCTAGTACTTAATATCCTCTTTATAGTTGGTAGAAAGAGATAGAGGTCTCCAGACAGAGATCATCTCATCCTAAAATACATGCCTTACTTGGGAGGAATTAACTGCCCCCCCTAGAGATCCCTATGTCTGCAAAAGGAATCTGGAAAACTAACCCAAAAGTGGACATTTGATGTCTGGATGACATTTCATACATTTTGATATTATGATCCATTGTCTATATAAATAAAACAAATTTCTATTTTCTTGGTTTTACATTTCTTTGCCTTCTCTCTTGCTTTTCGTAATTCCTCTTAGGCAAGAGCAAAGATGGAGAGTAATGTCAGTAAAATACTTTAAAAGTATTATTTGATTATTAATGCTAAATCATCCTTTGAAGCGAGCTGGATTTCACAGCCTCTTCATAACTAGTTTTATCTTCTTGAGTGAGGGAAGTTTAGTAATTCACTCACTGTGGTTACCACATATGGTCTCCACCAAAACTTTGCAGTTCAAAGCTGCTATCAGCAGACTAGGGCACACAAGAGAAGACAACTCATGAAATAGAATATTGTTTCTGCTAACTTATTAGTGGAAATCCAGACCTTTCAGCCACTTCTGTTTACTACTGTTGGGAGATGAAAGTTGAAAGGAAGTTGAAAACCTCCTGGCTTTGCACAGGGTCAGTGATTCTTCTTGAGGGTAGTAGTAGCTGAACTAACACAAAGAGATGCTGAAATTCCTCTGAATTCTTTAAACTTCCTTTTTTTAACCACAATTCTTCTCCTCTTTCCAGACTTGAATATAATCTCTTCTTTAGTTAACTCAGGAAAAAAATTAGTGAAGGAATTTGCCTTTGTACTATGCTGAATACATTATTACTAGTAAATCAATGACTTCTACAGTCTCCTTCCCTAGCACAGGCCAGTGGACAGGACACCAGTAGCAACTCTCTAGGCCTGAACTATATGATTATAGGAGTCCATTGTACAAAAACCTTATGTGAGTTACTAGGCCAAGCCCCTCAGATATTACAGCCACCATTTTCTGTGGTCTCTTCAACCATGTTTTGTTCTCAGCTTTTGCCTGACAATTCAGCAATATTCCCCAAGACACTTTAACCTCTGTGTGCCTAGATTTCTTCCTTATGTAATGTGTCATTGGTATTTCCTTTTTCTCTTTCTTTTGTAAAGTGCTTTCAGATGTATGGCTGAAACAACAATTAGTGGGGGTTTTTTTATTAGTACTATCACATTATATACGATGGACCTTTTCTCCTAGAGCCTTAAAACACCTCCTCTCAGCTAACACATCTTCATAGAGAACAACACAGAACACTGCTAATAACAGAAATGCCCTTCTTTGAGATTATTTTATTTGTTTAATGCAGCAGAAAGAAACCCATCATGTAGAGTCAGGAGTAATCAGCTGCTTTTTAGACGCTGTAGGAATTAATATTGCCCTTGACAGGACCCAGTTTTCTAACTTGCAAATTGAACCTTGTCTTATCTCACAAGCATGATCATAGAATCATAGAATAACCAGGTTGGAAGAGACCCACCAGATCATTGAGTCCAACCATTCCTATCAACCACTAAACCATGCCCTTCAATACGTCATCCACCCATCTTTTAAACACCTCCAGGGAAGGTGAATCAACCACCTCCCTGGGCAGCCTGTTCCAGTGCCCAATGACCCTTTCTGTGAAAATTTTTTTTCCTAATGTCCAGCCTAATCTCCTCTGGCGGATCTTGAGGCCATTCCCTCTCGTCCTGTCCCCTGTCACTTGGGAGATGAGCCCAGCTCCCTCCTTTCCACAACCTCCTTTCAGGTAGTTATGTAGAGAGCAATGGGTACTATCTGCCCTCAGCCTGGCACTACAGAGATTAATTGCAGAACTCAGCACTTGTCACTGCTAGCACTGAAAGTAACCACAGCCGTCAATGAGCTATACACATCATGCATGCTATTCTGAGCTGTGTAAAAATAACTTTACTTCGCTCTTCTGAGCATTGCTTTCTTGTCCTGCCCAGTGCTGTTCTTCCAGTTTCTAAGGCAAGCCAGCACAAAATAATTTACATTTCTGGGACAAGCCTTCACTTTTGACTATAGAGAAGCAACACATGCCATGGGTGATTGAGAGCAACTGAGTGCATCTCCAGCAAATGGGTGTTGTCTGCACAATTTTTCTGGTACAGGGAAGTCACATGCCTCCTCCTAGTGGCTGGAGTCACAGGAAGAACATTGGTCTGAAATTACAGGGACCAGACCTCATACTTGAGATCTTTTGTTCTCACTCAAAAGCCATCCATGTCCCTCCATACTGCAGTGTCCCAGATTAGCATAAAAGGATGACTTCTTTGGGTTTTTACATTTGTTTAATCAAAATGATTGTTTAAAAAAGGAGAAAAGATAGCCTGAGCTGTGGATCAGAAATAAGAATGACTTGTAGAGATGCTGAGCAATTAGGGTGTTAAAACAAAACATGTTATCAGTCTCTTTAGCTTGTGTTGCTGAACTTAAGCTTATTCTTTTTAATAAAGAATTTACTAAGGTTTTTTGACGACAAATGTGCCACATAATTAGGTACTACAATAAACCTATGTGCAGGCAATCCTTTGTGGGTTTTCTTCCTAGTACACTCTTGTACAATTGAGTTACACTTTGACCTATGTAGAGCTAATCGCAGGCACCAGCACCATGCCAGCACGAGATGTGGTGTCTGATGGTTACCAACAGTTACCAAATGCTGTTGTTAGAACTGTTAGTTGTTAGAACTGTCAAAACTTAACGTAAATGTTGGTCTGGTATTTGAGGGGTCGTTGAAAAATGAAATGAGGTGTATTGCTAAATAATACCAATTTGGATTAAAATATCTCATTCAGACTTCTAATGGGAAGGGGGAGAATTTTCAGTCAATGCCATTTCTTAACTTCAGCATTTCATTCCTGTGTGACGACTTTCTGTCACTTTATAGTGAGTTCCAGTTACCTGTTGTCAGCCTCTGCCTATTCATACCTGGTATCTGCACCACACAGGGCAAGGATTATTGATTTTCTTAAATTAATACTTGCAATTCTTTTTCATGCATGTTTAATTTGTTTGTGTATTAGCTTCAGTAAAAGGTTCCCTGTGTAGAGCCTTTATTTAGAGGCTGAAATAAAATTGTCCCTTAACATTGCAGACCTAAAACTACCAACTAGTTTTGTCATCTCCTGACAGCACTGCTCTCCAGACAGTTTGCCTCTTGCTTTCCTAATTTTTGCTGAATGTATAAGAAACCCTGAGGCTGAAATGTTGTCTTTCCTATCTCTATTGAGACACACATCTCAAACAGACTGTCCCCAGCTGGAAGGACCTTAAAGGTGATTCAGACTTTGAGCATCACAGCAACTTCTAATACTTCATTGGCTATTATTAGATGACAAGCTTCTGCATTGCTGGCATGTGTAAGGACCAGTGGTACTGTGCTCACTGAGATGGAAGGAATATTTTAAAATAAAAGATGATTCATTTTGCTACTATATATTCCTTAACCCCTTAAGTACTTTATCTGCTTTTGAAATAAGTCTGTGAATAAGTAATGTGAATAAGACTGTATTTACTCCTTTTAGATTTCAGAACACATCCAATGTAAGACATTAGTGATTGAAAGTCAATATCATTTGTAAGATTTCTGTGGCTTACGTGAAAAGAGTGGGTAACTATTTATCATGCCATAATTTATAATTGATCTAGTGCTCTTGGTTGTAACTTATTTCCTTCTTCAGCTGTTGAAGCCTTTGGTAAGCAAACCACTGGGTCAGGTGTGAAGTAATGGTGGAGCAATTTGTTGAAAACTAGTATTAGTATTGATATATAGCTTAGTTGAACTGACCCTTCATTTGTGAAATGTGACACTGTAGTACCCGTCCCCTGAACATTGATATTTTCTGTTCATTCCTTCCTCAGTTCATGTAAAGTGTGGTTTACAGCTCACTTCTCCATTTTAGAGTCAGTTTTTCCTATAGTGCACTTATAACTATTTGTGTAGCAAACCTCCCTGAGGTCACAACAGTAGAATACCTGAAATATCTTCTGATACCACCTTCTTTCTTCCTGAAGGAAACCCTTGGTGAAGAGTCAGTAATCCAGTGTCAGAGGCTAAAGTCTGTCTGGCAACCTGCATAGCTCTCACAGGGCTTAGGCAAAAGTGTTGCTAAGAATTTTAGAGCCGTATTCTCAATGTAGAAAATTCAGGTAGCTCGTGTGTCCATGCAGCCAATAAAAAGTGGGTTAAACATCAAAGTTGGTTTTTCATAACATCTGCTGTGTTGGTCATGGTGCATCTTCCACTGTAATTGACATCTGAGCCACCACCACAGAGATTTTATAGTCTTACTGGAACGAACCAGACAACTGCAGTATCCTGAGCTTTTCTTAATAACTAGATGAGTCTTTCTTTTCAAGAGGTTTCACAAGCCTGGAAATTCAGGTGTAAGTGCAGCTGAAAGTAGATCAGCTGGAAAGCTGCTGATTACCCAGTTTGGGGGGGAGTTATATGGCAAATGAGTTACTCTACAGACAACACTCCTGCTGTGTGAATAGGCGAGTTCCCTGGTGAAGCTACTTGGCACAATGCCACCTCCTGCCTGTGGAGGAGGATGTTTGCCACCAGACCAACCCAAGGGCAAAGATGATCCATTAGCAATTAAGTGAAGGTTGGAGAAACGTATTTGATGGTGCCGTGCCACTGTATGTTGCCCGACATTTTCAGCAAGTACCAATGGATAATGACTGCACAGAGCTAGCTGTGCTGCACTAGGACTTGAAGAGATGATCACATTAACCTAGGAATGACATAAATATATGGAAGCAGTGCCACAGCAACTTATTTATTTCAGGTCAAGGCACTGCAAAAGCCCCTAGGTAATCAGATCCAATAAAAACAGTGGCTGCCTTGACCTTTGAAGCTAACAAATCCTGTTGCAATCAGTCACACTCTTTTTCTTTCACACTGTCATTCTCCCCCTCTTTTTTTCTCTCTAACTTATGTACTTCATTGGTAATTCAAAGCCTCTTCATTTACAACAGAGATTAGGAAAGTTTTCTATAGGAATTGTTATTTTCTTTTCTAAACAGATAGATAAATCATTAATAAGAGGGGTTTTTTTGGTGTTTTGGAGTTGTTGTTTTTTTTTTGTAGAGTCTTCTTCTATTTAATGATTAAGGAATTGAATGCTGGTGAAAAATACTATGCTTTGGATACTGATCTTGCATTTTTAGCCAAATAATGTGAGCATCATGGACAGCAGAAGGGTAATCTAGTTTATTCATCTTAGTTTATTGAAGAGTACCATGACATATTCAGTCATTCAACCCCCTGCCAAAATGGGTCAGATTTATTAATTTGTTGCTGCAGTACGATGGATTTTTTTTTAAAAAAATGCTTTCCATAGTTTCAGAATATATTATGCTAGCCATCACACTTCTGCACATTCATGTATTGTATTATTGAAAGCATAGTTTCTGTTCTTTTCTGAAAGTTCCCGATATCATAGATATTAAGGGATAGAGCCTGTAACCTGAGAAGACTCCTAACTTGAGAAACAGAGTTAAAGCCTTCAAATCTGAACTCACCACCTGAAATCTTGTCCACATTGGTAAAATCAGGAGCTTGACCACTGAAATATTCTTATTGTTCTTTATGCATATACATTGAGAATGTGACCAGAGTGGGTATTGGACTGTTCTCCATTTTTATGCTGAGGTCAGGGATGTATGACATTAGAATCACAGAACAACCAGAGACCCACCAGATCATCAAGTCCAACCATTCCTATCAAACACTAAACCATGCCCCTCAGCACCTTGTCCACCTGTACCTTAAACACCTCCAGGGAAGGTGAATCAACCACCTCCCTGGGCAGCCTGTTCCAATGCCCAATGACCCTTTCTGTGAAAAACTTCCTCCTAATGTCTAGCCTAAATCTCCCCTGGTGGAGCTTGAGGCCATTTCCTCTTGTCCTGTCCCCTGTCACTTGGGAGAAGAGGCCAGCTC
>WAAB01008197.1:0-89281 GCA_013389865.1 Piaya cayana
TTTACAGATGAAAGCACTCCATTATAGGAATTCCACCAAATATGCTTTAAATATTAAAAATCTCTTTTATAGCACATGGAAGGGCTGGTTTGATCTCCAGAAAAAAATATAAACCAACACTACTTGTTTATCCGTCAACAGATGTACCTAATTACATCTCAGAGAGAGAAAAGAGCAAATTTAATGACTTGAAAAGCAAAGACATGGATGTGAAGGGGCATTATTCTCTCAACTAAAGTCACAATTTTAAATAAACTGTAAGGGTGTTCGAGTGTGTGTGAAAGAGGTGCCTTTGTTAAGTGACATGCATCATTTTGCATATTTCAGGAGACAATTGAACTTCTAATTAGATGTAGAAGAAAACACATCATTGAGATTGTATGTTAAAATTGACTTTTTTTCTGCCTAAGCAAAACAATATTTTGATTTCATCTTTATTCTGTTTGTATTTTGTTCAACAGTATGGTATTTCCAAACTTGTTAAAGTTTATTTATGAATTTTTAACTGTAATGAAGTCTGTTAAAAAAGCTGTTAATGTTTTGAAAAGCCTGATGGCTGTCTTCCAAATGAAATTTTCCATTGAATCAGGTTAAATTTTTATCATATACTTTGCATTAATTCTCAGAGTAGACACTTTAGCCAGATTGTCATCCACATTAATATGAAATTGTGTCTTTATAAAAGATCTTGGGTTAAGTGTGAACTTTTGCATAGGCAAAACACCTTTAGTCTATTCAAAGTGATTTAAACAGAGGATATATTATATGGTGGTCTGTACTGCTGTATTCTTAGTGGAAAACAGAAAAGGCAGTCAGTCAAGTTTCTGTGGAAATCTACTGTACACTAGGAAACTAATATGAAGTAGATGTACAGCCCTTGTTTGCCTTTTAAATGTTTTCAGTTGTACTGTAATGCAGCTGTATGCTGTCAGGTGGCCAAGTCCCAGGTTTGACCAACAAAGTGGGACAAATCTGTTAATAAAAGGGTATGTACATCTGCATAAACTTCAGATGACTTGAGGATTTACATGTGTTTGAAGTTGGGGAACTGAAATTCTGTTAGATTTAAGTAAGGGCAGCTTTCCCACTTTTTCCGAAATAAAATGTAGTTTAGAAAAAATAAACTGTCAGTTTTAAAGAGTAAAAAGAGATATTTAAAAATTATTACTTCATACAGAACTTATATGTAATTTGTTGCCTTTACAACAGTTTTAATTTGAAAGGTTCTTTCTTAAGATTCTTTGATTGTAGGTGTATAAATTGCATAGTCTATGTCTGCCACGCTTTTGGACACTGTGAATGCCCATAACATGGCTGTTAGTAAACAAGTACCTCTCAGGTTTGTTTAACTTTACCTTGTCATAGGATCTGCAAAGAATCACGCTGCCTTTATCAAAATGTGTATTAGAGATAAACAGTAGAGGTGCATCTGCTTTTGTGGCAGTGTAAACTATGTATTCTCAGCAAATGAACGAGGTGAACATTCACTGTGACAATGTGGCAGTGCATAATTTGTATTTTTTAGTTGCAGACTGAAGTAAAAGTAACAAATTTTTGATTTTTTTTTAAACTAATTTAAGTATTTTGAAGTTTAACTGTACCTGCACAGTTTCTTCAGGTCACTCTTACCTGCTATCAGCAATGCTGATGGATATCCTGTGGTGGAAGTTACTGTAGCTCAGCATGTTATTCAGCTCCTACTTTTCCCCTACGATGTCTGCCTTGTCCACCAGCGGGATATCACTTGCCTTCTGCCTGTCATAGAGTAAGGGTAGCTCTGTCCTGTGCAACACTCAAAAGCTGCTACTGATCTCAAGAAGCCAACATTGAGATCTTTCCTTGCCAAGCCTATTCAGCTGCCTCTAAAAGCCCTTGATTCTTCATAGTGACCAAGTCTTCCTCTAGCCTTTCTGATAGGTTGAGCACAGTAGCTGTAGCTCCGCCAATAGTTTAGTGATGGTCAGTAGTCTAGTGGTCACCACTGAAATGCAAGAGAGTGCTAGAAAAATGGAAAGCAGGCCTGCAGGGCTTTTTTTTTTTGTTGTGAGAGATTCAGCTTTATACACCAGCATGTGTATGCTGACTGTAGTTTTTGTGGTTCTGAAATGTGTTTAGAGATTTCTGTGAAGAGCTGCACCAGGGTGAAATAACACTTTGTTAATTATTTATAAGTGGTGCCAAGTAGATGTGGAATCTTCTCTGTTCATCAGACTGTCAATCTTTTCTCTAGGAGATGCATCAAAGGAAGATATTGATGTTGCTATGAAGCTTGGGGCTGGTTATCCGATGGGTCCATTTGAACTGCTGGACTATGTTGGGTTGGATACCAGTAAATACATTACAGATGGTACTACATGCTTTTTTTCTTCTGTTTTTCCCCTTTTTAGCTAAATTGTAGATGAGCATTCTAATGAAAGTCTGATTATTCATTAATTTAAAACTTAGCCTTTTAACTGCTGAGAAGAAAGGAATAAGAATTTGTCTCAGAATGCTGTACGAGTACAGCATTTGTGCTGTATGCCTGTATTCTATGCACACAACAGAACAGTGGTGGTTTTGCTGATTTAGTCAAGTTCCAGAGGAAAATAATAATTACATCAATGGGACTTAATATAACTAAAAACAATCAGTGGGACGAGACACATGTACTGGAGGTAAGAAATTCTGATGGAAAGCAACAAAGTTTGAGACTCCCTATCCTATTTCTGCTAGCCATGTTTTCATTCTTAATTAATCAGAAAACCAGTAAATACCTCAAAATGTGCTAGTATACAGTCTCCCTTTCCCTTCAGTTAAATGGATGTCAGTACATTAACAAAAAAAAGGCATAATTGGTGACAGCTTGTTGATGGTTGTTTTATTATTTTGCATGAACAGCTTAAATATTCTCTGAGGCAGAATGTCACCTTCAAAATGGCATCTTTGATGAAACCACTCTTGCTTTTAGCCTGTACTGTAGAGTAGTGTTACATTGTTCTATTTCACTATGTCTTTAAGAGGTATAAATTCCACTTAAAACTTATTTCCACTTGAATTTCTTTTCAGCACAGCCTTTGTTTTATTCCCTTGTTCCTAACTATATTTTAGAAGTTCTGATTTTTTTAAAGTATTCAAAATCTGCAGTCATGAAGTTTATGAACATGTTCAGAGTAGACTACACCTAAAGACTAACTGCTAGATTTGCTCATAATCATCAGCACTGATCTGTGCTCTGAGAAGCTGTACTGAAGGGTCTTGGAGAGTCTAAAATAAATTCCAAACCTTCAGTTTTCTGACCCGTTAATATTTTTCTAAAGAGGTGCATATGTCTCTTAACTTTGCATATAAACAGAACTGATACTAATTCATCCATTTGTTTTCATCCACCAGGATGGCATAAATTAGAGCCAAACAATCCTCTTTTTGCACCCAGCCCACTCCTGAATAAACTAGTAGAAGAGAAGAAGCTGGGTAAGAAGACTGGAGAAGGATTTTACAAATACAAATGAACTCCAAACCTCAAGAAGTGTTAAAACCATCTGTTTATGCTATTCAGCTTTGCCATATTACAGGTGAATTCTGTTCAAACCTTACCAAGGATGGCACAGCTGCATTTAGAACATAACCCACCTCTGAAATGAGTGATTGCACTAGGTAGCTATTTCTCTGCTGAAAGCTTGATTTAGTAGATAATTTTTTTCTGGTAATTCCAAAAAGCTTTGTATGTACAGTGCCTTTTGGCAGCTGTTGATTTTTCAGGTACGGAACAGAATGACAAGTATTTGAAAAATTATTATATTAATGGGAAAGTCCTAAAAATATAACTGCACTTTCTTAAAAATAAAATTTTTAAGAATCCTTTATTGAATGTCATGGCTTGGAGTTGATGTAATTGGTTGTAGTCCACTGGGTGGCAGTCTGTTTGCACTCTGGCAGATGTAGTGATGGAGAAAGCCTGTAAGTTGTTTTAGGACTTTTGTTAAATGCAGTTCTAATCGGTAGGTGTAAATTACAGTGCCTTAAACAATAACTTTTTGAATGTCGTGTTGTTTAAGAAAAACATAAAAATCCTGCAATGTCAGGCTGTCACCTGGGCAGAAAGTTCTCGAGACAGCATTTAAAAGCAGAACTGATGATTTGTGCTGGGATTTTCAGACATTTTCAGTTACCAGTTCCAGTGTCTTATTTCCCTAGGTGCTGCACACATAATAATAAAGAAGTGATTTCTATTCTAAAGGGCCTATTACATGGGTTATTTTTTTATTAAGTAAGCTAGGAAGCTGGTCAAAGTTTCTGAATGCTTTCTAGAGTCCTGTAAGTTGACTTTATTTACTGGCTGCTCATTTAAATGCCATTTCTACATGCTACACTACTACTGTAGTCGAGTGCTGTTGCAATGAGTTTTTTAGATAAACTCCTATTTAGATGAAAATGTCATTTAACAGAGTTCAATGACAAGGTCATGCTATTACGTGGAGAAAACATACAAAGGGAAAATTGGAATATAGTCCATGTGGAGTGATTTACACAGGGACTGGGAATGCAAAAAGTTAAAGGAGACCCTCCCATCAAAGCTTCAGAATGGACCCTCTTGCTTTCTAAACTCCTTCTCAGGGAAGAATCTAAGTGCAGCTGGATCCAGGTCTAGTCCCAGACTTGGTTGATGGTTTACGGCTAAGATACATAGAGGATAAGGGTTCTGTGTGTTCAGTGCTAAAGGATTATACGTGCTAAAGGATTATACTTGCACACCCAATCCTCTCTATCACTTAACTAGGATTTCAAAGTTTCATTATGCTTCTCCACTTACCCTGCTGAAGTCCAAACCCAAGTTTTCATGAAACAGACTCAGGCATTGGTTTTCATAAAATAAATAATTTAATAGAGCAGTACAGCAGCATGGTCAGCTCCAGAAAGCACAACGACATGAATTAAGAAATCCCTTACAGACTTATTTACCTGCCCATCGCACGATGGTTTGGTCCAGTACTAATAGTTGGATCTGAGGTTTTCTTGTTCCTCATTGGATTCCTTCGCTGTCTTTAAGAGAGGTTGTTATCTTGTCTTAGTTGCAGCTGTTGTTGATGGTCTCTAGCCTTGAAGCATGTATATCTTGTGGGTTTTGTTGACTCTGAAGCCATGTTTCGATTGAAGTAGGTTGTATGCCTTAGGAAAGTTTTAAGTGGAAAATCAGAGCTTGTGGCCTAGTGTTTCAGTAAGTCTGCCTACTCATACTTAGAAAGTTTAAGCAAAACTAGGCAAACAGCATACTAAATCACACAATATTGTAACTCTAAATGATTTATGCTATTTTAAATGTTACTTATTGAGGCTAAACAACTAATCCCTGCTCAAGAGGAGGATTGCTTAGCACACAGTCTGGCTGCTGTCCAAGAAGGATTCAAATGGGGCTCACTAGAGATCTGTTGTTGGTAAAAGATCTCAGTGCTTCGAGGAGCATCCTTGAGAGGCGTCCTAGTGCAAGAGACCACACTGCCTACCAGGGAGAGCTCAAAGAAGGCTCACTTTGGCCATTATATTTATGACAACAGTGTTTATGATCATATTGATGATAAAAGTGGCTGGCTTGTAGTCAGATTGCATGAAATAGGAGAAGTATGCATGAGGCTCACAGTTTATCCACATTCACTGTGTTGTTGTGCTCTTTGTTGGTTTCCTGGAGGAGTTCTTGGCCCTGCTGTGGACAGGCCTTTACCTCTGGAATGTGAACCAAACTGCTGCTGGTTTGGCTAAGGTGGGCCAGGAATCAAGTGCATCCCTCACAGCTACTTCAGGGAATTGAAATTGAAGTCTGTGCTGTGTAAACAAATAGGTGTGTCTAGCTGTGTGAGGCACCTTCTGTTTTGCAAATTTATTTCCTTGAGGCTTAGCAGAACCTGAATTTGTTCATGACTGCAGAGCAAGTTGGCATGAGGGTTGGAGTTCAATTCAGCTGAGTAGTAGCCTTCTCTTTGCGTATTTTGGATCTGCAAACTGAGTGCTTATATGTATTTTTTAATTAAAGAAATCATGAGTAATAATTTGACTCTAAGTTGCCTTTTCTTTCCTCCCTGAACATCTAGTTGCCATTGCATATAAAGAAACTGAGGCTGACAGATGTTAATTTCCTTGCACATAATCACACAAGAAATCTCTGAGTAGAGAATAAGAATTGTTGTGTTTATTGGATCATAGTTCCTAATTATGGATCTGATTTTGAGTTGCTTGTCCTGAAAGAAGAGGATTAAAGGAAAGAAATGGTACTGTAGACAGTGTCTATATTGTTAAATTATATTGGTTTTCCCAAAATGCAGTCCAGCTCTTGCATCTGAAATGCGTTTCACTTGGTTTCACTAAGTTTCTTAGTGCCTGTAGTTCAGTTTATTGACTTCTAAGTCCCGCCGGGTGAAGTTAGCTTCAGAGCTACTGTTCTCACTAGTACTTAAAAATGAGATAGTGTGTTACTTTTGTGTCTTGAAAAATGCTAGTTAATTTTACAGAAACATTTAAGGAGAATTAACTTAATGCTGCTCCCTTTACTTTCCAGGTCATCTTTATTTTTTAATTTAGAAATGCTTAGGTTTATATTAAGTCATAGGCTGTTTAATATTAGAGTCATAGAATAACCAGGTTGGAAGAGACCCACTGGATCCTTGAGTTCAACNCCTCCAGGCTAAACAACCCCAGCTCTCTCAGACGTTCCTCATAAGGCCTATTAAATGTGAAAAATATTTTTTCACTATTAAACGTGATATTTTAGAAAAACAAACTTTCTCTAAAACAGTATTTTCCTTTCAGGGGCTCTAACAGGTACAGTATGTATGTATGTATGTAATACATACAAAAAAACTGAAAGAGGCATTTATAAGTTTGACTTGCTATTTCAGAATTTCTTTTTCTCAGCAGCAAACATGCCATGTGGAGGTACTCTACTGGTGGGTAGGGATGGTTTATTTTATCAGCACATGGAGTGCTGTGCCAGTGTGAGCAGAGATGAGGTAAAGGACCAAAACTTCAAATACTCTTCCTTAAGTCTAGATTAGGACACATTGGTAATTGAATGACTGAGGCTATTGAATCAAGGTTAGTCTTTTCTTTTGCTCCTCAGCCAGGAGATGTGGATGATGTAGATGTCCTCTTGGGTTCAAGATCATGGTGAAATTGGTTGCTCCCGATTTGTACAACAATTTCTGCAGCTTTGACAGTTTGAAGATGTCTGTGAGGTTTAAGGAGTGAATAATGAAGTAAAGTAATTGTGTGTCTCCACCATTTTCTCAAGGATTATTTCCCAGCCCTTGCTATGCCTGTGACTTGATGTGGAGGCACACAACCCACTTTTCCATTACATGCAGTGTTAGTGAGTGAAATGGGGGTCTCCTGGTAGTCAGTACCTCAGGCTAGGACACAGTACAATCGACTTGCTCTCATCAGTCAGCTCTTCCTGAATTTTTATTAATAGATAAAAATAGAGATTATAGATATAGAAAATAGAAATATAGATATAGGTGTAGAAAATAGATTAATAGACTTTGTGGAAAAAATAAAGGGTAGAAGAAGAAGGAGGAAGGATGTTTGTTTTCCTTTACTGCCTGCTTTAAAAACATCATCTTGTTACCCTTTTTGTCTGCAGGCCTTGCAGATCAACAGCATTTGCACCACTTTGGCCAAGGCTTTGAGATGTGCACTTGGCACAGGTTGAGGGCAGCTTGACAACCAACAGCTGAGGAGTCAGACATGAGCCCAGCTACTGTAGCTGGGAAAGATGGCTCTAGATTCAGCATCTGTGTCATTTCAGCTGCCAAACACGCTCCATCTATGGCCGTCCTAGCTGCTGACGCGGCTGGGGAGAATATGGGAGCACAGCAAAACTTGCAGAGGGAGTTGAAAGCAAAATCTTAACTGGACTGGAGCAGAATGCTCTACTTGAGTGGCTTATAGAGTATAAAGTGCAAAAGGCAGCAATGAAGTTTACTCCAAAGAGGAGTTAAATGTGTAGAAGTTAAATTCTGTCTTTGCTGTAACAAATGAAATATTCTTCCTTAATGGCGCTGAGCACAGTAGTACTTCTGTGTGGGTCAGTAGTAACAGCTGCCTGTTTGTTGAGTGCAGATGTCCTGAAGTTCTAAATTTGCATCTGTGTATGCAAGACATTGAGCTTTCCCAGTATATTACTTACTGTAGGAGATTAATTTTCTTAGAAGGATATCAACTTGCACTATGGATTTGATCCTGGAATGGAAAGTGGAGTGTGTTGCTTCCTCCTCCCTTCATTGTGAGGACTTTCAGAACATCACCTTGGTAGGAATTTAGTTGGGAAGACAGCATTGCCAAAGAATTTAATGTATTTTAATGTCTGTTGATGAAGTTTAGCCCCTGGAAATAATTAGACACCTTGAAGTGAATAGTACAGCTCTGTCCAGATGGGAGCTTTGTGAACCCATGCCTTATTTTACACAGCAGGAAGAAGTGCTGGCTGAGCAACTGCACAAAACAACTTGAAATAGTATCTTTTTCTCTTTCTTAGTCAAGTTATATAAGCCCTCCAAGCTATCTGACCCAAGGGTTTTGAAGTGACAACATAAACATCCTTCAAAAACCAGTTGTTATAAATGCAGGCTGTTGACAAGACAGGAGTTGACTGGAGTGTCTGACATGGGCTCTTTAGTCTCTTCAGAGCCATGAGATCTAGTACTACCAGTCTAGTGCTCCAGCAGTGAATCAGGCCTCTGGAAAGCATGGTAGTGGTTTCAAAATGAGATGCAGAGTTTTGGTTTAGTTTTGTTTCTTAGAGCCATATTTGGTGGTGGTCCTGATGTTTCTTCTGTGAATAAGGCTCTTGCCACACTTTCAGATATCTGGGAAACTTAAAGTTTGTCAGTCAGTCTCTTCTGTAGATCCAGTGACTATAAAGTAGCGCATGTTTATCAGGCTGGACAAGAGAAAAATAAGAAGTTTGATCTACGAGGCTAAGTCTAGTGAGACTTAGCAGAAGGATTGGAGAACCTGTGTGAAACAACAGTTGCTTGTGTGAAACTACAGTCGCTTGCTGTTCTATGGTGAATTTTTTGTGTAAGCATCCACTGTGTAGCATCAGGAGATAAAAAATGTTTTCCGTGTCTCAGTATTGCCCTTCAAGCCTGTGTCCCTTGTGACAGATATAGAAGTGGTGGTTATTACAAATGTTTATACTAGTAGTTCTTATTAAGCTGTCAACACATAATTGCCAAAGTTTAGTGCACGCTGGTTATTTTTACATCTAGAGAAAGCAGCTTTAAACCAAATTGCTTTATATATGTGAGCACACCAGAAGCAGTTTTTGTTTGTAGTGACCAACTTCCCCTGAAATTACTGCTGACTATTTTGGAGTTAATTTTCTCAGGAGAGGCAGTAGGCTTCTTGCACCTGTAGCTATGGTGCTACTTTATTACTTTTCTCACTGTTACCACAGCAGTAACCCCAGTCTCAGTATTTTTATTCACAACAGTTTGAAACCACATAAGCAATTCTAAGACTGACCTCAGTGATGCCTATTTCCCTGTGCTTTTTGGAAGAGCTGAGTCCAGGAGCAAAAGCAGATGCTATGATTTTTCTGAAAGCTAGATCTTTTCATGATATATGTTCTTTAAGTAGCTTTCTCTGTTCACAGTAAGAGGGAAGAGCTTCTGTGAGTTCTGTTAGAGAAGGGTTAAGTAGAGCGACTGTCTGGTAACGACATGTAGAGATGATTTGTAGAATGATCTGTCTTGAATTTTATCATCTCAGAAGTTCACATTAAAACTGAAATATCTTTTTATGTATTGTTTGTTATCCAGTATACTTTTCCATTTATGAATGCTATGCAAAGACTTAAAACTAAATTTATATGATTGCAGAACAGCATGTAATGAGGTCTGGGTTTGTTACTGATGATCAGATTTAGGTTTGTATGCCCGTTGAGCAGCTTTGCACTTATTCAGTTCACTCCTCTCTTTTATTCCCTTAGAGGTTTTCTATTTGGTTTTCTATAAATTGCAAAATATTTGCGACAATGCATTCTTTGCAGAGAAACTAGCACCATAAAGCTCTAATGCTGGCTCAATTTTTTGGTTGCTTCTGGGGTAGGAATAATGCAAAACACTAAACCTAGTTATTAAAGGACCCATTTCTTTTGTCATGTTGTGGCATGAGGCATCACAATGAGGCTTATGGCCAAGTTTTTTTTCCAGGCTTGGGTCAGATGCTGTAAGTTGGCCAGGGCACAGAAGGATATTTTAGTGCAAGGCTTTGGTTGGCGGGCACTGAGGAACTTGTCGCTTACTTTGGCTGTTTCTTGCTGCCAGATAACAGGATTTTTTTCCCCAGCCTGTTGTTCACTGCTGCTTTGCTTGGTGCATCTCTGTCCTGCCTGGTAACAATTTCTTCTATTCTGGTCCCATTTCAATGCCAGCAACCACTTCTAGGGTGGTTTTCTGTAAATGGACAAACCCTTACAGTATTCACTGGTCAAAGAATGCAGATTTTTTGTCATAAGGAACCTAAACCCCCATTTGGAGCCTTGGCTGCAGCAACAAAAATCTTGTGGATTAACCACTTTCAGCAGTGAGAGGTTTTCTGATGCACTATGGGGAGAAGTGCATACTTGGTGGTAGGTCTACAGTAAACAGCTGGAATTTGCATGTGGTGAATTAGCACCAAATAAATTGCCCCTTTTTTTGCTTAATTATCCTTGCATATTCAAATGGATCTATTAAACATTTGTGCAGTAGAAATCGGTAAAACCACACATTTACAAGTGGGATTTGATTGTGCACAAACTCAGATTTGTCTGCTTGGCTGGTGGCAGGGCCTGGGTAGGGAACATGATGGTCTATGATCTGATGAAGCGACTGCTTTGATCCCTGACTCCTCCTCAGCATGCAGTGATCTGCTGAGCTGGATTGAAGCACTCCAGCTATTGGAAGCTCTTGGTTCAACACCAAATCTTCAACTACTTTACATTAACTTTGTCTGAGACCTGCTGTTTTGAATCCTACAGAGCTGCAAGCATAAGTGAGTGTAAGATACAGTGTGTTTATACTTCACAGGCTTTTTAATTGTTGTTTTTCTCTAAAGAGATTGTAAAAGGAAAAATGTCTGACAACTACTTGAGGTCCTTATTTCTCTGTAGACAAGAGGACTAATAGGTTCCTTACAGCTGATGTTGCAATTCTTTCTTCCTTGCAGCTTAGAATGAGATTTCCAAAAGCCTTTTGTTTCAGTTGGAAGCCTAGTGATGTTTTCCAGAATGTCTGAGCAGGTGAGATATCTAGCTTCCATTGATTTATTTTCAGCACTGAAATGCCTCTCAGAACTTAAAGAAGTGTTTATGGAAGAGCCTCATTTTTGAGGGTCCTAGTTTTATTTAAACCTTGAACTTAGTTTTTCAGACAATGGGGAATATTAGAAGAACTGGCATGGATTTTAATGACAAATTCAGCACCCCACTCCAGTTCTTGAGAGAATGCAAAAGAAACCAGCAATTTTTCAGCCTTTTCCTTCGGTGCTTGTTGTTTATCTAGTTTCTTGAACACAGATTCTTGTGCTCATGCTACTAATTATTAATTTCAGGCAGCAGCAGTCAGGTAGTACTTCTCAACAGTCAGAAAAAATACTGCCTCCTGATTTCTTCACCCTCCCACTTCACTTTCTTTTGAGCCAAAGGGTTCTCACAACTGTTTATAGATGGATTTCTGGGTGCTATGGCGACATTAGTGTCAGAGAACCAGCAGCAAAAGTTAAGCACCTAAATAATGTTCTAAGTGCCTAACAAAAACCTTACATGAATCTTTGAGGAAGGAGCATGGGTGAAATAGGCTACAGGGAAATATTTCAACAAGAGGGAGATGATTTGAATGAGGCCGTGGACTCTAAAACCCAGTCAGGCTGCTTTTAGGAAAAAGGTAGTGTCTGTGAAGAGTGAGATCTATGATAAGCATTTAAGCAGTGTGCTTTAGGAGATGGAAGATACTTGGAGAATTTCATTTATTCAGTACTAGAGAGATCAGGTTTTTAGAGAGATAGGTTTTTCTTTTAAAAAGAATATGATGATGGGAAGATGCTGTTGCTTTCACATGAATGATTTTACTGATACCATCTTTTTATGTCTTTAAACAAAAGCATTAATTGAAACTGAAGAAGAAATGTTTCTCTTTTGTAGAGACTTGGCATTTTATTGTTGGCTAAGACTGAAAGCTATTGTTGCCCAAGTTGATGCTAAACTGGCGAATGTATTAACTGAAACCAGTATTGTTACTTGGCTCTAAATTTGTAAGGACATTTGGTTATCTGAGAATAGAAGTTGGGCATATTGTTTACCTCAAGGGCAGAATTATACTCTGAAGATCCTTTGCACAGGTTTACAGCTGAAAATGTTGCTTAGCTTATTGACATATGGCATTTAAAGTAGCATACAAGAAAGCTGGGGAGGAACTGTTCACAAAGGCTTGCAGTGATAGAATGAGGGGGAATGTATAAACTGGGGAGGGGCAGATTTAGGCTAGACACAAGGAAGAATTTCTTAACGGTGAAGGTGGTGAGGCCCTGGCACAGGTTGCCCAGGGAAGCTGTGGCTGCCCCATCCTGGAGGTGTTCAAGGCCAGGTTGGATGGGGCCTTGGGCAGCCTGGTCTGGTGGGAGGTGTCCCTGCCCATGGCAGGAGGTTGGAACTAGATGATCTTTAAGGTCCCTTCCAACCCAAACTCTTCTATTATTCTTTCAATAATGGCAAATGACAATGAATGTGTCAAATGGTCATAAGACACATACAGTCTTTACCTGCAGACTCACTGCTTTTCAGCCAAGGGCAGAGCTTTTCTATAGTGGCAGCTAAAGTTAAAAGGAGGAAAATTTCCTGCAAAGACTGTGACTTTGAAAAATCACTTTTATTGTGATTTTGGGGAATGAACTGTTACAATGACAGAATACTGGGCTTAGCTATGGCTGGTATTAGTTGTCTCACCGAATAAGTGTCTTGATCATCTTTAAGTTGTGAAGTACATTACTTTTTGTATTCTGCTGAAGATTCTATTTTGTCATAGTTGTCTTTTCTCACCATAGTGATCAGGCCGGGCCAGTTCTTGTATGAGTTGATTCTGGTATGAGGCAGATGGAATTTTTTCTCCTAGCTCTGCATGTTGTTTTTCTTAGCTGACAGGGATGAACAAACCTGTCACTTATTTCTATGTGTTTGGTTCCTGAGAGGTGGCAAGGGCGAGTTTATTGAAATATGTTTTGTAGAATATCATTCACAGGAAGGAGCCCTTAGTATCCCAGACCAGGTAAACAGTGACTATTGTCTCAGCCAAGCAGATGCTGCTTCTGTGGCTCACTGAAGTTTTGATTGTTGCAGGAGGAGTGTGCCAGGCAGAGAGATGTAATCTAGAGCACATGGCCTGAAGTTCTGAGTATTTACCTGGAATGACAGGGAATTTTAGTCCTTGCTTTGATCTGGCCAAACTCTGGTGGTTAAAACATTCATATCCTGTATTTCTTGCAGACGTGCCCCTTTTCCTGGGGCTGCAGATGCCTGGTTGCTCGCTCGCTTGCTTTCTAGAGCTGATCTTTGTATCCATGAGGAGACTCACAGGGTAAATTCATACATTAATCCTGAGGTTCTCTTCCTGGCCTATTGTGTAAAAAAATTAACATGTTTGGGCACAGATTCTAGGTTTTTGGCTTCATATCAGAATGTCTGTGTTTACAGCAGGCAGCTGCTCTCCTTTTGGCTAACTTCTTTCTTAGCCCAGTAGTTCTGTCACTGACCTGACAGAAGTGTGTTCATAGCTGACAGGATTCTGGCTGTCTGTGGAATCACTCTTTCCCCGTGACATTCTACTTGGTATTAGGTCATGATGCTGGAGAGGACACTGCCTGGCATGTTAGCCCCCTTCTGCATGCAAGAGGAAAACCTGCAGTTACATTATTGGGAGGTTACTGGGCGTTTCTTTATCTCTGCAGTGCCCTTCATTTTCTGCCTGTCTGGCTTTAGCCTAATTAGCGGCTGCGTAGATCAGGAAACTGAGAATGGTTGCTTCAAAGCCTTGTGCACTGTTATGGTTTTAAACAAGTGCAGGTGACGGACACTCCACATTCTGCTATTTTACGAGGATTGGGTCCTTAAGGTCCCCCACTTGCTGCAAACAGACCTAAGGACTGAGGTGTCATTTGGACAACTGCCTTTTCTGTTTACTAATCTAAACAGAAACTACAACACGTGATACCTCTCTAGAGTCAGTGAGTCCCCAGAAGCATAACTAGTGACTCTGCCATTGCTTGCTGTGTAAGAAGCCCAAGTTAGCCTGGAGCACTGTTTTTTTATGTAACAGAGGGGAAGTGGCTCTGGTCCAGGTGATCCAGAAGCCCAAGGAGCCAGTCTGTCCTGTGATGTTGGCTTGATTAGCTGTAAATAATCCTGGTTCAGCTGCCCTGTTCTGTGTCTTTGCCCTTTGCTGTTTTTACAGCAGGACATCTTTCCTAGCTCCTAGGATATCTCCTGTGTTTATGAATGGGGCTACCTGTGCCCTATCTGTGTGCAGAACTGGTTTTGGCACATGCATGGAATGAAGCGTGGAGGGAGAGTGAGTTTATGAATGCTTACAGAGAAGCACCTGGATAATTAACTCAGCCATTAGGTAGGAGCATTTAAATCCTTAAAGACATCGTCTGTGGGAAATACAGGGTAATCATCTCCTCAGGCACCCAAGAGAGACTGGTTAGATGCTAACTTCTGCCTTAATTGCACATCAGGAATTTAGGTGTTGTTTTTGAGTCTTATCTGGTGTAATGTATTCAGTATCACAAGGATTTACACCTAGTCTTACTGCTAGACTAACACCATCCTCACTAGGCTGTTTTACTAGCTCATCCATCTCCACTGACAAGCTGGTGCAGGACAGTGGCAGCCCAGGTCAATTTGCTCTTTCAGCCCCACAGGAGCAAACGGCAATTGGCAGTGGGGGCAGGAGCAGACACTGACCCAAGTCGCAGAGGATGTTCCACTCTAGCGCCGTTACTCTGTTTCAGGTGCTCTCCTGGCAGCATCCTAAGTGTTGCATACTAGTTAACCTTTCCCATAGTTGCTATATGTGAAATGTCTTTGATCTATGAATGAGCCCAACACATGGTGCTCACTCACTGTATGTTAACAGCGGAGATGTTATTTTTAGCTGCTGAATCCTTCTTCACTATTAGAACTGAAAGAGCTTTTTGTCCTTAAGACAGGCAACTGTTCACTATATGGTGTGTTTGGGGACAATGTGCTACATAAGGCTAACACCTCGATGGGAACAATTTTTTTACAAAACGGGTAAGTGGCTTTTTAAATAGCCGTTAAAAAAAATTCTAAATAAAGTAGTTGTGTTTTAAAAATAACTGTTATCTTTAGAACATGTAATTTAGAGAACTCGCTGCAGTAATACTTGATTTAGAACAATTACTGCACTAAAGTACTGGCTTTTTCCCCAAAAAAACCCAAAAAATCCCAAACCAAAAACCAAACAGGTTTCCAGCAAAGGCTGGAATGATTGGCTGCAATGGAAATAGAGCCAAGTCTTGCAAAGCTCCCATATGAAGTTGCTGTTCTCTCCATGGCCTTTTCTCCTTCCGCCTAAGAGCATTTCCTAGCCTGGTCATTTTTTTTCTTTTTTTAACATAATCACTAGTTGCTGGAAATAAATACTGCATGGACTAATGCGCTGGTTACATTCTTACAACTGGGTTTGTGTGCAGTGCCTGCTGGTTTAAGAGGAAACTGTTTTATAACATTGTTAATTATGAAATCTCTTATGCAACAGAGTCCAAGGGTCAGTTATAAACAATCAAATCACAAAGCTTCCTTGGGCAGCAACTCACCTGTGTCATTTCTTGTAGCTCAAGCTTGACTTGGTGCAGTCTCACACCAAACAAGATGCAAGAACTAGAGTACAAATATGCTGATTCAATGTACAGTTCACACTATTTCTTTTGCAGCGGTGCTCACAAACCATTGGAATAGTTTATCTGTAGCCACTGTGTTTTGATTTGTTTTGTTTTTCTTTTGAAGTTCTTCAGTAGAAATCAGGCAGCTGTGTGGCTTTTTTTCAAAGCTGTGGAATACTGGTTCCTGAACAAAGGGAGAAAGGTGTCAGAGGAGTTGCTGGTTGTGTTTGGGGCTGCGTTTTCAGTCTTGAAGCCTGCAGAGAATCTGCTTGCTATTGCAGGAATGTCTCGTGGGCACCACGCGCAGTAGGCAGGCTGTGCTGACTCTATGGATCGAACACCACGAAACCAAGCCCTCTGCAGCTGATTCTGCAGGCAGCTCCAGTCCCTGACTGTGGGATAATTTATACAGCTACTAGAAACTTAACTGTAGTCTCCCACCCCTTGTGTGGGCATGGAATGCAGCCAGAAAGAAGAGAATCTATATTCCTCATCATCACCTTAAAACCACTGCTGCACTCACTAAGACTTTAGTAGGAAACTGAAGCTACAGAGGAGAGAGGGATCACAGACCCTGGTGGTTCCACTTCGGCCAAATCTAAGAAGCACAAGGGAGCACTGAGCCTGCCCATTCCTTTCTCCCAGTATGAAAACCAGAGACTTCTGCTTCCTTGAGGGAGAAAAAGAAAGTAAACTTCCAGAATCACTTTTCTTCACGTGAGCAAAGAGAAATTGCATTTCCAACGAGGGAAGGCTGAGCTGGAAGTCCTCAGCCTTAGAAGCAACTGTGCCTTCCCAGGCTTTCTTCTACCTTTGAGGGATTCTACTTCAGCAAATGCGAGACACTTTTGGGGTTTTTTTTTAAGCCAGACAATTAGCTTCAGTTTTATTACAAAGCTTTTATTAAAAAACAAATGCTCAGCACATTAACTCAAACTGGAATGACAAAAAAAAAATGTTGACAGTATTTTTGGCAAAGGCTGTGCCTTACTATTTAAAAAATGGGTACATCAATGCTCATTTCAACAACTGGCATAAAATCCCACTAACAGGCTAACAAAAACAGATACAAATACAGAACAATTGAAGTAATAATTCAAGTGCTGGGCTTTTTACAAGGAGAAGGGGAATGGGTGAGAAGGAGAACTCACTGCAGTCAGATTTGCTGGATGTATTGCTTATGTGTACGGAGTAGATGATGCAAGACTGATGTGTCTACTGACCAGCTGACTGTTGGTACATTTATTTAGTTCTATAGGACACTGTGTTATACAGACTGAGAGGCCGCTATTTGTTACAAATAGTTTAACAAAAAAAGCCACCTTTTTTCCATACAGGCTTTTCCTCTTGGCAGAAAAGAAAAAAAAAAACAAAACCAAAAACCCTTTTATTTAAAAAGTATTTCAGATTTCTGACACTTGTTTAAAAGCTCATACCTAGTAAAATATACACCAAAGAAATTACAAACTAAAAGTTAAAATATAAAAGCATTCAAGTTTCTTAAAAAAAGCTAAAACCAAAATTGATCCTGTCGCACCATTAAATAAAGAGAAGGGTGAGTGTGTCATCCTGGTCCAGGTGAATTCCATTCCTCGGTGTGCTGTATGGGGCAGGTGTGTCTACATTACTCAGGTGGCTGGAGCAGGCAGAGGCAGCCACACTACTTTGCTGACTCGATATGGACACAGATGAGATGGGGGCTTAAGAGTGCAAGGCAGAGGTGAGTGAAGACAAAAGCTGCTCTGCTGACCCAGGAGCTCGTGTGTTCTATTTATATCGGGGCTGGACCTTGTGATAGTGAAGGATTTTGGCAGTGATTGTCTTTATGATTCAGTGTCTCTAGCAGTGACATCAGGGTGAATGACATCCTAGACAGACTCCTTGGGGGTGGTCTGTGTGGATGAAGGACACACCTAGGGTTTAACAAGCTTCCATCTCCAGAAGGGGTCCCGGTGTCGCCGCCTTTGCTTTGCAAGTTGAGAAAGCATTTCTTTTCCCACCTGCAGGGAGGAGACAGAGAGAGATATATATATACATTTTTTAATTTAAATCCTTCAAAGCAGCTGCTGGCGTGTCACTATAACTCTGACACAACTGTACTAATGGAATGTGTCCTTTGCAATGTCAAAGTTAAGTGCACAGTACTGGTATTTGTACTTGCTTGAAGTTTGCGAGAGTATTTACGGAGAGTACTTTGAATTGTAAATAGATGTCCCCACCAACCAGAAAGTTGGGGGTATTTAAGCTACTTAGACATTCAATGTGTTACAGAAGTTATTATTATTATTATTATTATTATTACTACCAACTTTTGTAGCAGGTTTCATTAATCTGCAACATTTGACCCAGATATCTGTTACAAAACTAGACATCCTCAGGCTCCGGAATTACAGTGGTTGAGGTCAATTAAACCTCTCCGTCAAAGCCTCAAGCTCTACTCCCTGCAGAAATGAAGAAATGCTGTCTTCTGTAAGCAACTGGGTAGAGAAAGAGTGGTGAGGGTTGTGTTAGCACTCACGCTATCATTCATCCACATGACCAGGAAAGATTCGTTCTGCTGTTCAGCAGGGTAGAGCACATCTTCCAGTTGCATAAAAGCCACAGGCGTCTTACCTAGCAGTAAAGTTCACAGGGAACCTGGAAGGCTTTATGTTCTTAAAGCATGTGAAAAGGCCAACAGCGCAAGCCCTACAGGTATTGGTCAGCTAGAGAGGAAGAGTTCTTCACCATTAGGTCTCTGGGTTACATCAGCTGACTTATGCAATTGCTAACTCAACCATCACCCCTGCCCTTCTGACCCAGACAACTGGGATGTAACAGGGACTCCACCCAAAGACTGTCTAATGAGTCAGGCGTTTTTGCCACAGACGAACACATGCTCTCCAGTAATGGTCTCGGGGTTATTGGTATCTTAAAAATCGACGTTAACCTCTTGGCCTCTAGGTACTACTTAGTTGCCGAACAAGTAGAGGGTTCAATGAGCAAAGATTTTAAGAATGACCAAAATTAGCACAGGAATGCAGTCTGGTGGAAGAGGTCAGTGACTTTTGATCCAGAAGAAAGACAAAACGCTTAGTCACACAAAGAAGATGCACTGCCAGCACCTTGAATCACGCAAGGCAAGACAGAGCAAGTTTATGAAGAAATGGTTTAAACCGCAAGTCAAACTTCTGTTAAACTAATCATAACACAAAGATTGATTGAGCCTGTAAGAGCCACAAGCAGAATTAATCAGCAAGTAATACAGCAGTATATTTAAACCAGGGCATCCACATCCCATTCGCTGCAGTGTCCATGGAGGCTGATACACCACCAGCCCATTCTGGTTGAGTACAGGCTAATGTACTCCAGGGCAGAAAGCCTCCAAAATTGATTCCGAACCATTTTATTTTAGTGAGCACAAGCTGAGGCCCCAGAATCCTACTAAACAAGCTGACTCTTCATCTAAGGCCATCCACATGACCATTGTTTTAGTGGAAAGGAAGGCTGAGGACACCAAAGAAGTTTAGCTGCAGACTAAGTAAGGTCGAAAGAACAAGCACAAATTTATATTGCGCTGTCCTGTAAAGCTTTAATTTGAAGGTCGCTCTGCTCTCCCCCAGACAGCACCATCCCTGATACATAATGAATAATTTTCACCTGCTGCTGATAGCCACAATGTTTAAACGACAACGTTTAAAGCCACTGTGGCTTCTTAAACAGCACAGCTGAAAGAACACTGACAGACCAGAGGTTTCAACAGAGGTGGTCTGTATTGACTAATTCAGTTCCTATTTCCTCATAAAACCAGCCCAAGTCTCAACTAAAAAAAGCCTTCTGAGCTTCCTGCCTTTTTTTTTTTTTAATAAAGTAGCACAGTGCTCCATAACACATGCGGATCAAAGAGCTACGAAAGGCTCTCTACCTTTGCAAGGAACACGAAAGAGAGGCCAAGCAAGCAGCAGAGGAACACTGGGGAGAGCACCCTGCAGCTTTATATTTATTTTGTGCCTTTTCATCCCAGATTTTCAAAGGTTTGGTCCAGGTTGCTCTTCCTGGGAAGGTTTTCCTCTCAGTCTTACATGAAAACATTCAGCTTCCTGTTGAGGAATGGCCTTGAGGCGCCAGGCCAGTAGTTCACAGCAGCCTGATACAAGCGCTGTGATTCAGAGCTACTCCCCATTAGCAGCCAGGAATGTCTACTTCACCGAAGGAAATGAAATGCTCTTCTGTTGAGATGGTTCTTTGCCTCCTCCCCCCCCCTTTCCCTTACCAGCAAGTCGTCTTTGAAGTCAGGAGGTTAAAATAACGACCGCGGCCTCGCTCTGGCCCTCAGCTTTTTCAAACAGCGGCCATCGCTTCTTTTTTTCAATCCAAACGCAGCTTTCGCAGCGCCTGCCTCCTTTCCACAGCCCCTCTCTGTGCCTCATTATCCCCTGCTCCAACAAGGAGGCTGCAGATGCTACTGTAATTCTGCAAGGGGACAGGCACAGTGAAGCCCCAAATATGTCTATTTCTACACGAATACGGCAGTAGAGCTAATTGCACAGCAGCTCTCCCAAAAATGGCATCTAGAACCCAGCCTTTCCCCAGCTGCACATTAAGGCTACACGCTGGAAATTGCTTATACTGCTGATAAACCAAATAATACCTAAAAAATACGAATGATGACGGTGTTGCCTTACAGATATAAAACAGGTCAAATCAGGATTCTTTTCAAGAAACCACAGGCATGTGCTAAGGAGACTGAAGACTTCCCACATCTAAGGCTTCACTGGGGGGCTGTAGCTGAAGTCTGGCCAAGGGAGGCATGCCCTAGCAAAGCCCAATCCACAAGTGAAGTCGGCGCAATCAAAGACTGCAATTACAGCTCCCTGGCTGTGGTTAGGCTTCAAAGAAAGTGCTGCAAGTCACATTTTACATATGTGAAGTCTTGAGCCTGAGCCACAATAGGAGGCACTGTCTGTGCCGTTTGCAGCATACATCTGACTGCAGGAGGAAAGTGGGGGGGACACACAACTACCTCCAGAAGAAACACAAATAAAGTTCAATAATAATTCAGTATAAAAAGAAAAGCCTTACTAGTGAAGTAAAAAAACCGCATGTCAGAAATCAATACAGTGGAACTAATGCCTCCTTGCGAGCCTAGACTCAATGGCTGAGGTCCAGAGCAACAGAGGGGGATCAGGAGTCCTCGCCATGCTTGGGAATGAGATGGATTGAAGGGTAGGTCAGCAAGGGTCTCGTGTTCCTCCTCAAATCTTTAACTTATCTCTGTTTTTCTAGAACAAAGGAGAAGATTATGTAGCTTCATCCAGGTCACACTAATCAGAAGTATGGAAGAAAGTCAAGAGTGTTTAGGTTGGTTCAGGATTAAGTACAGAGTAAAAGACATAACTAACCCTTCACAGAAAGCAAGAGAAAGTAGACCATTTTAACCTTGTGCTTTTTTCCTATACTTTTCCCCACCAAAGGTGTTGTTTTCATACAATTCTAAGAGGAGATGAGACTATATATATAAAAGCAATTATATTTATTAAAAAAAACCTCAGTCTCCAAACCTGGTTTCTAGTCAAGTACCTAGAACATGGCAAACTCAGGGACCTGACAGCTGAAGCTGTCATCGTCTTTTAAAGTCCAAACTGAGCGCGTTCAACTCAGTGCCAGGCTCTATCCGATACTCCAGAAACCTGGGTAGGCAAAACCAGTTCAGTATTTATCAGAAAGGCTCATGGTGTTTGTGAAGCCCGTTTGTATTTTCTTTAGCAGCAGAGCTGGAGCGATTTTCAGGCAGAAGCAGTTAGATGCTGGTGCTGCAGTCTGCTCCTCTTCCTGCCCAGCTGTGCCATGGTTTGTGGGGTTAGCCTAAACCAGATCCTTGAAACAGTTCTGGGCAAACAAAAACAAACACTCAACAACCTTTGTTGTTTCTAAACAAAAAAAAAACAACAACAAAAAAAAACCCAAACCCAAACCCACCTCCCAGCAAAACCCCAGTCATTTCAGTAATCCAATTTGCTGCAGGGTCCCACAAGCTGTTACTGCACATGGATGGAGAGACCTACGGGAGACAGGAAAAAGCGCACTCTGCAAGAGCTGGATGCCAGCAGGCAGCAGAGGAAGCCTTTTAAACTGCCTTTGTAGCCAAAGAAATGACATAAAATTGTACTCTAGAATTATAACAGATACTGCCATGCCGAAGCTATGTCAGTAGTTCAGTCTTTATTGTTTACTTTTATTCTCCTTGCTACGGTCAGCCTCTACTCACTGCTGGTAACTGGGAATGGAGACTCCAGTAACAAATTATTCACCGGTGTTTTAGATGTCCTGAGGTAACTACCTCTGAAAATACCTCTCCATTGCCTGCAGGTAGAGCCTGGAGTCCTAACTCCTGTCCTCTTAGTCTGGCATAAGCTAGATGCATTAAATGAACAGCAGGAATACTGCTCCCCTCTCCATGAATCAGAGACCTCTTTCAGAGCAGATTACTGTCAGCACAGGAAACACCCAGGTATTTTAGGGCTCTGGCTTTGTGCAGTGATGCCAAAGCAGGTGTGGCTCTTATCAAAGGCTGCCAGCGTAGGCAGCATGAAACTAGAAGCTCTATCACTGAGTTTATCTGTAAAAAGATCCTGCTGGAAGACTCAGGATGTGTTTTTCCTGTTGGCAGTGGGAATGCAGAGAGGTTCCATGTTTACACTAAAAAACAGATTGCCTCTAGACAGCTCTTAAAGATGAATAATATACTAACAGTGATCTGCAAGAGAGGAAGAAATAGGCTTGCCCCCTTTTTGTATCTTTATGGCCTATAGTACATATTTAGAACACTTTTAAAAATCATTTATTTTATAGGCTGAGAGCTGTGATAAAAGATGTGTCAGTTCTATTGGCGCTGAAGTTGCTACTTCAGTTTTCACCTGCTGTAACAGAAGACATGAGGTTCTGGTAAAGAAGTAAGTGAAATTCTTTCAAAAGAAAAATAACATAGCTAAAGTTTCCTTCGTAGATCATCTTTTCTGTCACAATAAAATCTAAGTCAGAATCTAAACTGTACTTTGAAAGACAATCTCAACATTTAAATCTTCTAATACATGGAATCATTTATATAGTTGGCATGTATATCAGAAGACCTCTTCAATCTTAACATCTAAAAGTCAGAGGCCACTCGAACAAGTCAGTGCTAGAGTTTGCTAAGCCTTGACAGAATTGCATTTGAATACAATTCTGTTGAAATTAGAGGACGATTTCAGCCAAGCTTAGTCTCCAGAAACAAATGGGAAAGACTCTGACAATGTCATAACAGCTTGCTTCCCAGCTGTTCAGGAATACAGCATCAATTTCTCATGTTGAAGTTTTCAAGTAAATACACTAAAAACGAAAATGCAGTAAAGACTTGACACGAACACCAAAATGCTGAGGTTTTCTTCCAATTGTGAATGCAACCACTTTTCAAAATCTTATGTTTTCTTTATGAAACCGTTTGTTTCTGCAGAGATTTTCTCATGACCTTAGATGCCTCTATCTGGTGGTGAGTTTACTAAATTCACAAAAATACACTGTTTTCATCCAGAGAGGAACGGCACACCAGCCATCAGCCCTGTCCCCACCCTGTCCCACAGGAAGAGTCAGAACAATAGTTGCCTCGCTGTTCCTTCATTCTAGTCCAAGCCTCCTACTGATAACACCTCAAATGATATTGGGGTTTTTTTTATTACTTGTAAGTGTGGTGGAGTTCAAATTTCATTAGCATCTTCACAGCAGTATCTAACAGCACACAGCAACTTGAGCATCTCTGACAAATTAAAACAGCTTCTAGTCATTCACCTGCCAGTTACCTAGTTTTGCTCTTTGTCAGTGTCAGTTTAAAACATAAAATGCTGAAGGTCACAGCTGACCATGCTACACCCTTTGATTGCAAAGACTGTTCGTACATACTTCAGAAGTTTTCTTGTTTATCTTATCCTGTATCTATGCTGATGGTCTAGTTTAAAGTGTTCTGCTGGTTTTTTATTTGGAAAAGTTACACTTGCCCCTACCCTGGCTTACCCTTATCCCTCCTATTGTCTCTGATTGCACCCAAAGTAGCTTTTATACCCTTCCTTCCTTCCCTTCTGCACTTCACAAGGCCAGGCTGGTAAAGAAAAACTCAGTCTGCTCTGCTGCATCTCCCCCAGCAGGTGTCAGTGCCCTTCTGTACCTGCCACCTAAACGGGAGGTGGTTTTTCTTCAGGTTTCCTCTTTTGACCATTTTTTAAATGTCAGAGTCTGAAAGACAGGTGGTTTTCTATCTTTCACCCCAGCAAGATCAACGTCAGCTCAGAATTAAGTTGCAGAAGGGGATCTGTCCGTACTCCTCAAGGGTGCCTATCTCAAAAAGGCTGAAGTTAACCGAAGTGTTCAGTAACATAAATGTTTCAGTCCATCTTGCCTATGCTGAAAGCCACCGTTCACAGGCAAAACAGGGAATAGGGAAACACGAGCCATACGGGGAACATATTTTTTAAAGCAAATCAGGACATGTCTCTGTACCACCACCACCGCACAAATTCTCATTCATATTAACTTCTGCACGAAGTCTCCAGGCTCTGTTTAAAGCTTCTGAGCAGTCAAGGGGTATGGAAATGGGTAGAGCATTTGCTTTGGTTTCAACTACTCCATCAGAGCACTGGACAAGCCAGGTTAGAAAACATATACCTCAGGAAGCAAGGCACCGCATCCTCTTTTCATCTTCTTTCTAGGACGCTGGCCAGAAACCCACGGTCAACCATGATCACAATCATCAGACAGTCCTTTTCCACAGTATTCTGGCTGTAGATTGGTCCGCTTTACAGTCTGCTTACACAACTTCATTTTATTTCACAGTAAGAAGGAAAATATAATCTAGGTTGTTTGTTATAACACTATCAAGAAATCACTTCTGCACTGAAATTTGGCTCTAATTTCCATGTAGGAAGTTTGAAGTGTTATAGATAATGCACTGTTTAAAGTTAAACAGCCTTCATCTAATCCTTTTAAGTGCTTCTAATGGTAAATCAGTATTAAGTCAAGTTTTCTCATTTTTGAAAGTTTTGCTAATCTAGATGCTGTCATGGAATTTTGCAAGCCACAATATACTTCTCTAAGTTTTCAAATATCTACTAAGCTTCTCCATCACACTTTTTAGCCCTTGAAGATATGCCAAAACACAATGATAAATTATGTAGCTTGTGAGGACTTCCCAAGTGCATCCTGTCATATGTCAAATGATGTGCCTTTTACAATTACCTTATACAGCAAGCTGTAAGAAGTTTCCATGTTGCAGGACTATCAGGAGGAACTTTCATTGGTACTCATCTATTTCCCTGATGAAATACTCATGAGCTGCTAAAAATCATCCTCTTTTCTTTCCAAAAGACAAACCAGATAGTGAATCGGGAATCTTTACTTCCAACACAGGTTTGCTCCCATTTATATCTTCTAGAAGGCAGCACTTAAAGTAACAAGACCCACCTTTCTAAGAGGTGCTCAACAGATGAACTTTACATTACCTTTAATCTTAGCTTTCCTCATTTCCCCTTCCCTCCTGGCCTCTCCCAAATCCATTTTTAGCATTATCAGGTCTTATGCCACTCACAGTTGATTTCAAAATGAGAGAATAAATACAAGTTATTACTTCAACAAATAAAAAAGTTATTTAGAGAACTGTGTCAAGCCATGTCAACTGAAAACAAAATCCTGGCTGGGGACAGTTCTACAACATTTCAAGAATGGCCACGTGCTTTGGAGCATCCCAGGGTAATTTACCAAAATCTGGAGCACCAGGTCACAGTATTCCTGAAGCACTCTAATGTTAAAATGTTTTTCAAACTGAAATGAGGATGAAGGAGATATGGCTTCACTACTTAGGATTTAGCTGAGTTGTGCTAAGAAGCCTGCAGCTGCGTACTGCCCCGGGAATAGGAGCAACCTAACACTACAACCTTGACTTCACCGCTCAAATGACATCCAAGCCAAAAAGCAGGTCCACTTTAAAACCCAGTTATGTGCTGAAACATTCACGGACACAACCCCCTCCTGGACTTTCACAGTATCTTAAATAATTTCTGTTTGCATGTCTCTTCCGTTACTTTGCTCTAAACATCCCACCACCCAACCCTCCCACCATTTCATCCTTCTCACTTACATCACCGTAATTACAGCCCTGGCTGATCTCCTTTGTGCTGATCTTGAGATTCTTTGGTCTTGCCACCTACTCGTTTCTGATTCTTCTCAGATAACAGAACGCTTGTCTCCTTCCCAGACCTCCCACCCTCCTTCCCGCTCTTCCCTGCACCATCCATACAAGTAAGAGAGCTAGTGTTTTCCTGTCTTCAAGAGCTCTTTGCAGCACTCACTGAAAGGCATTCCCAAATTTATTATCTCCATTCAGCAAAGCCTACAACAGGTCTGCTGTTGGCCTGGTAGGATATTATGCTTGTGGGCAAAACATTCTTTGGATTAGGCTTGCAAAGGGCAAGAGTCTCAACCTTCAGAAGTTTCCTTTGAAGTCTGGCTGATTCCTGTTCCCTAAATCATTTCTGTGCATTTACTTCCAGCTACAACACATCTGTTCATTTCCAATGGGGAGCACTCACTCAGCGTGCAACATTTAGCGAGGCTGCCTACACACACATAGATGGAGTCAGCAGCACACTCCCCCTCCAGCGGAAGAAGATATCTGCTGTTATCACACTGTACTACAGGCTGCACAAAGACAGAGACACAGGTATTGCCAACAGTTTCCACGCTGTTAGAGCTTAAGGGGAAGAAAGAAAGGGGTATAGAGGTAAAAGGGAAAGAGAAAAAAAACCCACATACTCAGAACATTCACCCTTTTCTATTTCAGCTCATCCTCTACTACAGAAAATGCAAACACAGAAACTCTTGTTCAACAGAAGTAGTGTAGGCAAGACAGCAATCTGAGGCATCCAAGAAACCAAATTTTGCCTGTTTTTGTAACTGTCACTTGAACGTTAGTTGTGTTACAATCCTGACTGAGTTCTTAGCATCAATTCAGATAAAATTATGTGTGTTTTGCTTACTGGTACTGTGTGAACTTCAAAGGGAAAAATACAACAGTCGTGGACCTCGGCAACTCAGCTGAAATATCCATTATAAAACTCAAGGTTAGTGCACTTGCTTTTTTTTTTTTTTTAAATAGATATAATACTTACAGCAGTGACTGTAACTAATGATACTTTACAGCTACATTTGTTGTGTAGGCTACAGAATCCATATGCTGCCATCCACACCTCAAATCAGCATGAGTCTGGCATATAGCAAAGGGCAAGACTGCTCTCCTGAAAAACTTTTGCTTAGCAGGAAGCAAAAATAAAGCACATATTTTGCCTTTTCACTTTACTCCAGCTTTAAAAAAAAAAATCCCTAAACTCTTAAGCCCAGCTCACCAGCATAATGGCATTAACTGCAGAAGGAGGCTTGTATCATACTGATAATGACACACTGCATAAAGCAAACTTAACTTGGCTTTCTCTAGCTGGAAGTTCAAGCAGAGCAGAGAGCTGACAGGAGGCCACTTTGCTGACCACTGTGAGTGCCAAGTGGATCGTGTGGTCAAACAAGTCAGAGGGAGAGGGGATAAAGAGCCCATTTCTGTTATAATGCATAGATAAGTTTAGAAAGTGTTATATTTTCTCATGGTTCTTGGAATTCCTGGGGATCATCCAGGAGCAGTATGGGTTAATCAGACAGAATAGAAGCAACTATTATGTCAAATGAATGCCATTCTGACTAGAAAACTTATTGCACACAGGAAGAGAATGACCAGCCTTCCAACAAAAACACTGAAAAATGAGGATCTTGCTGTGGTACTGTATGCACTCACAGGCAGACCAGAGGCTGTTATTTGGTACATGTAATCACTAGTCATTCCACCTTCAGTGCAGATAATACAAACAGAGAAAACACGCCGGAAATACGACAACAAAATCCAACTCACACCACACGTGAAATACCATTGTAGAGTTGAAGGAAAAATTCTTGATGTGTCCCATTTTATTAGCAGATGTTTTGTTAGTATAAAGGTGAATAATTTTTTTTTTTAAAGTGTACCCAGACAGCCAGCATCTTGAGGATGTCAGCACATAAAATGTACTCCCAAGCCAGCATCTAACCTGCTCTGATGAACTGTGACAGTCTGCTGGCTGGGAGGGTTTGCACTGCTTAATAAACCCATCCCTGTGCTTCACAGGCAGACTTGCAGCAAGTCAGTGAGGTATGGTCAGTTGGAAAATATTAAGGTTAAGAAGTGAAATGATGAACACCTAGTGGATAGCCGGTATAAAAACCATCAGTGGTCAAAGTAACGTTAGCTTTGGAATATGATACTTCTGCAATTTTTGCTGAATTTTTATTATTGCATGAAATTTATAAGAAAGCTTATTTTACAATTCAGTTTTATCATCAGGAAAGCTTTAGAGATGTTCTTACCATGCTTCAGATGTAGGCAGCTGTCATTCTGGGGCCTGTACCTGTAGAAGATTGTTTTCCTTCAACAAATTTCTGTTACAGAGTTTTTGCACATTCCAAATAATTTTGTTTGCTACAGTATAACATGGATATTTTGGTATGGTTTTGGTTTTGTTCCTTTGTTTTTTTTATGGTTCTTATACCAGCCATTTTGTTGGGGAAAACGGGGTGTTTCTTTGTATATACTTGACAGACAAAGAGGAGACCTCACTGATGCTTTTAGCCAACCTACTAGGAAGCTGTTAGTGAACACAGAAACATAAAACACAGTGATAAAAAAAACAGCGGCTACAAAAAGTTCAATGTAAAAAGTATCCAGTGTCCAATAATCCCCCACGGTATTTGAGACATAGTTAAGTCTAAAGATGACACAACACTGATTTAGGAGAAAAGCAAAGGTAAAGCAATGCGTAAGTTCAGCCAAAGATGCTGATGCCATCAGGAATGCCGCATGGAAAGACGTACAGGAAAGGAGACATATATTATGTGCATTTTCACAAGCTTGCATTCAAAGTGAAGTGTCTTAAAGCATCCATCAGAAGCAGGTGTTAGAGAAAAGCATGTGGAAACTAGATAGCACAAGCCCTGGTTTCTAAAACACACCTGAGGTGAATGGAAAGGAAGAGCTGGTCATGGCCTACCTGATGCTGATTCCTGCAACTTTTCCCTCTTCCTCTTCTTTTTCTTCCCCTGAAAAATAAAACAATACCATACAATTACACACACAGAACCTCTTTTTTTCCCCCACTTGACTGTATAGAAACAAATGCCATCTGGACACTGAGAAAGCAGTTAAGAAAAAACACAACTGCTTTTAGTGTACCTAAAACGTTTTCTAACCCACTTCCAACTGTTTCAATGGTAACAAGGTTTGCTCTCAAGCATCTATGGAGAAATAAGCACACGAGCAATATGCATTTTTATATCCACATGGAATTACAATTTCTGGCAGTTTTTCAACTAACACTGGCAGCCGCAAGCATCTAAGACTTCTCACGCTTAATAATCTGATGACACATGTGTTGATATCATAATTTATGGCTCTTACAAGAACTCTTCACACATTCAGATACTTAACGCCGTCATACATGGCAACAGCAGACAGGGTGTTGAAAGCACCTAGGACGACCATGCCTTGTCCCCAGGCTGCAAACCAGCCAACTAAAACTGTTCTGATAACACTTGTACCTTAACAAAAGCCAAGTCTCGTGCCTGGAGAATGCCCTGTGCAAGAAGACAATAGCAGATTGCTGTGTAGCAGAACACCCCTAATGGGACCAAGGTGCAGTACAGAAATGGGTGTCTGGCAGCTGCCTTTCTTGGACACAGCACTGGCACCAGCGAGCCGCCACAGGCTCATCCTGCCATCCCACACACTCGGTCTTCTCCTGCACATCCATCTATGGAAAAGGCCAGAGCTCCCAGTTCAGAGAGTCCTTTATGGAACAAAAGGTCAGTTTAGACACAGAATTTCAAGGTTCATTCATCTTGCAACACTGCAATTACCACTTTGATATTCAGCTACATAATTTTTCCTTGTTGTCTGTATTGTCAGCTTTTTTAGTTCTGTTTTATTTTAAAGAAGACTTCAAGTTGCCTGGACAGGCTCTGATGGAAAAGCTCTGGCAAATCTTGCTGCTGCTGTTCTAAGCGGGACTGCAGGATGCTGTACATTCTCCTGCCCCCCAGCCAGAGGTTTCTCCACTCGGCACAGCTGGCAGCCATTGACACATGCTCCCCGCACGGACTGTGCCACACACAGTGGCCACAAGCTGTAAGAGCTCAGGTGGACACATTTTCCCATTAGCCACCTCCGCGAGGCGACAGGATAGGCAGCAGGTGATGTGAGAGAGCACCTCAAATCACTCCACTGATGGACAGCAAGCAAGGGCTCCAAATACCTGCTACGGTGAAGCTACGGCAGATGAATTTAAGTAGTATCCAATCTGCTGTGACATCCTCAGCTTGCCTGACTCAAGCTCCTGTCATTACTTATCCTGAGGCCAGCAAAAGCACTGGGAATGCCTTGTGAGTGAGCTCCCAAAGACGGGGACCAGGACTAGAGGAAAGCAGGTTTCAAGAGCTCTGGAAAACTTACAGTGATACACTTCAGCACTTGGGCACCAAGACATTACTTCTTTACAGAGGAAACTGTGTTAGTGCAGATGCTAACGTGGAAAAATAATGGGAGGAAAATTATCGCAGACTGACTTCAAGTGCTAAAACATAATGAAATCTGATCCGAGATCCATCTATGAGACATCATAAGCAGAACAGAAAGAAAAGACTGGGCTGAAAACTGAAAACCAGTTGTCAGTATTCCCACACAAGGAAGGTTTTGACAACTCCAGCACAAACAGACACCATCAAATTATGAAAACACTCTGCTTCTCATGAGCCTGAGGGTATCACAGAGTCTTTATGACCCCCTAATTTCCCTTACTTGGGTCATAACACTGTCACACAACTTTACAGGACTACTTTGGGTGTCAGTAATAAAAAGCACACAGACACTGTCAACAGTTGAATAAGAATGCTTAAAATGTTGTTTTTGTGACTGAAATCCTGAATGATCAGGCAAGCCAAAACAGAAGAATTGAACCTAAGTGCTATACATATTTTGTTGTACTGTTTTGTTAATTTCAACCACGCAAAACAGAAAAGTCACCCCTAAATCACTTCCAACTCCCAAAATACTGCAGCAATATCTGTGCTAAATGAATATAATTTCATTTTTGGACTGCTTAAGTTAGAAGAAAGGAAGAGAAACAAGGGAAAAAAAAAAAGTTGACACACACCTGAAAAGGTTTCAGTGATAAACTGATCTACTGTGATCACCTCACTACCACTACCACAAAAGTGTTAACTGCTGGAGGCGCAGAGAGAAGGACTGCAAGGGGAAGCTAGCAGAGTTCTCCACTGTAGCATACAGGGCTGGAGTATGTTAGAGCTGTACTTCCACGCAGGATGTGGGCTGGAAGCATGTCAAACGAATTCATACGTGCCACCCTACACTCTCCAAATATCTCTCAAGGTATTTAAGAAACCACAGATCCACTGCTTTTGCTATATGGCAGTAGGCTGTGGAGAAACACATCAGGTTCTCCAAGTCAACATGACCAAGCATCACAGAACAATTTTCAAGACTGACGTTCCATAAACACAAACTAACAAAGCTCCAAAGTGGTTTGACTTTCCACCAAGTAAGCTCAAGACAACTGGAATCCCCTTGTTTTCAGGAAGTGTATCTCTAAGACCCTATTGGTTCCCAGGGATATTTCAAGAGACCTCTGTTGAGACGGTTTTGTTTCTGGAAATAAATCTTACCTGCGTAAGGTCACGACAGCTCATCTGCTAGAAAAGCTGACCATAAAATAGGCAGAAATAAGCCGCTAGGGTTTACAGTAGTCCCTATGCTTACAAAACTGGGCATGGATGCATAATTGTGCAACACAAGCCATCTAATGTGCTAGTAACACTTGCTTGGTATTTAATTATGAAATAATAGTATTTGTAAGAAAATTTAGTTTTGCCAAACTATAAAAAATCAGAGTCTGTCATGAAGTTTACTTATACAAATTTTACCAGGCTTTATTTCAGAGATGGAGCATTCTGAATTACTTTCAGCTAAAGTTCAGCTTGTGTTAAGATATCTGGGCTTTTGGTTCCCTTGAAAGTGAGACACCCTTTTTTTGCTCAGGTCTGAAGAAGATTTCTGGATAGCAAGCTATCAAATAGAAAATGATGAAAAATTCACAGTAGAATACAAGCTTTCTGACAGTACTGACAATTGTCTTAGAAAAAAACCACCTTCCATACTAATGTTTCCCCTAACAAACTGTGACTTTCGTAAGAAGTCATCACAACAAGAACAACAAAATCTCAAGTTTTTTGGATGCCTGAAGTGCAAACAAATAAAAGGCTTATGTTAAACATTTGTTCACTATCCCTCCAACCCAGAACTTTCCACAAGTAAAAAGAAGAAAGAAAAGTAAGTCACATAAAGGAAGTTAATTTGAAAAAAGAGCCCTCAAGTGAGCGACTTACATAGTTGTCTCTTGCAGACCAGCCTGGATAAAGCTGCATGTGTAGCTGCCTTTCTTTACGAGCTAGTTCATAATATTTTGCTTGTTCTTCACGGGAGAGAGCATGCCACTGCAAATAAAATAAACATAGTATTAGACTAGCAAATAACTCATACCTAGGCAAAGGATGACATAAGCGTTTTTGTGACTTTTGATACTCTACTGCAAAAATGAAATTTATTAGCAATTACAAGCACTTGTGTTTATTAACTAACTTTCAGGCATTTGTCAGCTGTGCAACTGCCAAGTGCCTTGAGCAAGACAAAGATCATTTATGGAAACAAGTCTTACCAAATAATCTGCTTACAGAACCATACTCTCCCAACACTGCTTCAAAAAAACGCCAAATCCAGCCCCAAAACCCCAACCAACCTAAAAGCACAATTTAGCTCCTGACAAAACAGAAAGGGTTTGTGATGTTTTTAAAGGGCTCCCCACTGCAGAAGGGTTTGCTGTCTTGTTTTTAAGCAGCAGCTACACACTGGATTTCTGTGCCAACGCAGAGGACTTTCTGGGCACCAGCAGGCTCCTGTTCTAAGATCAGTCTCTAAGTACTGAGCTTCAAGGTAAGTGTTTTCTGATTTCTTCTTGTTGTAACAGAAGAAAACAGTAATGGTAAAAAGTTCAAGGATATATAGATACCCCAGAACCATAGTCTTCCAAATTACATGAGTTGACCTCTGTAGCCATGCAGACTCTGACAACGTGGATGAGGGGGTTGGAAGAGAAGATATTAAAAAGACAGACAGGAAATCATTACAACACTCATGCAAGAATAATTCACAGAACTAGGACTTCAGATCAGATCACATTCGTATGATTTAATACGTCGTTTTGTTACACATCGGAAGATGTGAACGCACTTCTCTGTCTTGACTTGGCAAGTTCGATGTGTTACTGAACATAGCAGTTCAGTCTATTTGCAACTCTCAAACTGCACACAAGCATTCCAAAGCTGGAAGTAGTGAACGTTATGGCATGATATCAGAGAGCCCAGCAGCATGCAAAGCGTCAGCTCTCGAGAACAGAGGTGGTTCCCATTCTAGGGTGGCAAAGGGTACATACAGTAAATAGCAACCAGGATGACTGAATACAAAAAAACCATTTGATAATCATAAATCTCCAAGCAATTTTATTAGATAACTCGTGTTTTTTCTACCACAGTCAAAGTGGAATTTGAGGTACTTTCATGGAGAATAGTAACTTGAAAGGAGGAGTCCAAGCTGAAGAAAAAGCAGGCAATGGAGCACTGAGGCTTGACTCATTACCAAAATGGAGGTAAATAAGCCATTGCCCTCATCTGGGCCAAGAAAACAAGGCTAGCATTCTAAGCACTTAAGATCAATCCCTGAAGGATTGAGAATGAAAACACAATCCTAAAGACTTGCACGAAAGAATGGAAAAGGCAAGCACCGAGATGTCCTTTAAGAGGAGGTAACAAGACCATTAGAGAGAAGACAGAAGGCTGCAGGAACTGGGACAAGTACCAACAGATCTGTGCTCCGGTAGGTGGCAGGGAGGAAGCCTTCAGATTGTAATAGAGAAGAAGCAGTTAAGGTCATGTACTGACTTCCCACTTGAAAAGCACACGGTTCTCAGAGATTTGCAGAGCCTCTCAATTCTGCTTTAGGCAGTGGTCAAGAAGACAGGTTCACTGAGCAAGGGGATTTGAATAATCCCTACTGAGACGCAGATTGATACAAAAGTCATCCTTTTTCTCATTTCCAGGACGTTCAAGGGCAAAACGGGCATTTACCTCTGCTGCTTTCCCTTGGAAGAACAAACGCTGACAGTGACCATGAAGTTAGTAATTGTGGGTTGGTCTGCATACTTCTTTTTGGAGCGTGGAAAGAACAAAACACGCCAGCAATGCCACAGAAACAAATGGCTCTCAGCAAGGCCCTGGGATGTGTATCAGGATCAACCTATTACTGCCTTTTGACTTTTGAGACTTTCAGAACTTGACTGGACAAGTCCCTGAGCAACCTGATGTAACTGGACCTGCTCAGGCAGGTGCTGGACTAAATGACCTCCATAGGTCCCTTACAACCTACATGACCTTACAAATGGACCACATTATATTTACTCCCGAGTTTCATATCCACTGGTGTCCAGTGTTCATCTTTGAATTATCCCCTCCTGCTCTGATAGATATCAGCCTAAGGCAAGACCCAGAAGGTTATCTGAACGCTCCTGCCACGTGTGAATGAGGAAATTTCATGCCTGAGGTGCTGACACCATGACATGAGTGGAACAGACACCAATTTGATGATGTTGCTAATGCTAAAAAAAAGAAAAATCGAGATACTGCTTCTATTTTTATTTGCATGTTTTAACTTCTATAGCTAATTTGATATCTGCACATCAGTTAGCACCTCAAGCAGAAAGTGAACCATCACACCCAACTAAAAGGAAACACACACAAATTAGCAGCACACGTGAGTATATACACACCCTTCTATACATACCCTTCTGCCAAGGATCTGGTTGATAGCTGCGCTTTCTTTCAGAGTACACTCTGCTACAACGTTCGCTCTCATTTCTTTCATGTACAACATGAAAGCATTCAGAGGTTTCTTAATATGAGGTCTTTTTGGCTCTTGTTCTTTTCTCTGTTCGTGCTGAGGCTTCCTAAAACGTGGTGGGGAAAAGGGAAGGGAGGGGGAAAAAAAGCATCCATTTACCTTCAACCTAAAAAAAACTCAATGGAAAATTACCAACCTGTCATTACAGTAGCATTTAAATTAGTAAGAATGAGAATGTCAGTGGTCATGTACCATCCACTTATCTCTTTTCAGGGAAATGACTTAGTTTAATACTCAGGGAGGATGTCAGGTTGACATTCTCTAGCAAATAACATTTGATCTGTGAATCCGCTCCAAATTTGTCACTTGTCCCAATTCTCTTTTTGAAAGACTATCCATAGGATCCTAGAGGCCACTGCTACAGGCAAGAGGATAGCTCCTCATCCACTTCTTTCTTAGGCCTTCTGCCCTCAAGTAATAAGCAAAAGGTCTTCTTTTATTAGTAGATTTTGCAGTTAAAATCTTTCCCAGCAGAAGTTTTTGAGTTCACACTCAAGCAACATCCACAGGTAGACAGGTCGAGGATGACTCTTGCTGATAGCTAGAAACTGCTGGACTGGAATGAGAAATGGCTTCATGTCTCATTATTCTTCCCAAATAATAGCCCATATCTCCCATTTCAGTTATAGGAAAAGAATGAAAACTCAAAGAGGACATGAAAAGGCGCTCTTCTTCGGGGGGACTTAGTTCTCAAACATTTATAGATAAGGACTAGTGCAGAAAGGCAGACTCACACATGCATTAGCTCACTGTCGTTGTGCTGATGTTCTTGTTTTACTTGAGGCGTTACAATAGCTGGGTGAGGGATTCCAGTTGTGTGAGGGCCTGGAGGACCAGGAATCATGTGATGTGAAAACCTAAAAAAACCACAAAGGAAGGTCTGTAACCCTACCCAAGACAGACTTCAAACACATATTAGAGCAGTGGGATGCCCCAAGAATGCAAAGGCCACAGAGCTTGCAATGGAAGGCAATTCTTTAAGGGAGCATGAAAAATATTTGGCTAAGATTTGTGCATTATAGCCCACTTATTCGGGAAAAACAAACGAACAAACAGAACAGTCAACATTTTGGTTGTAAAGAAGTTATTTTGTTACCTTTCAGGCAAACAGTTTTAGCAATGCACACAAGAAACATTTCATGGCTGTACTGTTGCACTGACTTGCAATAAAAATACACATTTCTTAACCAAAAACTGTATTTCCACACCAAGATATAAACGTTCTTAAAATATCCACCACCAGCCAATGCAAAGGAAGGAACCGCCATGCAGAAACAAATAAAATAGAAGGAGGAGATTATTTTCAAGAAGTCCCTGATGGGTCTCTACAGAATGTCTTACTTTACAAGGTACTTAAGCTAAAAGATTTTAACATCACTTCGTCTAAACTCACTATCCTTCCCTCAAATGCTTAAACTAAAAAAAAAAAATCCTGCAATACTGTAAGAAGGAGGGGAGAGAGAGGGAGAGAAAGAAAGTTTTGTCCTAAATAAACTTCTGTTTCATTTGAACAAGAAGAAAAATGGAAAAGAAAATCTAAGCACTGCTAATTATCACCCCACCCTACCAACCCAAGTTATCCTCAAGGACGGCCAAGATGGATCTTCAAGTTCCTGAGCACTCAAGCTCAGGGGCAGCAGAAAACCTACTTTAGTTTGAACTGGTGGAAAGTACCATTACCATCAAAACAAACTCATGCTCCACAGATTTGCTGAATGAGTGCTGGTTAAGGAATCATATCCAGTGCCTCCTTTCTCCATTCCCTAGTCACCTTGCTCTTTTACTTCATGCCATCAAAATAAAGCAAACACAAAGCCTTATAACCAGATCAGGTCATTTCATTATGGAGAAAGAATGAGATTTCTTCTCTATCACTCTGACAGGCACATGCTTGCTATTCCCCTGTGAAGAAGTGAAGAGACAGTGATAATCCCAAGGAGCCCACATAAACAGAGGCAAAAGGTCCCACCTGGGGCCTGTCTTAAGTCCCTGTGTAAGAGGATGTGTCTTCTACGGATTACACAAAAAACCCTCCAAGAATGGTATATTGCAACCTTGTGTACACCAAGCACAGCGGTCTAAATTAGAGTGAAAAAGCAGAGGAGGGGAGGTCTGGAGTGTGTCATGGCCAAGTTAGCATTGCTTGCTTGCACTTAGACATAAAGACACAGTGCCTGATTCACACACCAGTACAAACACACTCTGCTGGCATCCGTTCCCATTAGTGGCTTTGGGCTATGAAATACCTACTTGGAGCAAGTTTCCACACGGAGTGATACCTAAATGATTCAAGGCTAATTACCAATAACTTTAAAATTAGAACTAGAGAACACAGACTAGACCAACAATCCACCTGGTTGCATTCTTGCATGAGCAAAACCCAAGGATGCACACTACATGTTACATCTAGAAATGAACTAACGACTCATTTCAGATGTAACAGCTCAATTAATTGTTGACAATTCACTGCTGCTCTGAATTGCAATACTTCAGAGACTGCCAAGAAAATGCTGAATGAGACCAGTGTGGGATCCAGGCAAGCTGTATATACGTAAATATGTTAAATAAAAATGTACGCATAAAGTTTTAGCTGACTGAAAAGCAAGCAAAGGCAGACCAAGATGCAAGCAGAAGAGCAACTTGCCTTCTAACGCCAGCAGTTACTCCCCAGTCAGTCATTCATCTCCTACACCTACCTGGACATGGAAGGGTCGACTGAGAGTGAGGATGGATAGGGCTGCCTGAATCCACTCGAGATGGGATATACAGGCTGACCTTGCCTGAGGTCACAGAAGAAAGGAACCCATCAATCATACGATACGGTATTCAATAGTTACTCTAGAGTTACAAGCACTTGATGGGAACTCGATTCCATTCACAAAAAATAGTAATAGGCAACATTTTCAAGAGTTCTGCTGTATTCAAGGCTAAGGAATACTTGAACACTTTGGACTTTCTCCCCTGATATTCAGATTCCTAATCGGGGTTTCCAACGAGGAAGAAAGCAAAACAACCAGCCTTCTTCCCCAAAAGCACACGTGTGTGCACACACATGAGCATGCACGCACACTATCCCTCTCACTTTAGTTTTAAAAGCACTAGAATTTGGTTACCTTGCTCTTAGGAAATAGGCATTTTATTCCAAATAGTTCTACTGTACAAGAACATCAGACTGAATTGTCAAGCTAAAAACCTTTTGAACAGTTCTACCACATCTTAGGACAAACTTAGGACTCTCTCCATTAGGTCTATCTTCTATAGTGAGGTAGCTTTTCTAAGAAAGTAGAAGTTTATTTAATATAAAAACCCAACAACTATCTAAAAGTCCACAGCAACACAAGTCCATCTTGTCTACTTAAAGCTCAAACCTTGCAACCCAGTAAAAGAAGATTGTGCAAAGTTTCTACCTGCTTTATACTCCCACATACATGAAATATTTTGTTATTTGGACACCATTTCAACTCTTTAGTTTAACATCATCACTTCATTTTGTTTGCTTTCAGTTAGCAACAGTTCAGGTCATGACTACAAATAACACCCTGAAGTAGTACGCCATGGTTATGCAAATACTGAACCAGCCCAGAGAGACCACCACACACATCAGTCCTATTCAAACAGCTACTTATTGACTGGCAGAGCAGCTTTTGGTGGGGAAAAAAGGGGATAGTGACCTTTGTAAGGTTCAGGATGCAGGTTTCCCATTTGGAGTACATTACTGGATATGAACTGTGCTCAAAGGGAAATGAAAAAAAAAAAAAAAAGGTGGAGAAAGTCTCAGTAGAGCTACTGCACAGAAGGCAGCTAGAAGCTGAATAGCTTAAGGGATGGCTGGGTATATCCTGCCATCAGTGAGCACTGCTGAACACACCCCTAAGCCTCATAAGATGGGATCTTGTCTCTCCTTTCTCTTTTTCTGCTTCCCTTCCCCCAGCCTCTGCACTGAGAAACAATTCAGTTGACCACATCTGGAAAATGAATGCCAGAAACTGCTTGGTGGCGGTGGAGGTGGGGAGTCAACCAAGCAGCAACAAATGGGGAGGGGGAGTGTCAGGAAAGAAGGAAAAAAAATAGATACTCCCATAGTTTAGTTTAGTATCTGATAATAATTTCTTCCGAATAGGTATGTGGCACTTCCTGAAATATTTGCCAGCAACACAGCCATTCCACCATGTTCTGCTCTCTACTTTCTATGCCTACTGTCATCTGGATTACATTTTCCTCCCATAAACACATTTTAAAAAAAAAATCTTCAATGCTTAGTGCACGGGCACAGATCAGTGAAGATACAGATTCTAATGCACTGAAACTGTCATTGAGTTTCCTTTACTCCTTAGTTGGACAATCTGAGGGCAAGTACCTACCTACCCCAAGGAGATATGAAGCATCCTGCCAAATATATTACTCTGAAAATACGTTTCCTCCAAACGGAAAATGACACCCTGAATGGCAAAGATCCTGAAAGGCCTATGATTAGCAAGAGCAGCAAAATCTCCCAATGACAGAGGCTTCTCTCCATCCAGAAACTGTAAAAAGCAGCACACTATGAAAGTTTGTTCTCCATTTTGGTGCAGTTTCAAGATTTCTCCCCACACACATACTTCAAAGCTCCTTCTTACCGCCCCTCAGTAATTGCAATTTAGTTTATTAAAAATTTACATTTAATTCATTGAGAACTGTTTTCTGCTAGCTCTCCAAATGCCAAGAGCCACAAATCTGAGACATAAGAAATATATGGACTTCAAAGCCAAATCTACACATTTCAATTCCTGTATGTGTTCAAAAACCAGATTAAATTCATTTCAAAGATGAATATTTTTTGATCTTTTCAACTAAAATAACCTAGTAATTTCTTACTACAGCAACATTCTTATTTTGTAAATGCTGTGATTGATCCAACAACAGTGAATGGTGTGAACGTGCACCTTTGTCTGAAAAGAAGCTAAAAGATCTTACCAGCCAAGAGGTGGTGTTATCTGTCCAACCCCCCCTGGAGACAAGGGATAGAAGGTAGGGAGATCAGGAGCTGGAGGATGCCTGGACATGCCTGTTAAAGAGCACAAAAAATGAATGACTTTTCCCTGAAAATACTACACGTGAGCTACAGTTCACAACTAACACGGCCAATGCTACAATGGAATTAGTGGTCTGGATAAGAAATCACCTTCTCAGTTAGTGTTAAAAGCAAAAGGCTACCCATTCACCTTTAAAATAATAAATAACTTGCATATAATATTGAAATTCAAAAGGAAATATTGAAAAAAAATAAAGTGGAAGGAGGGAATAAATGTGTGGTTAAGGGCCTGCACAAGTTTAGATCTCCTGTAAAGCGTGTTAGGCAACACTGTCCTCTCCACAGTTTTACCAAACCCAAGTGGATCCTGAAGACCTTTTCTAACACAGCATGAAACAAGAAGAAAATAAAACATTGTCAAAGAGCCAGTGCAGCACAGCTATGAGATGAGGTAAATTGCTACTTGTACATTTTCACAGGTTCCCTTATGGATTCATAGATTTTGGAAACTTGCTACCACAGAGGATCAGTGGTTAATTAAGAATCATTTTCAGGCCTGTAATGGTCACACTTGATATGATTCATTTGGCTTTCAATTGTCACTCCAGCTCCAACTAAGCTCTTCATCAAGTTGACTCCTGTGTGCTCCAAGGTCAATCTGTTTTGCATTGGTAGTATTTCATGGGAAAATAGGAGTCCCATCAGAAATGATCCATCAGCTCACATTCCCCAGAACACAGAGTCCTACAACTGCAAGAATCACCTCAAGATTAAAGCTAATCCTCATCCCAAAAGGGTCCGCTGTCTCCATTCTTCACCTAAACCTCGTGCCCTCAGGAGACATGGAATTACAGTTGCAGAGGCCACAAAGACATCAGTTTATTTAAATGTGTTTGGGGAAGAGGGGGCTGAAGCAGAAGGAACTGTTAAGTCTACTTCACATGGTAAATCAGCTACTTTAAAAAGACATTAAATATTTATGTGGTGACACTCCAAAGGTCTGAGATTGAGCGTGTGCTACCTTGAGACTTGGTTTATAGATTGAAGCTACTGATTTATTTCTCCTAGTTTTTTATTTAAATATTCTGAATTTAATTATCGAATTTGTACAATGTATTTCTGCACTTTTCACAGAAAAGGATGGAAAACAATAAATACTCCTGGTGTTACTGTCCCCAAAAACCCATAAATTCTCAGACTTGGGATCACAACCTGAGGATCTTATTTTTGGCTAGTTGGCTTTTCAAAAGAATAAAACAGCTGGTGTCTGACAGGATGGGGAATACTTTATACAACCCAGAGTTTCTATGTGAGAGGGAATGCGCTTTTAGAGCAGTTTTTAAAAAATAGTGAAAAGTAAGCCTAGCTTCTGATCTCCCTTGTCTCTGGTAACAGTTGATGCTCCTGGGAGCAACAAGATGACCTTGCCCCTGCCAGACCAAGTACTGTGCAAGGAACTGATCTGCTTCTTCCCCAAAGTCTACGTTTCTGACCCACAGAGATGCTGCTGCTCTTCTTGGACTAATGTAGAGTGGTTATTGCTTGTCCAAAACTTGTGTCCTTTTACAGGAGGCTGTCGTCTACCTAGTGGCCAGCAGGAACATAAGCAGTTATCGCACGGCCAGCGCTCTCCAAAGCTCTTGCTCATGGGAGGGTTAAGAAAAAAAAAAATTAGTAAAAGGGAAGAAAGAAGTGACTGCCTTTAGCGCCTTTAGAAACGCAGTTGCTGCACGTCCATATCAAAGTCCCTGGGGTGCAAGAGGCAGCACTGCATACAAGCTGCTGTGGACCCTCTTGTTGGCAGATTTTGGCAGCAGGAGGGCACCCTGGCATCAGGGCTGGAGCGCCAGGGCAGTGCCTTGCTCCAGACCCACAGTGGGAGGCGAGGACAGAAACAATGGTTGGAGGCGTTTGGCAAAGAATCTAAGGGAAAAAAAAATCCTCTCTTTGCAGCAACTGCATGGGCCACTTCACTGGGGCTGCTCTCACACACCAGCAGAGCCAAAATGGGGAGCATGGAAAGACCACACACATCAAGGAGACAGTCACAGCTAAAACCAGAAGTCTCCAGCTCATTTTGTCTGTCCCCTTCTTTGCCAGATGCTGAGAAAAGGGATCAAGAACACTGGAGGTGCACGAGCTCTGTGTCTGAGATGTCCCTGGCTACCCTCTGGCAGAGTCCCTCTCTGGGCTTGTGCTCAGGGCTGGGGATGCAAGTGATGGGACACACTGGGGCTGAACAAGGAAAGGGTGAGAACAGGCAGAAGGGAGGATGGACAGCAGAAACAACCACCCAGATGTTCTTCAGTCTGGGTATGCAGAAGAGGAGTACAAAAAATAAACCAGGGTAAAACCAAAGAATTGGGGTGCAGGAGGGCAACCCCCCCTTGCAGTAAATGAAAACCTCTTGAGCTCAAGAACTGCAGCTGTGGGGTGTGCCCCAGCTATCACAGCCAGCTCGGGCAAGAGGTAGAAATCTCATTCGCAAATGTGGACACCCTTAGGATGTAGAAGGAACAAGCATGAGCATCCTTCTCCTGGGCACTGACAAAAAAGAGGAAGATAAACGAGGACAGAAGGTAGCCATTTTCTTCTTCCTTCTCTGAAAACAATATTATACATGTATTTACAGGCTTTCCAGGCAGAGTGCTTTTTGTATTCTCTTTCCCTGAAAAAAATATAAACCAACTAAACAGCAAATAGCAAAAACCAGACAAAGTCATAGGGCCATGGCATTTTCTGGATGTAGCCCATGTTATTATCTGCTGAGCAAGGCCAAAATAAAAACTAGGCATTCACGCAAAGTCAGAAGTAAAAGTCCCTCTTTGAATGATGGTGGCTAGACACCTCTCCAGATAAGCAGGACAAGTACCCAGGTAAAGCAGAGCTTCACGAACTTGTCAGCTAAGTGTCACACCATGCGGTGGGAGATGTGCGTGCAGAAATAAACAGGGAGAGTCGCACTTCAGCCCCAGCTGACCAACAGACATCACGCCTAGGCACAGACCTCCCGACTACAGAAGAAGACTTTGTATAGACTCTCTGCTTAGCCTCCTTCTCTCCTCACCATCAGCTCTCCTGCAAAGGTTTCTCCTCCTCAGGCATTTACCCAAACCCCAGCTCAGACCTGTGCTGGCCAGGATCAGTCCGCCCCTTGCACCGCAACAACCACCACCTTCCCCAACAGCTCCCACATCCCAGTGCAAGCAAGCACATCCTCCCAAGGAAAGCCCTGGGTTTGATGGTTTGCTGTATGGAAGCTCTCAGCACAGGCTAGGCTCCTTATCTCAGAGGTTGTTGGCACTTCCCTGAGAGCCCGTAGACTGACCTGGAGTAATGCTGGTCTGATGCTCCCAGACAAGGACCTGTGGGGGTGTTATTTGTTTGTTTTAAGGAGTCATAGGGGCATAGAAAACTGACACTTGAAACTGTGACACCTAAAACGATGTTATCTGTAGAAGGCAGTGGGCATGAGAAACTTAAAATATGCTTGCAAAGCCTTAGCTTGCACAGGCTTACAATAGTATTCTATGGACTATACTTCGGTTATGCCAACTGATGTATGGAAAAATTCGGGATAGCCAAAATACAAGGATGCAAGACACAATTTTGAGTAAAATGTAAAAAAGAAAAAGTTTCAATAACACTGCTAATAAAGTACTCTTCCGTGTCTTCAGGAATGCGAGGGATGATTGTCATTTTCGCATGTGCACACTGCAAGCCTCAGGCACGACAGGGGGTGGTGAGGGCTGGCTGCTACTTATTGAGATTTTAAAAGATTTTGACGAGTAAAGCAAGCCCAAATTATCACATTAGAAAGAGCACGAAGATTTAAACAGCCAAGTAAAATATCAGCACCATGGCAAAATTATCAGCCCTGAAAGCAGAGCTGCATGCCTGAAACCCCTCTTCTAAAATATTACAAAATAAAGCCCTACCAGTAGCACAGACGGGATCAGGACTGCTCCGCATCCCCACTGCACTGGGGCAGGATGAACTCACCTTGTTTGGAGCTGACGTCAGAAGGGATGTGAGATGGGTGCGACCCCGGGGAAAAGTGCTCATCGCTGTAGGTGATAAGAGGGGTGAGAGGGTGAACCGCATGAGAAGGCTGTACCACTGGCACCTTGTTTGACTGCAAAAGAAGAAAACAAATTTAATTAGTGTTAGTGAGGTGGGGCCTCTGCATTGGAAGAAAAAACCAAAACACTTCCAAAATGTGATTTTTACACATTTGTATTACTGAAGCGGGGGGGTGGACAGACAGAACATTGGGACTAGTGGATGGCAGCCAGGTTTGCTGCCAGAACTGGCATCCTTGAACCACTGGTGCCCGAGGAAGGTTGCAGGCATTGAAGAAACACAGGGAAAAAGGAGGGGTTGGGAGCAGGAGGAAAGATGTTTGGGAGACAGAGATGGGACTCAGGAAGTGGCAGCTGGAAAGCTGCAGCGCAAGAGGAACACCACCCACCAAGGGCTGGAACCAAAGGGCAGAAGAACCAGCAGCGGCGCTGAAGAAACCCTTCAGTTACATCTTCAGCATCAAAAAAGGTTTAAAGTGAAGGTTTTCCACATCTGCAGCCTTAAAAGCAACATGAGCTTCAACAACTTCACACCTCTTCTGTATCGCTTTCCTGCATCAATGCAGAACAGTATAGCAGGGACAAGCCCCTGGGCATTGCCATGGGGCGCAGTGGGCTTTTACAAATTGAGCAGTTTTACAAACCACAGTTAAAATCTCCTGGTCTGTGCAGCAGGTAACTTAAAAGCCTACTTTTATATCTGAGTTGCCAGTAGCCTCTCAAAGGGGTCAGTTAAGGAGAATACCCACTGACCACCCAGGGATGGCCGGGAGTCCTCTTGCTGTGTAACACCAAGAAGAAATCAAAGCACTACAAATGTGCAAGAGGGTCCTAAAATGAGTGTTATAAAGTTACGGTCACACAGCCTGCACTGCACACTTCCCACAAGCAGTTCCCACAGGGGAATGAGCACTTGGAGCGATGGAGGGACACCACCCAAAATCATGCTCTTGGATCAAAACAGTAGGACTTGTCCATCCCAATGAAAAGCTGCCACACATCAGTACTGCTTGAAATAAAGTAGGTCTTCCCATGGTGGGACAAGACATAGCGATGATGCAGTGTGTAATAGGCACTCCTCATTTGTACCCTGTCACTCTATCCTGCCCCTTAGCAAAAGTAATTATGACACAAACAGGTTTTTAATGTTTTTCTTTAAATAAAAGAATAAAAGCTGTCCTTCAGACAGAAACGCTGATAACACTCAGCAAGGACAGTCTGTCAAATATAAGGAATTAAGAAAAAAAATAATTTAAGAGCCCAATGAAATTAATTTTCTTTGCATTCACTACTGAAATCCTGGCAAAAACAGATATTAGGACAATACTACAGATACAAACCTGGGATTTCTCTGGACTTCCAGAAGCAGAAAGGTTATTAAATGGCCAACTCAGTTTATTGTTAAGGCTGGTAGGAGTAGAGGAAAGGGAGCAAATGGGAACCAGTGCAGCATTTTCTGCCTGCCTTGTTTCCAGAGCACCACCTTAAGGAACTTGCATTAGCAGGCAGTATCTTCTTAATGTCTGACCTATCCCTCCAGTCATATAGCTCAGAATCTGGTGCCATGAATTTTTGCTAAATTATGCTATCCTTGCTCTCCTCTTAATTTTACGGTTTTCAACACAGATTTGCTTTCCTGTGGGAAAGAGATAAGAACCTGAGGATTTTAATTTAAGCTTCGGCCTTGTCTTATATTTTGCAGGATGGAGAGAGAAAGCAGCGCTAGTAGGTGTTTTAAAGCCAACAAGCATTAGGTCCATTTTTGTGACCAAATAATGAAAGCAATATGGATTCTCAATAATATTTATCAGTTGAGTTGTAAAGGGGATAGCTCAGCCTGCTATTCATCTTCTCTGTCTGTATAAATTCAACAAAACCCAGATGCCAACAAATTTCAGATGATTTACAAATCAGGCCTTAGTCTTTAGCTATAAGACTTTCAGGCCTGCCCACCATTCAGCAATTACTTTATCAACAATAAACTGTATATTATGAATAAAGATCAAGCAATAGATGTATTTAGGTCACACACACAGCTGCTAATTAGCATTAGTTTCTCAAAATTTGGTAATTAACATTCTGTATTATCCTGGATGTAATTGTCATGCACGCCCCTGGTACGAGGGACACTTGCTTTCAGAAATCACCCGTTTGTCCTTTGAGCAAGCCAATCCCTATAGCCCCTCGCTCTTCAGCATCCTGCAGATTTTATTTTATTTTCTAATTCTCAGTACCTTATCCCCTAAGCCCACAGCAGCGGCTTTCAACAGGCAAAGCAACCATGAGAAGTCGGAAGAAAAGCAAACCGCTTGTCAGCGGGCTTAAAATTAACATATAAACAGGCCACATATCCATTAACATCATTTAGGGGTCTGTAGAGCCAGAAACTGGGAAAAAAACCCTAATAACAGTAAATAATAACAATAATAAAAATATCTGCAGCCTGCCTGCCCCATGCTGCTTTGGGAGGACCTAGAGAATTCTGGCATTCTAAATCCTGCTTGGCACCAGATGGGGGCTTGGGGGGCACAGGCTGAGCCTCCCTGTGGTCCCACCAAGACGACCATAGTGACTGACAGGGGGGAGAAAACACAGGGTGACATGTGAAATGAAAGCAGAACAAGAAAAGCCTAATGACATATTTTCCAAAAGCCTTAGGGACTATTTCGGTTCTGTTATGGTACCTGCCCAAGAAGTCAACCCAGACAGGGCTCATAGCAGAAGACCTAGACCTTGTATGCAGACCTGGATGCCCTTCATGTTGCCCGCTTAACTGTCCCACCCCTGGGCCAGGGCAAGGAAAGAGCAGACTGGCCCTGCGTGCCCCCATCCAGCCCCATGGATGCTCACCTGCACCCTTCGCCCTGGGGATATCTGGATCGGGGATGATGCCTAAGCCACTTCCAACACCTGTTTGCTCATGGTTGGGCCCTGAAAGCTTTTCAGGGCATTACAAGGCAGTGCTGATTAGTTTCCTCCTACTGCAGCCCAGTGTCTCTGCCTGTAGGCTTCCTCCTCCTCCCATAAATATGACATCCCAATTACATTTGTCTCCCCCAAACTTTTGAAGATGGTGCATACAGCTGCAGAGACACTTATGCAACTGACAGAGACCTGAACCCAGGGATTGTGATCTCAATTGATGTGATCTCCACGTAGGGAGATAGGTCCCCTGTGCTTTGCTCAGCCCCTGCTAACCAAGCCAGCTACTACCATGGCTCTTCTGCACACTGAAGACATTTACGTTCGATATACGCACTGTTCACAGAGCACCTCAACACAACTTTAAAATCTTCTCCTGCAAAATCCAATCAGTCCACATGACTTCAATGAGACAATTACATAATTATGCACTGTCCTACAGGAGGTTCTTCAGTATTTCAGTAGTGAAATTATACATCGTCCACCTGCCAAAACCCAGTATTTTGCTGTAAGTTGGTACCTAAGCAACTTCTAGTAACACAATAAAGAAGATGAGGATGTAATTCTCATTACCAAGGCAATCTGAAGAAACTGGATGTCTGTTGAAATGGTTCCTAACACAACTCTGACACAGTGTACATGGTTTACTACCATAACACATTGGTTGAGACTCCTTCACTGAACTCTGGCCCCAAGCTTCTTCACATGACCTGCAACATAAAGGAAACTGAACGTATAGTCTAGCTCAATATCTGCAATTTGAAAAAAATAACTAATTAAAAATAAGGAACTGTAGTTTACAAACCTGAAGATCTTCGATTATGCTTTAAGACACCTTGTTGTGCATGTCATAACCTGTTATGAATATTACAGGCTAATGGCAAAGGGATCACCCGTGCCTGTTGGCCTGGGAACACCCAGCTGTGCCCTGTAAGACCAACCCAGCTCAAAAGGACAATTACTTCTGAGTGACTAAACTTGGTGGCTGTCTCCTTGGAGGCTGCTGGCCCACCAGTACTCCAGTCCCCCTGCACCTTCTGGCAGCTCAGCCTACGGCAGCATCCTTTGCGAACTGGCTTTGCATTCAAGGGACCTCTCCCCAGGGCACTCCTGCTGCTTGGATGTTTGCTTATTATCTTGGCCTTCACAATCAATATCTTTTCTTTCTCCTCGGTAAATTCCCAGGCTGAGGTGAGGCAGTACAGGCAGGGGCAGTCCCCTGAAGGGACACAACAGGGCAAACAGGCGGGGCTGGGAGAATATGCAAATAATCAACACAGCAGCAGTAGAATTCTTTGGTGAGTTAGTGCTAGGATAAAGCTGCTATTTGGTTTTATGACTGACCTGAAAAAACACAAAATCCCTAACAAATTGTTGGCAAAGGGCAAAAGCTGGCAGGGAAGAGGATCCTGACTGAGTAGTAGGCATTACCACAGCAGGGGCTTCACTGTGCATCAGATACCAGTTTAAAACTATTGCTGTGTTAAAGCAATGTAGGAACAACCACCTAACTTGGTGCAAGAGCAAACATTTCCCATGCAAATAGTAGTCACAGGCTGTAAGGCTTGACTCTCAGGCATTTTATGCAGTGAAAGGGTGGGAGGAAGAAGCCCTCCTGCTATGGCACTGGCATAGCTGCTGCCGCACAAGTAACTCCAGCAAGTGCTCTGCACTAGTGGTACCATACCTGGATTTGCAGTTACTAGCCCTTTTAAACATGCGCCTTTCCTCTCATTCAAGGAGCATATTTTGAGACAGTTTAGTCTCTGGTGAGTTGATGGTGAAATGCCACATCTCGGATTTGGTCTGAAACTACGAAGTTTTCCCTCATTTTTAAAATGCTTCTGAAGAAAAGCAAGACTATGGGAAAAAAACAAAACCTGAGCCAGCCTCAAACAGCTGGCTAATGCTTCAGCGAAGGCCTGCATCTGTAAGGTATCCTATATGCAACAAGTGTGCAAAAACTATAAAAAGCCTGAGACAACCATGGCAGAAATGCTTATAGGTCAGCGCCAGGCGAGACGGGCAGCTGGGAGCTCCTGCTGGAGCTGGGGGGACCATTTGTTCCAGCTGCTGCACAGAGAAAGATATTAAATTAACGACCCTTCAAAGGACACACATCTACAAAGGAGGTCACAGATGGGCAGGGAGGCTCACAGAGAACGGCAAGTGAGTCTGTGCACATAAGACCCAAGCATCCCTGGGTCAACACCCAAAGAGGTGCTGGATTATTTTTTGTATTGGTTTTCCTCTTTTCTTTTAAAAAAACCCCTGCTTCTAAAATGCTAAGAAAGGCCCCAGTCTGTCTACTTTTCCTCTCCTGTCAGAAAGTTGTGTGTTGTGTACAGGCAGATGGTCCTCTCAATTTGGACTAAAATAAAACAATTAAAAGAAAAAAAATAATCAGAACTTAAGGATAGAGAAATACATGCATTTCCTTTTGTTCTTGAAACAGAGGGTAATTTTGAAAAAATAGGGCTTCAAGTTCTTGACATCAAATGTTAAATTCAGGGGGAAAACACAACAACAACTTCTGGAAAAAAAACCCCAACAACAAATAAAACAAGCCAACCTCAAAACTCCTCTTCCACTGTTGCTGCAGTAGTACTTTAAAATTAAAGGACTAATGACTTACTGGAGGATTTGACACCTTGACATGAAGGGACAAAAAAAAAAAAAAATCCCTTTTTTAGCCTACTGAACTTCTAGTTTCTAAAGCCCCAAAATCATCCTTAAGCAGAAGGTGTTCACAAACCCAGAAGGCAGCAGTTTCAGTTGTCCTCTCAAAATAGGAACAGCATTTCAACAGCTAAACTAACTTTGCATTTATGCCTTTGCTGACTAGCTGTTGCAATAAAAATGAAAACCTGAAAAGAATGTAATTTGGGAGCAATGTCAAAATCAGGCCCATGTCTGGGTTCATCATGGACAAGCTTTAGCACAGAGGTGGAAGAAGATAACAGTAAGGTATTTTGGCCAGAACTAGTTATCAATAGATGAAGTAAGTTCACCAACACCAGTAATAACTGCAATTAAAGTTTGCCACCTCCCTGGGAACTATCATATAGTCCCTTCCCATAGACAACTCTGCAGAGATGCAACAAGATACAGACAGCTCAGGTTATGCACCCCGTCCCCAAATCATATCTTTAGAGCAAACAGTTTTATGTCCAAATCCAACCTCCTTCTAGGCTCTTGACAGCAGAGCTAATTTTATACCTAATTTTTCAAAATCTTCTCCAGCCTTAGACAGTACAGTTGGGAAAACGACATAGCAGATGTGGTGGCTGGTAGATACGTAATCTTACTTCTAGCTTCACCTGAAGGTAAAAGAATCATAGAATGCTTTGGCTGGTAAAGACCTTTGAGATCATAGAGTCCAGCTGTACCTGCCCACCACTAAACTATGTCCCTAAGCACTTCCTCTACTTATCTTTTAAATACTTCCAGTGATGGGGGCTCCACCACCTCCCTGGGAAGCCTATGCCAGTGCCCAATAACCATTTCAGTGAAGAAACTTTTCCTAATGTCTAATTTGAACCTCCCCTGGTGCAACTTCAGGCCATTCCCTCATGTCCTATCACCTGTCACTTGGGAGAAGAGACCAACACCCACCTCTCTACAACCACCTTTCAGGTAGTGATACGATAGCAATAAGATCACCCCTCAGCCTCCTTTTCTCCAGAATAAACAACCCCAACTCTCTCAGTCATTCCTCATAAGACTCGTTCTCCCGACCCTTAACCAGCTTTGTTCCTCTCCTCTGGACACACTCCAGCACCTCAATACCTTTCTTATGGTGAGGGGCCCAAAACTAAACACAGTATTTGAGGTGCAGCCTCGTTAATGATGAGTACAAGGGTACAATTGCCTCCCTGGACCTGCTGGTCACATCATTTCTGATACAAGTCAAGATGCCTTTGGCCTTCTTGGCCACCTGGGCACACTGCTGGCTCATGTTCAGTCACTCTCAACCAACCCACAGGTCCTTCTCTGCCAGGTAGTTTTCCAGCCACTCTCCCCCAGGCTTCTAGCACTTCATGAGGTTTTTGTGTCCCAAGTGCAGGACTCTGCACTTGGTCTTATTGAATCGTATCCCATTGGTCTCCATCCATCGATTCAGCCTGTTCAGATCCCTTTGCAGAGCCTCCCTACCCTCCAGCAGATCAACACTTTCTTCCAGCTTAGTGTCATCCACAAACTTAGTAAGGGTAAACTCAGTCTCCTCATCCAGGTTAATGGTAAAGATATTGAACAGAACTGGACCCAGCACGGAGCCCTGGGGAACACCACTGGTGACCAGCCTCTATCTGGATTTAACTCTATTTACCACCAGGTCTTTGGGCCTGGCCATCCAGCCAGTTTTTAACCAGTATGCCTGTCCAGGCCAGCAGTAGCCACTCTCTCAAGCAGAATTCTGTGAGAAATTGCATCAAAGTCTTTACTGAAGTCCTGGTACAAGAGCAGGGATGGGAAAACATGCCCACAGGAACACCTGACTCAAAGGAAACAGAGGCTGAGGAATATTGTGATTTATGGAATCTAAATAAAAAAAAGCTCAATCTTTTTACCCTGCTTCATAACCTGGCAACAGAAGATCATTTATCTCACTGAACTCTCGTGCTTACAGACCACAGGGATGACACAGCAGGGACTCACTATGGTAAGGAGGCAAAGGGAGAAACTATATCCAGTCCAATGCAGAGACTTAGAACTTTGCAACTCCTAACACTTACTCAGAACAAAACTAGAATAAAAATCACACATTTCAGAGCTTAAACTAATGGCTTGCTGAAGTCAGAAAAAAATCCTCCTTGTCTCCCTTTTCTTCATGTCCTGTACTTCAGCACTTTACCATAATTAAGTTATATTTAGTGCTGGGAACCAGGGAAGGAGAGAAGAAAGTTACTTTAAGTCAGCCACTGAAACCTTCCCCCCCTCCACCCAGGACACGTTGCATCAAGTAACTGCAGAGCTAAAGTGTCCCAGGAGACCCTGGGGAAATAGAGAGAAGCTGCCACCAGCACATAAGCAGGTGAAGGAGGCACCTGGAATCCTCGGTAGAACTTCCCAGGGTTATTCAGGAGCAAGAAAACTTTGCTGCTCAGATCACCTTTCTTTTTGGGAAGCCCAGCAACAAGCAGCTGTGGTAGCAACACAGGGAAAAGGCAGCTTCATGGCTGATGGTGCTGTGCCACGATCCACGGACACAAAGATCAGCACCCAAAGCAAAAGCGACACGTAACTGGAAACACAGGCAGCATACAAGGAGAGGCAAGAGGAGTCAGATTAAATCACTCTGCCCCAGAGAGTCAGTAATAAAAACTTCAGTGTAACAGCCAGGGGACCATTGCAAAGAAAAGACTAAATATGATTTGATGAAGCCTGGGATAAGCATCTATCTAGACAGATTACAATCAGTAACTGGTTTTAGGTTAATTGCAATGTTAGTGAGAAACTACTGTGCTAATGGCTTGTCTATATTATTGCCTTTTCTAACTTCTCTCCTCCCCCACCTTTTCAATCCTGGAAATTAATATAGAGCAACTATGACAGGTTTTTGCTGAAAAGTTGTAATAAACATTTGAGTTCCCTCAAGACAGCTTTAAAAACAGGGGTGTTGAATCTTTGACAGAAACATGCTTTATTTCAAGTGTTCATTAAGCACTGCCATTAAGTAAGTGATTAAAGCACACCCAGTATTAAAATAGCTTGATTAGAAATCCCCTGCTATCTCCATTTTCTTCTCTCCCTTGAGTTCTTAATTTGTTTGTTCTTGCCTGCTTAGGAAGGTTGTCGGGAGACCTGGAGTGCTGGTGAACTACATGGGGAGCCAAGCAGGTCTTTCAAGGCTTAGACCAGGGGAGGACAAGCCCACTTCTATTTACATACTGCAAGTTCACATATACACAGATAATACTTGGTTTTACACAGCTCATTAGTTTTAGAAATATGTACTAATGACTGACAGGGCATTAAATCACCAGCAAAGTCACACACTCACAGGGAAGGCTTTCCTGTTAAAATATTTGGCAATGTTTTATTTCATCCTCCAAACTCAGCAGCAGGTTCTCTCTGATGGCAATTAATTGCCAGTAAACATACCCCAGCTTGCCAGCTGATGTTCATTTTAAGCTTTGGTTCCAGCATGATGGTCCTTTTAACTTTATCCATCCTGAACAGTTCATCTTTTTCCTGATATAAATATGTGCAGCAAGAAGCCCACACCCAACAAGCGGCAACTTACAGGCTGCCCAGGGAGGTGGTTGAATCACCTTCCTTGGAGGTGTTTAAAGGACGGGTGGCCGAGGTGCTGAGGGGCATGGTTTAGTGACTGATAGGAATGGTTGGACTCAATGATCCAGTGGGCCTTCTCCAACCCGGTGATTCTACGATTCTATGATTCTACAGCACCAAATTTAGACTTGACTCCAGGGGTCACTAAGCCCTCTCAAAACCCAGTAAATGGGACCACTAATTATGGAAATACTCAGGATGACATATCCAATCGACCACAGCTCCCTAGCCTCTACCCTTCACAGCAGCCCTGCTTCCACCTTATGCATCCTCATCACACTCAAGCTGATCCTGTCAGCCAAAAATGTGTTTTGCCTCATTGTACCCTGACCTGCCCACAGCCCTTTCTGTTCTCCATTAGCCAAGGGGAACACAAGTACCACAATGTTTTAACAAGCCCAAGCCTCTGAGTTGCAGAGGTCTGGCTTCTTAATTGCTTTGATGATAAGGACTGTTGCCCCAAACCAGCAGAGGAAGCCTGTGGGATGTCAGAGAAACCAGCACCCACAGCCGAGACATTTGGTAGGGAGGTATCAGCAGGGGCGTTATATGCCAGGGAGCCCTGAGTGTTTTAGGTGGGGGAAAGAAATGTTGGAACCCATCCCGGCATCACCTCTTGTGCCAACTTCAGCTCTTCCCTGGGGACAAAGCTGCTCTGGTTTCCATCCTCAGAGCCGTCTCCTCAGTTACGACAAAGACACGGGCTTGTTTTGCTTGCCCTGAGATTATCAGGATCCCAGCTCACAACACTGGCATGTTCTCCAGGGTGCTCAGACCCACGACCTAATGTGCCTGTCCCAGGCAAAGGGATGTGCTTCAGTCCAATATTCAAATGGAGAACTCCTCCGCAGCCTCAAGCACCCACTTAAATCAAGCACAGAAAACACTCAGACAAATGAAATGCCGTCTAATACATGCATATTGAAAGTTTTGTGTGAAAGCAGGCAGTCTGACTGCAGCTTCCAAAGCCCAGCGTTCCTGTTTGGGCAGACAGCGTGCATCACAGGGTGGGATGACTTTTCCTCAACAGCCTCCTCACATCCCACAGGATACAGACCCAGGTTCCTGAAGGAACCAAGAAAAAAAACCTGTCCTGCACCCTGGTGACAGGAAGATGCCTTTCAGCAGTGCACACACAGCGGATCAGAAGTGATTGCAATAGGCCCTCTCTTAAATGTATTTACATTAAGTCTATATAACAGTCTATTCAACACCACAAGCCCTAACAAAGACGCAGCAGACTGCAAAATGGGTTAACTTCTCTTTGAGCATCAATTTTTAAGATGCAATGAATGGAAGTGTTCTCGGTTAGTAGAATGCAAGAACATGACATGCATTAGGAAGACATCTTTGCTGCACAGATAAGGATGAGGTAAGGACAAGGGCTCAGATGTCTGTGCAAGCACCTGACACACCTTTACGTGTCCAAAACCTCTGCTCACCATACCTACATCTGCAACTTCGAGGCTGACTAATAAGCAACTGCTTACTTCTAGTAAGACAGAGCTCAAGCTTTGTCGGTCATGTTACCCAATGTGAACGATGTTTTTGGAAGTGCTCCTGCCTTATTCATCTTCTAAAAAACAGAGGAAATAAGAAAAAGAAAAAGAAAAAGAAAAAGAAAAAGACAGAAATGGATATGAAGACAGAACAGAGATGAATTTTGACATCAATAACTCCTTGCCTGCTCCTGCAAACTCTGCTCCCCCCAATATCATTGCCCAGCTGCTGAGGCCAACCATCTCCACTCCCAGAATGGCAGGAAGGGCTGCCCATGTTTTCCCAAGAGGTAAGGAGCCCCACCGCTGGAATTTTAGCCACTCCAGGGGAATTTCCCAGCAGAAATGGAGCAGATCTGTGCCCAGCATGAAGCCCAACGCCAACAACAGCTGAGTGCCCCTTGTTAAGGGTGGCAGGGGCAGACAGGATCATGTGGGATCGATGCAGAGGTTTCTTGGCAAATAATGGGGTACAAAGAAGTGTCACAGGGGCCACGTCCTCCAAATTCAAGGCTGGCAGGCACCACTGACCCATCATACACAATGGAAAAAGTTTTCAAGTAACTTCCCTGAGTCCAGCTAAACCGTATTAACAGATTTATCCAATAACATGCAAATTCAGGTTTTAATGAAAAGTCTTAAGTCCCAGCTCTAAGTGATTTGGACTTTTCTGCTAATGGCATCTGCTAATGACCAAAGATTTAATGCATCAAGTCTTAGCATACATCAGTGCAAACAATATAACCATTTAGTGGAGGTAAAAAGTCATCTCATTAGACATCCATCATTGGATGTGGGCAAGATGGTCCAAAGGCTTAAAATAAAATATTCATTTTAAAACTTAAAAAAAAAATCCCTAAAAACGTACAAATGATTAGGCTGAAAGTAGCAGTCTGCTAAAGCTTCACTAGGATTGAAAATGCAAACTGCAACATTTATCTGGAGGTAAAACGCATTTGCAAGTACTTAATTTCTGCAGCACTGTTCCACAGAAGGCAAAACCAATTTTAACAGGAATTAAAGCAATAGGGCCCTTCAGAAGCAGGATGTGTCTTAGACAGGTTATTTGAACCATCATTAGAAGGTCACAACAGGAATTATTTCTCCACCACATTGTGCAAGATGATTTCAATACAAACAAAAGTCCTGAAAAGCTACTAACTTAATTTTATACATCAGTCCCACAAGGATTCATCAAATCAATGAGACATAAAAATGTGCCCTAAAATTACATTTATGTGTAGCTAAAAATATAAAAGTCACAGCACATAGCTAAGTAAAAGCAAAGAATAACTTGAACCAGCCATGAGGTTGGAGGAGCAGGGCATGCAAACCTTTTTTTTGGCCCAAACCATCAAAGAATCATAGAACGGTTTGGGTTGGAAGGGACCTCAAAGATGCTGTGCTGAGGACTCCAGAACTGAATACAGCACTCCAGGTGAGGTCTCACAAGAGCAGAATAGAGGGGAAGAATCTCCTCTCTCAACCGGCTGGCTGCACTTCTTTTGATGTGGCCCCAGGATACCATTGGCTTTCTGGGTTGCGAGCGCACCTTGTCAGCTCATGTCCAGCTTTTCATCCACCAGTATCCCTAAGTCTTTCTTAACCAGACTGCTCTCAATTCCTTCATCTCCCAGCTGCTACTGATACCAGGAAATGCCCTTACCCAGGTGCAGGACTGCACTTGGCCTTGCTGAACTTCATGGACCCAACTCTCAAGCCTGCCAAGATTCCCCTGGACGGCATCCCTTCCCTCCAGCACATTGACCATCCCACACAGCTTGGTGTAGACTGTAAACTTGCTGAGGGTGCACTCAATCCCACTGTCCATGTTACCAGCAAAGCTGTTAAGCAACATCAGTTGCAGTACTGACCCCTGGAAAACACCGCTTGTGACTGGTCTCCACTTTGACGCTGTGCCATTGACTGCAAACTCTTTTGAGTGCAACCATCCAGCCAATTCCTTATCTAGACAGTGGTCCATCCATCGAAACCACGTCTCTCCAATTTAGAGACAAGGATGTTGCACAGGACAGTGTTGAATGCTTTGCACAAGTCCAAGTAGATAATGTCAGCTGCTCCTTATTTATCCACCAATGCTGTAGCCCTGTTACTGAAGGCCACCAAATTTGTCAGGCATGATTTGCCCTTAGTGAAGGCATGTTGGCTGTCATCAGTCACCTCCTTATTTTCCATATGCCTTAGCAGTTTCCAGGGAGATCTGCTCCATGATTTTACTGAGCACAGCTGTGAGACTCAGTAGGAACTTCACCAGACTGCCATGACTTCTGAAATATGATAGTGGCTTACGAACTTTATCTGTCAGTTCCCCTAGGACCACAATGCATTTCATCAGGTCCCATGGACTTGTGCACTTTCGGGTTCCTTAGATGGTCTTGCACCTGATCTTCATGTACAGTGGGCAGTTCTTCAATCTCCGAGTCCCTGCTTTTGCCTTCTGTGACTTGGGCAGCATGACTTGAGCCCTTGCCAGTGAAGAATGAGGCAAAAAAATCATTGAGTACCTCAGTGTTCTCCACATCCCAGACAATCAGGTCTCATGTTTCTTCCTGTAGAGGGTCCATATTTTCCCTAGCCTTCCTTTTACCACTGATGTACCTTTAAGAAGGTTTTCTTGTCACCCTTGATGTCCCTGGCCAGATTTAATTCTATCAGGGTTTTAGCTTTCCATTGATGCAGACTTTCATTTGGATTCTTTGTGTAAACAGGACCAATAAACCTACTACAAAACACAGCTGGACACTGAGCTACCAATGCATAATCTAAATGCTAGGTATTTAGTCCCATTTGCCAAGTGACATCTCAGAAATACAGAAAAAGGGACTGATACCTCCCAGACACAGACTGCCAGTGGGAGATTACTCAGTTCAGAGGAGGACTGTGATTACAGGCCCATGCAAGCTACAAGCCTCTTTCGAGAAGCAGAAAAAAGGCAAAGGGATACCCAGAAGAGACGGAGCCTCCCACCTTCATGCCTGCTGTTTCCAAGGGCAGCTTAGGAAAGATTTTCTTTTCCCCTCTCTGAAAAGCAGACACAGCAACCTTACAGCAAGCCTTGCTTCCAGCTGCAGAAAGAAGCCAACAAACGAACCCTGAAAGGAAGCTCCTACATCAGCTTTGGAAGTTAGATCAGCCTCCAAGAGCTGCCACCCCTGCCAAAACGCAACCCTGTGACCCATGGAGTCCTCAGGACTCAAAATGCATCTTTCCTAGTGTTGGCAGCATTGGCTCCCCTCTGACTTTGCTTTAGCCCCTTTCCCCATCCATCCTCACCTCTGCCTCACCACCCTGCACTCAACCCTGGAGAGCTGTCAAGACCCCACTGGCCCCACTTGGCCCATTTCTTTGCACAGCAGCCCTGAGGCTCCCCAAAACCAGGCATCTCCTTCACTTTTCAGGCCTTAGCCACACAGGAGCACAGCCATCCTGGGCAGTGACCCAAAGGCTCTCCAGTGGCTGGGGGTCCAGGGCTCCTCCTGAAAACCAGGAGAGACAGGGAAAAACATGGGGCTCACCTGTTCCCCTTTCCACGCCACTTCATTTGGTCTGTTACTACTAAGCTCCTTCCCTTGGTTGGCCACAGGCTTAAAAAAAGGTTACTAGTATGCACAACACACGTGATGCCTTTTAAATCCTGCGTAGGATATTTCTGCCGGCTGCTAGATTTGATATTTTTTATTTAAATTCACGAGCTGCCCTTTAAAATTTGAAAATCACTTTTGGAAGAAGAAAAAAACCACCCACACTCAGCTCATAACCTAAGTTTTGTACAACAGGCACCTACATCCCCATAAAAACTCTAGGCTGTGCTTTATAACATAGGCAGAAGCCTAAACATTGTAAAAAAGAGCTTAAATTGCCAGATTGCCCAAGCCTCCAGTAAATCACTCTTCCAGATGGGCTTATGGCTGCACACAGAGCCCTGCTAGTAGCAACAGGTCACTCCGCAATTATATTTCAATCCTACTAAACATTAAACGAGAGTTATGCTTGATTTCATTAAAGAGGCACTTCCGAAGTTTACCATTGCCCCATCATTACCAACAGTTTGTTTTTTCATGCAATTAGCACTCCCCTGTGCAATTAACTCCTCCTCGAAGTGTGGCAAAGGAAAAGGTGGACAATTTCTTATCATAACTGCATCTCTCCTCAGTACTTTTCATTGCAATAAAGGCCACACTTGGGAGAAATACAGCCACATTACACTCTGCAAAACAATTTATCAAAACATTAGCTTGTGCCAGGAGAGTCTTGGGAACCATTCAGTCCCCTCTACTGCTAACAGGGCAGACAGTCAAGAGTGCCAGAGATGCCCCAAATGCAGTGCTAACCCCTTTCTTTTTTGGGGTGGACTCAAGCTATCTACACAAGACCTGTCCGTTGCATGGACAAAAACTGTTGGTGTGGGCAAACTCAGCCAGTGATACTCCCACCTAGCAATCCCTCAAACTGCCACCCCCAGCCAGGAACATGGTCAAGGTCTGCAACCACATACTGGAAAAAAAATTGTTTGGTTAGTTTTCTGGTTTAAAAAAAAAAAATTCTCCCTATTCCTTCCACCCCTCTCCATTTCCCCTGGCCCTAGGAGAACTGGCACACACCTCTCCCATTCCCAGCATGGTATTTCAGAGGTCAGGACTAGACCCTCCCCTCTTCCCTGCAGGAGGAGCATGCTTTTTAGCTTGATGCACTGGGAGCTGAGAAACATTTGGAGGTCGAGCAGCAGAGGCGGACACTCCAGTTGCAGACCTGACAGATGCTACACATTTCCAGTTTGCTCCAGAGGCTACACATCCACAGCCCATTTGCCACATTGATTTGCAGATAAGGTAAGTTTTTACTGCCCCTTTATTCAAGAAACAAGCTGGGAGATAGAATCAGGGGTATTTATTTCAGACCTTTAAACAAGGAATCAATGCTTTGTTCTGAAAAAAAAAAAAGTATTACTTTTCACGGCAGTGACGGCCCTTGATGGGTAATATTGCACGCTACTGGAGAGAAAGCACATCTAAGTCTTTCTTACTCTCTACGCTCATTTAAAAATAAAAAATACCCCAGATTTCAGGCTGTTAACATGCTTCCACCATCTAACAGGTGCTGGGTCACAGCCAAGAGGCTATCACACTGTGAAACACAGGTAGAAGAAATTCCTCACGCCTTTCCTGTAGTTTCAGCGCCCATGCCTGAAGACAAAGCTGGCAAAAACATCACAACAACCAACTGAGTTCAGTCTAGTCAGCCTTCAGCCACAGCCAGAGATGGGCCCGTGAGCCACCATGTGAACCCCCATCTCCCCGACTCAAGGGGTGCAGCCCCTCACACCACCAAAACAGCACAATTACAAAAATATGGCATATAATGTGTGGAGACAGGATTTGCTCATCTCGAACATCTCTTCCTTTCACTTGCCCTCCCCAAACCAACTTGTCCACAGAGAAGATGCTCATGGGAGATAACCAGCTCTAAAGTGAGTAACTAAACGCTCATCTATTAAAACTGTAAGAAAACAACATCCTCTCGCAGGAAGACGCCATGGATAATTTCTCATGTGCACAATATTTTGGAACTCACCGTTTGTATCACTTGTACAAAACCAGGAGCTGAGAACATGAGGAAAGCAGCACAGAGACAGAGCACAGCTCTTCTCAGCTTTGAGCTCTCACATTAAGTCAGAGGAAGGAAATGCTGCCACCCCCACAATTTTTAATTTTTTAATTTTAAAAAAACCCCCACACCTCCCCTTTTCAGAAAACCCAGGCCAGGTGTTACACGCTCTCGACATCAAGCTAAGGCCAGGCTGGCTAATCTGTAGGTTCACTCGTTAACGAGATAAAGGATTTCAGTGTGGTGCCGCAGCCTGGGCAGTGGGAGCTGTGGGCTGGAGGAGTGCTGCCGGCAGCCGAGTGTCACTCCTGGAGGAATGCCTGACCTTTCCCGGGGCTTTGATCATGCTGGCTCACAGCGTGAGATAACCAGCCCTTTGCAGAATCCGGAGGTAATAAAAAAAGCAGCTTTGAGGCCTCATGTTTTTGCAGGGAAATACTTACCTGTGTTCCCAGCAGACTGCCCAGTCCCTGCCACTGCCTTCCCCAGATACCAGCCACTCTAAAAGGCAAACCCATTGCTGTCAACTAAGGGAACCATGTAAAGCATTCAGGTAAGAGTTTTTAGCTCTCACTTAATTGCTCTTAATTGAAGAGGATACTTGTGTATCACTCTTACGGAAGATGCACGTGCGCAGACTCAGAAAACAGCAAAGCAACAGAAGTACTATCTCCAATTAGTATGCGATTAAGCTTTAAGTAGGATAATAGGAGGAGAAATTTGTATCTTACACAAATAAGATAGCAAAGAGATAGATAAAAGCACAGAAGGGGAATAAAGCTTGATCCCTAGTTCCCCTCTGAACACTGAACCCATACATAAAGGACTGGATTTGCTGAAGGCTTTTTGTTTGTTTGTAATTATTTTAAAAGGGGGATGATTTTCTCAGGACAACTCACGACATGTAATTTAAATAAGCCAGTGTAGTATCAGGTTAGTAAAGTGAGAAACACCTGGAGCCTTGGGCTGAATATGCTGAACTTGGAATAATCACATCGGTCTTGAATACTTCCTTTAATGAGTATATGCAAGCACCATGTCCAGCCAGCTTGGTTTTAGTCACCAGCCTAGAGAAGTTCACATGATCTTCTCAGGCTGCGGTAGTTTTGTTTTGTTTTGTTTGGACCACTGCAGTACGGCCTCTAAAGTTGGAGATACAATTCCTTGCTGCTCTCTGCAGGTTGTACAACAGGCATGGGTTTTGCTCTGCAGTGCTCCACAGCTGCAAGCAGGTTGATGCCAAACTGCGCAGACCTGGATAAGTTACCCCTCTGTGGGGGGGGAGAAGTTGTACTCAGCTACGCTGTCTTCCTCACTGGGGTTAACTATGTAGATTTCAGATGCAAATTTTACTTTAGGGCAGGCTTTATGGTATTAAGAGTTTCTTTTTCAGCCTTCTGAAATTTCATATGTATACATGCTAGAGCTCTCTCATCTCTGTTAATTGGGTTTTGTGGAATTTTGAGGCCTGGGGGCCAAGGCAGGAGGGCTGCTGATTAAAGCACGCCGTGCAGAAGTGGATGCAGAAGTGTTGCACAGTAACAGGAGGGAGACTGAATTCCTCCAAGCTACCTGCCTTCACACCCCCCTGCATGCCACTTTGGAGGAACCCCATCTTTCGCCCTGGCCTTCCCAAGGGTATGAGGATGGCTCCTGCCTTCTTCAACAGACACCATGAGGAGGATGCTTATCCCTGCCTCTCCAATTGCATAAATAGATTTGAGATTTTGAGGCTGGTCCGCAGGAACACTTGCTTATTATATGATGTCCTTGCTGCAGACCTGAACAGGGGCACCTCCTCACAGCCATAATCTAAACCAATGGTGATAGTGGGCAGGGGGAACCCACACCCTTACGTACACCCTTCAGGACTCTTAAGCAGGAATAAAAGGATGTTTAATCTTCCTTCATCCCTTTTCATAACCCAGCATGCACACGTGTGTCATAACATATTAGGCTGCAATGCTTGAACTGATGAGACGACAAGTGTGTGTGTACGTGTTCATGTGTGTCTACCCATCCCCACAATGAGGGCACAGAAAATACCCATTCCTGCATTTCACTGAACTGTATCTCTCCACATATCCAGTCCAGGAGCTTGCCTGCTAGAGCTAAATACAGATATTCACACACCCATTATAAATGCAGTCTGGTTTCATTTTTAACCCACAGGAGGGTGTGGAGGGAGAAGACATCAAAGCATGGACACAGGCTACCCTGGCATTCTGGGTGTGCAATTTTATCTTCCCCTCATTTCCCTCCTCTCCAAACCAGCTGCTACAACTATCATGATGCTTACCCTCCGGCCAGTATGCTGGAAAACTGGCTTCCAAGGCAGTCATTAATCTCTCCCCATTACCCAGCTGGCACAGGATTTTGCTTAGATCAGAGGAGAGTCAACTCCATGCCCTCCAAAATACCAGTGGCAGCTCCTGCAGCCCTGTGTGCCAGGCACCCACTGACCCCACTGCCTGCACTGCTGTAGCAGAAGGGCCACCATGCAAAGGATGTGGAGGGTAAAAAATAACACAAAGAAACACGGGCACCAAAGAGCCCTGGAAGATCTCTGGTGTGAATTAAACAAAACCTGCCTATCAGCAATGATGATGCGAAGAAGTGCTATGCATCTTCAGGAGAACATAGCTTGGATAAGAGCTAAGTTTAGAGGCTGACCTCTTGCATAGCAACAGCAGCAGAGTGTAGCTCCCATGTATTCAAGTTATGCAAGTGAAATGAAGATGCACGTAAACCTTCAGCAAGAAAATGCAGCTCAACAATGTTACGCTTTTTATTCAGCCATCAGGTTTCAACCCATCTGAGGTAACACGGCTGAAAATATAGATAGGTACATAGTATGTTGAGCACAAACCAGAGCCACTCCAGTAATGCTGAGCTGAAATGAGAATAAAGCAACCTTAAGAAAGCAGTAATGTGCACCACAGCAAGTTTGTTACGGTGATAAAGCAACAAGAAGAATGTTTTGGCAACCACTACCTGGAAAGCACTTTTCACCATCCCACGCCATACACTGTGCTATCTCAGCAACACTGTGAGGTAATGTTTGACCATCTACATTGGGACAAAAATAACCTTTTCAGAGAATACTTTTTTGTGTGTTGATGGGGTGATTCATACGTGACCTGCAACATCCTCTCAGTAATAGTGCTGATTTGCTACTTTTAGATGGGAACAACAGGGTCCAATGAGAGCCCTGTGTATACATACATAAACCTGTATTTGATCTGTCAGTAGGACCCTAGGTTCTCCCAAGAAAAAGAAACACACAGGCAAGTTTTTGATCTTCCTTAAAGTACTGCTTATCTCAGCTTTTGTTTGTTTTCTGTCTTTTGGGTGTGGGGTAGTGTCTGATGTGAATGCCACCCACCTTTAGCTATCTAGGCAACAGAACAACCATCATAAACCACTGCTACAACAAAAACAGCAGCACTTTTCTCTCCTTTGCTTCCCCCGGGCACAGGCCACATGTAGGACAGTGCTGCCAGCATGTGCAGCTACAAGTATATTTTGCAGATCACAAACTCAGAGATGTTAAGCACGGGTCTGCCATCATTACCTTGCATTCAGACACTCATTAGGGAACTGCAGAGTCCTTCCTGATGGCTACCAGAAAGAACAGCCCTTTCTAAACACCCATGGAGCATGGAGAGACCCCTAGGCTGCTGGTGGCTGTAAACTCCAGCTTCGCCCGAGATAAGCTGGCACCATCGGTACAGCTGGGATGGTGAGCATCTACAGCAACAGCTCAAAACAGCTCAGCCCCCTGCAACAAGTCTAAACCATGCTATGCCGAGCTTTCCCCTGCTGCCCCAGTCTTCATATTGTCACACTCTGCTTGCCATCTAGAGGGAGTGCCAGTCCATAGCTAAACACAAGACAGGGTGCAATTGCAGTGGTACCAAATCCTAATGTGAATGGGGGAAGTGGTCTAGAAAGGGATTTACTTGAGGTTGCACGTTAAACAAACCTTCACTCACACTTATGGCTTACTCCCTCTCAGCTCCAGAGCATGCTGGCCAACCATGGCCACAACTGAGCAGAGAGTAGAGGTTTCCAGGCTACTACACTCCTACGAGCTTTCAGAAGGGAAAAAAAGGACAAAAAGCCAGCAGCCAGGCATAGAAAAGAAGCTCTTAATTAGCAGAAGGCAGCAATCAGCTGCTACACTGCCTGTTTCGCAGGAGCCGGCCAGCCAGGTGAGCATACAGTGCGTGGGGCTGCCAGCAAGTGCCACATGAGCTCTCTCTCCCCAGCACATCCTTCCTCACCAGGAAAGGACACAAACCCCCAGGAAGCTCAGCTGCAGGGTCTGCTGCTGAAATCCTGCAGGGCTCATGCTGAACAGCACACTTAAAATGCATGCTAAAAATAGAGCCTGCACTGATACTATATTTAGCAGGAGGGTGCACGCTTTCGGAAGGGCCGTTGTCTCCTCCAGCAATAGGCATGGGTCAGATGGGCTCACCCTTGGGATGGTCCCGCATACCAGCACCCAAGTGAGAGCGTGCCTTGGGAAGAGATGCATTTTCTTACAAAAAGGTGAACACAGGCTGCAGGAGACCATTTGCAAGCCTGCAGGGTAGTGGTTCCGGCACCAGAGCAGCTCAGTGGGAAGGAGGAGCCTAGCCCCTTCTGAGACCTGTGCCACTGGCCTGCCCCACAAGTGGATGCTTCTTTCCCTGTGCCCACATTTTTCTACCCATGTAAGTGGGATAATAAGCATCAGATTCTTCATTAAGTGCTTACGAACATTCTGATTCATCTAGGCACTCAGAAGAGCCAGGCAGGGACACAGGATAATAAGGGCCACCAAATATTTCTCAGCTAGTGCAAACACAAAATCTCCTGCTTAGTTTGTCAAGCCAAGCACCTCTCAAACCCTTGACTAACTGTCTCCCAAGTGAAACACAAAACACTTATGCACTGTCTGGACCATTTGGACTATGGGGGCAGATTGGGAGCCAGTGCAACACAGGCACTGACTCCGCACCACAAGCCCAAAGGGGTGTTTTGCACTTTCCGCATTTTGTGCTGGACTTCCTCTTCCCCAGAGCAAAGCCAGGGGGATGTGTGGCATGAGGAGGAGAGGATGCCGTGTGGTCCCTGAGGATGCCTCATAGAACAAAGCGGCACCTTCTCCTGTTGACTTCCAGAGCCCTGCGGGTTGGTGAGGCAAGGCGAGGAGCATCCCACCTCTGGTGCTCAGGAGAAGCCACTGAAAGCCAAGCTTCTAATTAAGACCACGGCTTCAGTTAATTGAGTCCAATTCACCTGTGACATGAAGAGCCCCAATCCCATCAAAAATAATGGAACTGCATCGGCTTACACCAGTAATGACTTCAAATCAGCAGCATAATAAAGCTAATTCAATACTTCTCCAGGTCCAGCTGAGAAGACTGCCACAGGAGAGCAGAAGACAGCCTTTCCTCATGCTGCACCAACGCCTCCTCTGGAAGAGGGTAAGGTGAATTGACAAAGGGTTACAAAGGCAGGAAATGTAAAAAATAAGGTAAATTTCCAATAATGAAACTATGGCGTATTTTTTAAGTTGAATTACTCTTGCAAGCTACTCTGTGCCATCACTGATGATGAAGCAGCACGCCCCCTGACTACCTGGCACAAGGATGAAGAAAAGCCAGACCCTGCAAAGGCAGCCACAGGTTCCCAACCTGCCAAGCACTAAGTCACCCTGCTGAGAGGGACCCACAGATCTAGAGCACCAGAGGCAGGAGTGGCATGATGTGTGCGCCAGGTAGCATCCACCAGTGTGTGGGAAGGAGCTCATGGGAGATGGCCATGTACTGGCAGCTCAAGGGAGGAAAACGGAGCATCATGAAAGTTGCCTGATGCAGGCAGACATGCAAATCAGCAGCTGTGTAGACACACAGGCAACCTCCTCATTGCCACGAAGTCTGCTGCTCTCTCAGGGCAGGGGCCAGGAGGAGAACCAGGAGGAGCAGGAAGGAGCGAGACCCTCCTGCTGGAGCAGGAGATTTGTGGCCAGGGCAGGGGCCACCCCAGGGTGGCCCCAGTGCCCCAAGGGGTGGGAATGGCACAAGTTGGCCCCTGGCCATCCCCCCACAGGCCACTGCCTTGCACACACAAATTTGTCTCTGCCTCCAGCCAAAAAAAACTAAGCCGCCACTCTTTTAAAGAGACGCACATTATTTTAGAGCAGTCAAGTTATGACTGGTCTGATTTCCATAATACACACTCTACAAACATCTGCCTGTTATTTAAGGCTTGGCTCCATCAGGACAGAAGTTGAACAGGGCAGACATTTGAGTCAGTGTGTCCACAGAGAGCACTTCTTGCTGCTGGAGCAACCTCAGGGCAGAAACAGGCTGGCTGGGAGGTCAGGGTGGTAGCTTCTCACTCCCACGACCACAACCAACTTGAACATTTCTGTGCTTTGCCCCACACGCTGCAGATACTTCCCACTCCTTCTCAGGAGGGCTCTGTCTGCCAGAAGTACCTACTCCTGCCTAGCACCTGGAGCCCGTGCCATGCGCAGGAGGATCCAGCCAGGTTATCTCTCCCAGAGAGACATGGGCTACCTATCACAGGTGCCTTACAAATTATTTGGCACCTCCAGGTTGCCTGACTTTCTTGCAAGCAGACTGTTGAAATCTGAACGTCCCAATTAGACGAAGTTAAATGCCAGCAAGAAAGTTATCCCGGCGTTATTGGACTGCTCCCTCCCTACTAAGAGACCGCAAATTGGTGTTTACTTTAGAGGCTAAGTAGGCCAGCTTTGAGAAATCACACCTGCTCTGCCATCCTGCAAGCTCCATCTTCCCCAGGGTTCCCCAGAGGCCACAGGACCAAGCACCATCTCCTCACCATGCACCTCCCCAATGTGCCCTTGCTCCGCACGTAGCCCTTGCTCCATCCCAGCCTGACACAGCATTTAGCTACTAGCTTTATTCCCCACATGCTGTACTGGGAGAGCTGAAATAACCAACTCTGTGTACCGCAGTGGGTTGACACAGGCTAAATCAATTAGCTGCTTTTGCTGGGATGCTCAGCCAGGACAGATCAAAAAAAGACAAAGAAAAGTCCCACACTGAGAGGAACTAGGCCCAGCCAACACATTTATCTCCAATACTTTAATCATCATATTTGAAATGGGAAAGGGAGACGGCTTATGTTTCCCAGAGTAACTGGGTGCAGGCTTGCTTGCACTGCAGCTCCCATTCACCTCTCTTTTGTCCTTTGTTTCCATTCAACACACGCATTTAAAAAAAACCACAAAAAAGCCAAGTAATCTGTAAATTCAATTAAGACACTTCCCATTTCAGAGCGCATTGTTTAAGCTCTGTAAGTCTCCTGGTTCATCCTGAGTCAAAACAGCACACAGCTTGTGCTTAGCTACTCTTCAAGAAGGACACAGAATAGACCACAATGCACCATATGCCTCTCACGCTCCCCTTCTCTGGGCAAGATTTATTATTTTGCAGTAATCTTTGCTCTGCATCAACTGTCCCAAGGACTAATGGTCTTCTTCCTACTGACTCTTGCAAAGCCACGTCAATTGCCATACCCAGTATTTTGAGTACCAAGTCCTGGACCCATTTTTGCCTCCGCAAGACATAAAATCTTTCTTGTAAAAGACTGATAATTATGGCTGATGAGACTTCACCAACAGCTGAGACTGGAGGAAACCAGAACTGGTGAAGGATGAAAGCAGCTCTGTACCACCCAGCTGCAGCTGGGCAGCCTCTGGCTTCAGCTTAGCTCCTCTTGCAGCCACTCCTGACAAGAGGTATCGTGCCATGCTGCTCTTTACTTCAAAGACGACCACTGTAAGGAGAACTATTTAAAGTAATTAAAAAAAATTATCTTTAAGATGCAATCTACCCAAAGATGAATGGGAATAATTATCAAGCTGCAGATTTTTATGTTTTTTTTAAAGGCAATAAGTGGCTGAACATTTCTTCTGAGGAGAGTTACCTACAGTAACATCTACTTTATCAAAACGAGAAACTGGAGATAATGTATTTTCACACTGTGGGCCACATATTCCACACCATATCTCCTAGTAACATCTATACTCACTAACCCTTTTCCCATTCAGTTTGTAATCCCATAAACACCTCGGTAGCAGCTCACACAATTGTTTACATAGAAAAGTGTGATTTATGTTATTGTCAAAGCAGCAAAAGCAGCAGTTCAGCAGCCTGAAGTGAGAAAAGCCAGCCCTAGGTTACCAGGCAGCTGTCTGAAAGTGCTTCCTCAAATTCTTGGTGAAGAGCAAGATCTAACATCAATACCCTTGCCTCAGCTTACTTGCATCTGCATATCCTTAATCCTCTATTCTTCCTCTTCTGCTCTATTGTCCCACCTATGAAATGGATAATACACAGCAACGCAGATGGGAAACAGACCCTGAGACGTCAGCTACTGCACTGAAGTCATGCATCAGTCAGACTTTCCCAAATTCTTCAAATATTAGTGTATTCCAAGTCTTTTTTTTGCACACAATGTATGATGCACACATATAAATCACTTTTGGCTGGATAAATGTGTTTTCTGCTGCTGCAGTAGCTATTACATGAAGCACCACCCGCTCCTGTCTGCTTCTCATATGCCCATGGGCAGGTGCCCTCCGGAGCTGGCGATGCCAACAGCCATCGTGACCTCTCCCCCCATGGGACTCAAACATGCGTGCTGGCTCCTGTTATAAACACTTTAAAAGATGCAACAGAAACAGAAGAACCTCCAAACCAACAGACCTCTTTCCAAGGAAAGCTTTCCTGGTTTGACTGTACCTTGAGAAGCTGATCCTGAAAAGGGACACAGAGTGTTTCAGCTTGCGTTAAAGCTTAAGCGATGTACTTGATTAAATCAAGACATTTAATTGGCATTAAAAATTTCATTAATCAGCTACGAAAAAAGGTTAAAATTCCTTTTGTTTGTTTCTTTTTAATTTTTTAATCAGTTTTAAAAATTCCATTTAATTTTATTAGGAGGCAGAGGGAAATATTACCACTAGGTGATCGTTTTACTATTTACTTTTTTTTGAGAAGATGCATCTTTCACCAAATACTTAAAAAGAAATCTTGGTTCATATTTGTAAAAACAAGGGATTATCAAGAGTCTTTAATTTACTGTTGAAGTCTGGAGTGGAGTATTGTACCTTGGGTGAGGCACAGCCTAATCCCTGTGTGTGATTGCATTTAGGAGTGAGAGAAAGGTGTACAGAGGGTGGGGAGAAGCAACTTTTATTGAAGACAACGCTTCAGGCAGCCCCGGAGCAGAGTGGATCCAGTTTGAAAAGAACTGGCAACCCTAAAATTTTTTGATAAGATAAAAATTCATTGATGTTGGCTCACACCAGGCCCACTTCAACTCTGCACTTGTCCTTTGTGTTTCCTTGGCGTATCTATTCCTTTCCTCTATCTGCTTTAGCATAACTTTATTTTTCTCTTTTATCTTTAGCTAACTGCACCCAGGGACTGGAGGGATTGATTTTTTGTTTTGACTTATTGTTTGAAGATCTGTAACTCAAAGCAGCTTCTTGCGCCTCTGATGTCTAAGCCTGAGCAGTCTAAAAGGTAAAGCTCGTCCTGTGTACCAAACTGAGCAAGGATACCATTTTTATAATCAGTCATCTGTGTTTTATTTTGCCTTTTTGGGAGGAAAACTATTTTAAGACTTTATAGGCAATAATACTTGAAATAAATATTCTCATGGCAGATACTACACATGCCAGTTCTCTTTTTTTAAGACAGTAAGCTATTGCTCACCACTCAGAAGAAAAAAAAAAGTTCCTAATTAAAGGAAGCCATTATACATCAGAAGATATTTTGAGCATCACGTCACTCCACTGACAGCCTACTGCAGCCAAAATGTTACCATGCAAATCTAAAAGCGCTCTCGCTCCGAGATGTGCTACCACGAGGCTCGCCTAAATCCCCGCTGGGAGGGGAAGGCAGGAGAGGGGAGACAGGCTCGTCAATGCTGTTCATAAACAGCAAGTGCTCACCGCCGTGTTGATATCACCTTGTCCCAAGACACAGAGGGACAAGAAAAGGATTTTTATTTACTTCCTCTGCCTTCTGAGGGCTGAACTCAGGAGATTTCTCCTTTTGCCAGGCAATTCTTCCCTCCTCCCCTTGAAAATGCCACTAGGCTGTTTTCAAAAAACCAGTTCTTCAGGACGTGGCACCCAGGTTTCTCACTGTCCACATGCATTTCTGTATTGCAGAAAGCTGATAGTCCTGGCACACACCGACTTTGTTTATGATCGCCCGTCTCCGCTATTCCCTGAAGTTGCCCAGCTTGCTGAAATATGGTTACATATGCAAACATTATCTCCCAATTGTAACCTCATTTTCTGCTCTGCTGGACAGCGTGACCAGCATTTGTCATCTCGCCACCCCCGCCCGCCACATCATTCATGTGTCTATAATTGTCATCAAGATGTGGCATGTCAGCAGGACTCCCGCGTCCGCTGCTCCCCATCTCCACACAGTCACTCAGGTAACAAACCCATAATCTCACCCTGTTTTCATGATGGTTGAATTACACATAATTGTTTCTGCACAGTGATTGATTTCTGCCTGAATAGAGACCTCTGCCTTTTTTCAATGCGAGCGAGTGGCAGCCAAGTCTCTCCATCTAGGAGGAGGCAGCAGCCTTTGAAGAGATCAAAGCCAAGGCCGCGAGCAGTTGTGCGCCCTGGGAATATGGAAAGCCTTTATGCTCTCAACCCCATTTCCAACATCATGTTGGATTGCAGCTGCATTACATTCTGCCAGCATTCTTAATGCTTTTAGTATTGACTCTGACATCACCGATAGCTGTTTTAAAGTAACAAAAGCCGAAGGATGACTTATTTTCACAACTCTGTAATTGGAACATGCAAAGTTAGGGGAAGGGAGCATTTGTTTTTAATCTGAGGTACAAAAGAAAGCACAGAAAATTATATAAGTTCCCCAAAATTAAAACCACGTTTTTCATATGGAAAGAACAGAGGGGGCATTTTTATAGCCTAGACCACACAAAATGAACTGATTATGCACATGCTTTTTCAAGCCTAAAGGCTGAAGTTAAAATATGATCAGGCAAGCGAGTCAAATTGGGAAAAAATACTGTGACTCATGGTATGTTTAGTGACTTTTAGCACCTGATGCAAGGCAAAAAAATAATGCAGATGCCCAGGCTGTAACCTTCTCGCTGCAATAGCAAACTGGCAGCAATTCGTTTACCCTGAACCAGCACCTGGCAAGCGAACACTAAGTACCCAATTAGTGATCTTAAAAGATAAAAAATGACCTAAAAATATAAAATACTGCAAAGCTTCCTCTAAGATTCCCTCTCCTCTGGTCATACAGAAAACTCTCAGGCTGCCTTAAAACTGCTCTTGCCACAAAATTGTTTGCAGGGGCATCAAATACTCCCACACCTCCCCTCCTCTCTCCAGATCTGTCTTCACTGGTGAAAACAACAGTAAATGTCTATCAGAAAAGACTGTCCTGAACTTTGATTAAACATACTGCAGTGTCCTGAAAAAAAAAATATATTTCCATGGGACTTTTGAAACTCCTCAATAGAAAGGAGGGGGCATAAGGAGGATGTAAAAGGCAAAGAGTCCAAGCGGGTGCAGCAGCTGAACCACTCTGTATCCATATGCTGAACAGCCTGAGCACCACTGCTACTTCAACAAATATTTTTATTCACTCTAAAACCACTGAATAGCAGCTTTTAAGAGCAGTAATTTCAAAATACGGTAGCTGCCATTACACGGTGCAGAATGGTGAGGAAGGAAGAATGTGCAAATAAAGCATGAGCTATAAAGAATTAAACATTATGAGCACCCTTGTATTAGCAATAAAAATAATTTCCTCTTAGCTGTATCATTTTTCTTCTGCTGTTCTAACACTCCTTTTTTCCCCTGTAGTCATTAAAATCCTGACTCAAAGACAACAGCAAAGGGATCTGCCCTCCCTCCCTATGGACACAGAGCTTATGTCCCTGTCATTTCAAGGCTGGGAAACTGTCTAGTTTTTACTCTTGATGGTTTCTTAGCACACACTAACCATACTGAGGCTGAAACTAGAGCCAAACATAGCAAGCTCTTTACCAAGACGTAAAAGCTTATATTTTTTAGTAGCAGTAAGACAGAAGTCTTTTCTGTGTTAGTCCAAGGTTTTGGGTTCTATCCCCCACATCCCCCTTCTCATGCCATCCCCAGCAACTTTTACTGCTTCCTTTGCATAGCCTGCATTCTTAAATCAGGACTAATTCTTTGTGGCTCTGAAAATCAGAGGGATTCTCATAAAGCAACACTGGAAAAGGTCAGAAAAATGCAGAGAGCTGGCACAGTCACATAAACACAGGTTTCTACTGCCATATGTTGGTAGGGCAGTCAATTCATCTTCTGCCTATCCTATGAGGAGTTCCAAGTATCTGGTAGCAAACACCAGCCTCCAGAAACCAAGCAAGCAACACACGTAGCACTGCAAAGGTCTACAGAACAGTCATTGCTATGAAGAAACAGCAGCAGAAACGTAACTTTTACAAGAAGCTACAACCCTGCCTTTCAGCATCAAACCATTACGGTGATGAAAAAGTATGTTTTACCATAATTACTGCTTATTTTCCCTTCCAGGGACTTTTTTTGTTCATTGCAGAGGATTCACTTGATACTTGTGCTTGAAACCTTGGTAAATTTTTGAGGTATTCACTGAAATTTAAGAGACACCATTTAGCCCAAAAGAGGCACCTGAAGCCTGTTGGCCCGTTTTCACCCTGCACAGCCCACACAGGCATAAGCCACACAGGCAGCTCTCCCTTCTCAAGTAGAGGCACATGAGCTTCTCCTCATGCAGGCTTTTTCACTGACCACATCAGGGAGGGCAGACTGACCTGACAACAAACCTCACCAGTGCCTTAAACCCCGATCCCTGCGAAGTGATGACCTGCATGACTGCACCAAACTGAGTTTTAGGCTTGGCTGTGGTGCTGGGGGATGTGCAGCCATCAGCTGTGACCACATTGTATAAGCTTCAGCTACAGAGCTGTGAAGGGAAAAGAAAACAACACCAGTGACCTGAGTAAACCCAGAGAGATGAAGCCACCGGGACACCCACTCAAGAAACACAGATAGGAAGCTGAGAGAGTTGTGCTCCAGTAAGCACAGCCTAGGCACACATTAAAGTAGCAGGCATTTCAGGATGCTCAGAAGGAAGTTTAAAGGCTCTAGCTTCGAACCAGCCAGCATTTCCTTTATAAACCACTCTTCCCACTGGAGAAACCCTGATCTTCAGCTGAGAAACCCTGACCAGCTGTCCCCCGGCCCATCATGGTGCAAGAACCACAAAGCAATGGCAGCTTCCTAGGAGGAGCGCACTATACTGGTTATCTGCATTTGGGCTGCATTTCCAAGAGGGAGACAGAGATAAAAGTGAGGGGTGCAAATAATGATGCTGAGAGCAAGCCACTTCCCCCCCCCCCACCAGACAGCCAACAGGAAAAGGAGTGGGAAGATACAAGCGCTGCTACGATGTCAGGGAGGGAAGATGAGAAAAAACAAAGCCTGCTTTTTGAGAAGTCATTTTAAAACTAATTTTCTTAAACCCTGCCTTGCTTTTACTTAGAAACTTCAGTAAGATTGCTTGGTCCTTAACCAAAAGGCTGGGTATAAAATACAGTCAAAGCCAGTGTTGCCACCAACTTTATCTGCATCAGTTTTAATCCTGTTATTCCCCCCTCCATGTACCTCCCGGTTTTCACTTTCTTAGACTTCTGGGTTGTTTTCATTAAAAAGACCAAAGCAACCCCCGATATTTACCTTTATAAGCAAGCTGTCTTCCAGGTGGGTTCCTGAAGCAAAATTGGGAAATGTGGATTTTGTTCCTATACCCGCCACCTCTCTCTAAGTCTGAACAAATTTTGCTTTTCCAGTTCCCAGTTTGCAGAAACCACCCCCCAGACTGTGGCTCTGCTTTTGGGAGCAGCATGGGGGGAGGCAGAGGACATGACCCTTCCTCCCTGTGCTGGCATGGGCGCCAGGGGTACCTCCCAGGAATTTGCCAGCAGCGACCAACGCACTGCGATTTCCACGGGTCACGTCCTCATGCTAGACTCTACATCGGGTAATTATACACAGAATTTACCTATTTCATGCTTAATTGCACAGGCACAAACTTTTGCTCCACCCCTCCAAACAGTTATAACCTACCAGCAGCACTTGTGTCATTACAGGCAGCTATCCCAGCCCTGGCTTAACCCCCTAGGCACAAATCTCAGCCATTGTCTTAACCACATACCCCCTCCTGGGAGAAACCATTGAGCCCAGCAGAAGAGAGGAGATGCAGGTAATTCCGAAGAGCCAATACCAGCCCATTGGTTCCTGGGCTGAGCTACCTCCAGAAATGAAATGCAAGACCCATCCGCAGGCTCTGAACCTGAAAAAACGCTTTGTCCAGGAGATGCTAGCCAGAAAGATTCATTTAGTGAAGGAGAGCATTTTTGTGTAGTTAGCACAATTGTTCAATGAACTGAACGCATTTATTTGCAGTCCTGGAGCCACAGCTAGAAGACAAGTTCACAAAACACCCTCTGAAATCTCCTTTTCCTAAAATGTCTGCCTTTTTAGGAACATTTCTGAACCACCTTTGATGAAACTGCATTTGCCAATTTAATATTTTTTGTTCTAACCCATTAGCCTGTAATATTCTCTCTACACACACATCTCTGAAAAAAAAATAGAGAATTTTAACTTTCACAGGAAGAGGGAAAGCTTTCTGTACAAGTCGTTTTGAGAAGGCCTTTGAACTAAAAAACTTTTGAGCAAAACAGCAGTTTGATCAGCTCTTCTCCTCTCCCTTAACATTCCCCTGTTACGAACGATAAAGTCATCTTTTACAGGTCATTCTGATAAGAAGCTTAGTAGTTGCCCGTTTTAACAAAAAGGTGTTTGCAATAGTGCTGTCAAACTGTTCTGGGAAGTTGCCTAATAAATTAGCATTTTTTTGTGGTGCTCTTATTTCGAGTTCTCCTGAAGATTTACATTTAAAACAGACCCTCTGTACTGTTGTCTTAGAAATACCCTCAAAATAACGGGGGGGGGGGGGGGAGAAGAAGAAGTCACAACAAAATGATAAAAATTCACATGCTTAAGAGCCAATATTTAAAAAATTTGTGGGTTTTTTTTTTTTTCCTTTCAATAGATGCATGGATTCCCCTTCTCCCTGTACCAGGGGTATTTAAGACATGAAATGTGTGAGAGAGAGGGTTTCTGACTAACAGATTTTTCAAATCCAGCATGCTCTGTTCTAAATTATTTTTTAAGCTGAATCTCAGTTATGTGCAGTAGGAAATTGGGCAGTAAAGGAAAGACACAACGGGGAAATGGGGCAGTAAAGAACAGACAAAATGACAACCCAGCATGCAGGTGTTGGAGGGCAGTGAATAAAGAAACTTTAGCAGGGTGAATTATTTTAATTACTTCTTTTTTTTTCAAAATGTATTTTAGTATGTTCAATATATGGCTTCTTTACTCAATGTCCTCAAAAGCTGTTTCAGTGCCAGCTCAGCGAGCTCACTTTTCCTCCCTGTGCTGATCCCCAGCAGTCTGCAGGGGACCCGGGCATGACGCAGCCTGCCCCACCGCCCCAGGCTCCTACACCTGACCATCACCCACCTGCTGGCTCCTGCCCTGCTCCCAGAAGCTTCTCAAGAGGCTGAACCTGTGCAGGCACTTATATTTAAGAGGAGGACCTGTACAAGAATCATCTTTACTCTTTGCAGGAGCTAATTCATGCACAGACACTGAGGGGAGAAATCAGAGTCTCCCCTAGTTTGCAGTGGTCCCTGCACTGTGTCTCCCGCTTCACCTCAACTTTTCTGTAACACGTGTTTCTCTGGTTGAAGGAACAGAAACATCGCCAATCAGGCTGCAAGCAGTGCCACGCGATGAAACAAGCTGCTACAAACCCTAAACTGAGGACAGGGCATAGATGTGAGAAGGAAGCCACTTCATAAAAATTAATTCAGAAAGCCATGCGGTGGGCAGACACGCTGCAGCACCGTTCTGTGGAATGGCTGCGTGGGACGTAGCACGGGGTGGTGGCAGGATCCTTGCTCATTGTGGGGGTACAACGGGAGTTACACGAAACTGCAATGAAGGCAGTACAGGACTCGGGGAACATGGGGTGGGTGTAGAGCACAACCAATAACGCTATCACCACTTGTAACTGCAGCTTCCTAAACCTCACGCAGCACCAGTCAAACCTCAGAAACCAGAGACCCAAACAAAATCACTGGACTGTTGCATTTTGACAAAGTAAACATATTTGCACCACTGGACATAGTTTATCTCCATTTTAGCACATCACCAGGGAAAAGGCCTTCCTCCCAAGCACAGTTTGCATTTGACAAGCGTTGACACCTTTAATCATCACCTCCGTATTGTACTTCTTTTATGCTATACAAAGCTTGCCAATGCAAGATTTGAGGGGTATAAAGAAAGAACAAGGCAAGAAGTAAGGCCGAAACAGTGGGGAGAAATTCACAAATTTCTGAAGCAGTTTTAAAATACAGGAAGAGGCAGAAAACTGAGGAAATAGAGCCCTGCAGTATGGCTAAATGATTAGATACTGAAACAAGAGTATTGTGGCTCTGAGCAGTGCCACTAGGACCCCAACACAAAAATACAGAGCTTAAAGTGCTAGCTTTTTAGAGCTTGCCACTCTCCACCTTTGAGCCAACAAAACTGCTCAAAAACTCTCCCGTGTTCGTTGTGTTCGTTTTCCCGGATGAACATGATTAATTAGACCATTTCCAGACTGTTCTTCTTGAATAACCCCTGCATCTTCATCCAGAGCTCCATTCAAGCCAGCCAACAGGGAACTTAAGCTGCCATCCGTTCTGTTCAAAGCACTGGCATTTTCAGAAGGTACTTCATGCCAAATACATACATGAAATCACTTGTTCCTCCCAAGGGACTTCTCCCCCATGCACTGGGTGAAGCAGACCTGCTCAATGACTTATGCAGTGCTGTTGGAAGTACAGGGTTAGAGTACTAAAGTGCCTGGATAGACAGATGCCTTCGGGAATTAACTGCTCTCTGGCTTGCCTAATAACTCCTAACCAAAGCGATTCTCTGGTTTATGCGCTACAGCTGGTGACAACAGTACTCTTACTTTTTAAGTTAAACTGCCCATTTTATAAATATTTAATCAAAGCTTCCTAATTTTACACTTGTAATTTGTGCTGACTAAGCTCACCCTATTGATTTTATGCCTCGACTTCACCTATACCCACAGCCACTTAAAGACTCAACCAACACTGAGTCAACATTTCAGCTTCATGAAAAATGCTATTCTACACCAGGGATTTGGTACCTTCAAAGATCAAAGGTGAAGATATCCTAGGTCCTTCGTCTCAACCTGAAGCATCATCAGGCAACATAGCTTCTAGGAGCCAGGGCAAGGCATACCACTTCTCAGGCAGGTCACACCACTTTTCTTCCCCTTTTGAACAGGCAATTCCTGGCTGATGAGCGCAGTTGGCACACATGTTAACTCCCTACTGCACTTTTAGCTCAACCCCAAAGATTCAATGAATACGTTTTTATTTAAGTGCTCAATCACTTTCTTGCTGAGAAGACACATTTCTTTGAAGTAGGAAACCCAAACTAAATAAACATATCCACAAGATCCAAGTCTCAAAATAGAAGCTAATGGGTTGCTAGATTAACTTTTTCTGAATGCACTTTCCTTAAGTGAATCGAACGCTTAAAAAGGGCCAAAGTGACAGAGACACTAATTCCCAAATGCCCAGGCACAAGCAACACACTGATCAGCTGTGCCAGCTTTTCCCCAGCATCCTGCAAGAAGGGACCGAATCCAACAGCAGTCTTCACACCAAACATACCTTAAGTCCACAGATAGCTTAGTGACAACTGCCTGCTAGCCAGGAGAGGGGCAATTCAGGGTAAAGAGAAGTCATTTACACACACCTGGATCATTGTGGCACATGGCTCCCCTGCAGCAGCAGGAGGACACGTGCCAAGGACAATCTGCCTCCACCAGGTCAAGGACCTGCAGGCTGCCTGGCTCACAGCAGCATTTCCTTTGGACCAGCCACACAGTGGATCAGTGTCCGTGTGTGTGAGAGCAACGCAGGAGACCACAGCAGGCCACACAACACACAGACCCTGGGCTGCAAAATGCTTAGTGTCCGTATCAAAGCAGACTCTTCTTTTGAGAGACACAAACATTACTACTAACAAAAAAATCACATGCCTCTAATGGGACTTGAGAAATATTACAGCAGCAGTAAAATGCTTTTGTGTGGGTTATTTCCTTCCCATTTCAGGAGCAGTTTTCCCTAACTATAAACAGAAGTTAAGTACTCGGGAGGAGGCAGGCTTGCAGTACCCAGGTTTTTCAATGCCTCCAGCCACGCAGCGCTGCAAGTATCTGGAAAAAGTCTTTTCCTCTTTTGATGCCTAAACCTGTGGAGCTTCAGGCTTTCTTCTTGACCCATGTCCTGCCTGGCACTTGCAGCCTGTAACAAGCTATTCTTATTAACATATTTTCTAGACTGAGATTAAGTTAGAGAAGAGGTGGCACAACACCGAAACGATACACACCAGAAGGATGTTCTGCTTTTAAACCACCTTAAAATGAAGCAGCAGCTCCACCTTTTAAAGTTTACATTGAATTACCTCCTTGATATAAAGGAAAAAGGATCTTTAGGACATAAGCATATCCACATCTTGATATACAAAAGCTCAAATTTTAATGATTCCTCAGAGGTGTGGTTTCTGATTATGCCTCCATGGAAGCAACACACACACAAACGCTGCCTTTGGAATGAGATGTCAGGAGAATATTTTCTTTCCCCCTTGCCTATGCACAACTAGATCATTTGCTAACTTTATTACACTGACAAGAAGGCAGCAAAGCAGCAAAAAACCAGCAAAAGGCTGTTTTCTTCACTAGTATGTGGCCAAAGAGCACATTCATGATGGGCATACATACAAGCAACCAGATCAAGTGTTGGACAGGAGACAACTCAGAAGAATGACAGTAACTTCTGCATGTTCTTCCAAACAGAGAACTCATTTCACTAAGGAAGAGAAAGAAAGCACCACCCAAGCTCAGCCCACGGTCAGTCATGGCTTGGATTTGTGTTTCAAAAGAAATCTAGCTTGAATCTTGGGGTAATCGGCTGTGACACCTGCAACAGTAAAGTCCCTCTATTAGCACTCAGCAGTTTCTACTTCTCCCCTGGTGCTGGCATTTGCCTCAACTCACTGAGTCCCTTGGCAAAAAGTACACAAACCCAAATAAACACCAGCAGTTTGGCTTCCACAGAGTCAGGAAGCTTTGTGCTCCTCTGCACCCGATATCAAAGTTTTTTTAAGGAGCTAATCATCATCAATTGACTTCATCAAGAAGACATGCACCACATGGTGAAGCAGCAGAGCCTCAGTGCAAGGTGAGCAGCTTCAGCCTGTTGAGCCCCTGGCTGCCCCTCTAACATGTTTCCTAAGACATGGGTCTGGGGTTGCAGAAAGAAGAAAGAGACATGCAACAGGACCACAGCTGCCTATGGTCCTTGGAGTGTCCTGTGCTGACATCAACACTGAAATCAGTGCAAAACTTTCTGATGGCTGGTACAGCAGCAGGAGCTGAGCCCCAACATCTGCTACAAATATTGGCAGCTTTCACTGACCACAGCTCCCATCAAGTGCCTACAATTGCACATTCAGCAGCAGCTGACTCTCAGGAAAAGGCAGTATTACAAAAAAAACCCCAGATTTCTGTCGTCCTTCAGCTGGATGTGCTAGCTCAAACACTCCAGTATACCTTGAGATCCCAAAGCAAGAGAACAGCTTTCACAGGGCCAGCAAGAAGAAACAACTCCTCTTATGGAAGCTTTGCAGCCACTCATTCTTGGTACTTCTACACTCATCCTTCTTCCTGTCCATATTATCAGCACAATTTTTCCTGGGATGTTAGCTCTTCAGGACAGGAGCTATTTCCATGCCCCTTGCCACACAGAAGCACACAAGGAATATCCAAAATTTGGGCAGGGTAGAGAGGTCCTACATACAAACCCTCATTGTTTGCAAATGGATATGATGTGTTTTGCAAGTAGCCCTAAGGTGTTTGTAGATTATATCCTCCAACCTCTTTAACACCTCCAGCTGCTACAAAGAGACAGTTTAGCCACAAAAAAAAAAAAACAAACCAAAACCCAGACCCCAAGAACAGATAAGAACAGACAAAGGGGAGGTTGCAGAAATCCTCTATCTTCCCATAGAAAGTTTAATTCAATGGGAAAGAAGGAGGAACAAAGACAAAACGATTCTGTGGGTGAATTTAAGACACAGAGTACTGATTCTCCCTCAGTTTCTTTGTCCCCACCTTCCCATCACATAGAGGAGAAAGGTTTGCTACACCAAAGCTAGTCTTAACAAAAAAAGTAAGAAAAAAACCCCACAGATGTTAGAAAACAAACAGCTGTCTCCATCTCCCATCTTCAGTAACCCCACGATGCTGGGAAACCACCAAAAGATATCTCAAGTATACAGGATGCATATTCACCAGGTGTTACTGTGGTTTTAGTACCATCATGTACCACTTCTCCTGCAGCCACCCAAACTAACTGCTTGGCTTTTTTCATTTACCCAGCTATCTGACAAGAATATGTACTATGGGGCGAGGTTTGTATCTGAACTTGTAATTAACACTCCCCTCCTCCTACAAATCCAACTAGGAAAAGGCAAATCAGTTGCCAGTAAAATTAAAAAAAAAAAAAGAAAGAAATAGGAAAAAAAGAAGATGAGAATGCTTTAACAGCAGATGCAGGAAATTTTTAAATCCTCCTCATACACTCTCTCCCTTCCAAAAGTTGCCCTACACTACATTTTTCTTCTTTTAAGGCCTATTAAACACATTGTGTCTGACTGTAGATTTGTATTTTTGATTTTATAGAGCAACGATGAAAAGCATTTGCCTTTTTTTCAAAAAAGGCTGTTTTTTATTCCCTGCATCTGTTGATGAAAGTAACTTTTTTCCCATTTCAAGAAAGCTTTGGTCTCTCTGTGCTGGCGCAGGGAGCCCAGACCTCCTCTATCAGAGATGATCCCTGTCCTGGGTCTGGCTGTCTTTCCCTGAGGGTGCATCCCCTGGGTGGTTTGCAGGCAAACGGGTCCCTCCAAGGGTTTGTTCTGGGCAGAAAAAAGATTCAGCGCCCCAGGGTGGCTTTTTAATCTCGCCTAACACCTCCAGGCAACAGATGCATCAACAAGAAGTGGCTTTGTCATGCAAATGTCAGGGCGCAGGTACACATCACAAAGCTGCTCCACACACAAATGGCCAGGGTCTAACACACCAGGGGAGACCTCCACCTCCAGAGCTTGCTCATCTCGGCTGCTCCTTGCTCCCCAGCCCCAGCATGTCCCCCCAAAAGGGGAGCAAGAGCAAACCTGCGGGGCGTCAGTTGGGACCCCGCAAAAGTGAACACGCAGCAGCGCGCGGTGCTGGTGCTGTGGTTAGTCATGAAGCAAGCGAGCGTGTCATCTCCTGGATGTGGTGTTTTGATCTCACGTGTATTAAAACCCAGCTGTCAACTAGGAGACTAACAAAGATTATAGTTCAATTAAACAAAAAAATGAATTAATAACTCAAGCATGTAGCCTTCTGCTTAAACTGAAAGAACCCCGGGCTTAAGACAATATTGCAGCCCTGCAACAGCACTATTTTACCAAAATAGAGCTGCTGCTGTAACATGCAAGAACAGCACTGAACTAAATTAGCTCCTCAGATGTTCGATAGGCAGTTTTACAATTAGAAAGTAGATGCACTTCCTCCTCACCTTCCCTCCAAGGCACCCAGGTAGGGTGGTTCCTCGAGTACCAGAACATACAACCTCCACAAGAAGCCGATATTCCAGGGACACCAATGCCAGATCAGTAAAGCGCAGCAGCCCCACAGCACACATACGCGGAGAAAATCCTCAGTGAATAATTAAAATGGATTTCGTTGTTCAAAGCCTTGTGCCAGCACTGGGGACTTTCTCAGGAAGGTAACGTGGGAAAGAGTGGGGAAAAGGTCTGAAGTTTCCTGGTCCTCAGAGGGGCAGCTCTGAGTCTCAGCACCCTTTCAAGAAGCTGCGTCCTCTTCTTGATGATACATCTGAACTGAAGTTTTCTTTAGAGTAGCATTTACAACAAATATCAACAGACCATGGTCATCATGCTTCACCCTAAACCACTACATGCTTCTGAATTGTAATTTATACACAAACAAGGTCCAATTTAAAAACAGAGCTACAGAAAGCAATATATTGCACAAATTTTTGTATCTTTCAAACACAATGGGTGACATATGAGAAGGGCAGATCTCCCGCTTCCCAGCGCCAAACTGCCCTGTCATTCCAAATCCAAACATCCACTAATTTAACATGCTTTGCTACTGTCAAATTACCAGTATCGCTTAGGCTCCCTTTTTTTCTGGTTTTGAAGACAAAAGTCACAACCCTGAAGAAAAATGAATAGTGTCAAAGCGCAAAATAATGCTGATTGTTTGACAGAGACTGCCAAGGAAAAATCGAAGAGGCAAGAAGATGGAAATCTGCTTTATCAGAGGGAACTAACAGCATCCAGCTTCTTGTATCACAGCACACAACTGCAGCATTTTTTCAGCACAATGCCTACAAGCGAATTTGTTTCCCGCTCCACTCTGGTTCTACTAATACAATTTCCACAGCTCATTTTAACACTGCCTCCCCATCACTCCATCCATATACCAAAAGGTTTACAAAAATAAATGAGCATTTACTATGCCAAATTAAAAGTATATTATAGCCCATCAAATGTGCATCTACGCCAATGGAAACAGGAAACCTGGAAGAATCGGTGCTCACCATAACGTAAATGAAAGCTGTTAACTGCTATGTCACATTTGATATTAATTCTTAAATGACCATTTCACAATTTGTGGCTGAAGCTACAGAGTATGCATCAAAGTAATACTGCCAGATACATAAAGCCTTCACGCAGAGCAGCTGATGACAGAAATAAATATCAATCACCAAAGAGCAGTACCATATCTGAAGGTAAAAAAAGAAAGAATCCAATCCTTTCATCTTACTGACAAGCAACTTTAGCAGTTTTGCTTCCAGCCCTTGATTTTCCTCCACAAACGAAGAGTTAAAGCCAGAAAATTCACATCTGTCCCAGTCACTACAAAGACGGCATTTACATCATTCCACCATACATTATCCTACAGTCATAAACCAGGGCTCCCCCCTGCAAAGCCCCCAGCCCTGTTCAAAGGACGTCAGACACCGCAGACGTTAATCTCAGCTTTTCCACTGCGATTGCGACCAACACCTCTAAGAGATCTCAAACTCCACTGACGAAGGCTCCAAACAGCGCAAGTGGAACCTTCACTGTAACTGAGGCTACCAAAAAAACCCCAGTGTGAACACGCACAGCAGACCAAACAGGAGGAAACCCAGCTTGCCAAAACGGGTCTTTGGAAGAGATAACTCACTGTTCTGGGGATGGGTGGCGACAGAGATCCGTTAGGCATGTACGGGTCGTTATTCATATTTGGCATCATGATATACCCAGAATAACCAGAGTATGATGGTCCCTTGCTGTATAAGCCACTGTCTGGATGCTTTCCTATGGAAGAGGAAACAATGATTACATTATTCCCCATATGCATTTCTTGTAACTCAGAGCACTTAAACAGGTACTGTGTATTCATAAAAACGTTCTGCATGCAAACATTTCCTTACTCACAGAAATTACCTCTGAGAGAAAGTGATCTGCAGCAATGTGTAATAATGTTGGGGTTTTTTTTAAGAAGAGTTAATTCTTAAAGGAGCAAGTACTCTAAGCAAGGATTTTACGCTTAAAATATGGAATAGGCTCAGAGTAACCAATTTATTTTGCTAGTTCCTGTTCAAAACAAGGCAGAAACATCAGCAATGACAGCACATTTCTCAAGTAGCAGTTTCCTCCCATTTTATACACTCCTTTAGAATTTGTGGATTCAGAAGTATTACCAGTATGAGTTTCAAACATCACTGTTAGGAAAGGGAGAAACAGAGCAGTGATAGCTAGATATAGTAATTTCCTTCTCTCACACAGCCACTGTGTGCAGTGAACAATTCATTCTGGCCATCCCCAACGGGAACAATTAGAGGGCAGAGGCTGGCTTAGAAGGAGACCCTAATGTTTTGGGGTAGGGGGCTGCTGAACCCACATGGTACAATGGCTGAGAGGGAAGCCAAGTAAGGGAGGCTGTTTTGTAAGAAAATCAAGAATTTGAGACCAGGTCCTGCAAAGGGGGGTTGAATAGTTCTCCTACCTATATGACAGTTGACAGTGATCCTACTCGGAGGAGAGGTTTTAAGAGGATACAAGGCTAAAAACTATACACAGCTGATCTCCTCCCCATCACCAACATAATGCTACTAGCATGGATATTACTGCTTTTAGGTAGTTCAATGACCAGTTTGGAGGTAGATCATCAGAGTCCCAGAAAGCAATGGGACTGAACTGGGTCTGTCTTTATATGGAATTTATGACCTGGTGTAGTTTGTGATGATAAGGATTTCATTTTAAACACAAACTTCCATCCTTCACCGCAGGCATTCTTTGTACGTGTGTCCAGCCTCCTAAGTGATACTGAACAAACTCTGTTATTTCCTCTGTCCTCTTCAATCAAAATTAACCAGCCAGTACATTAAAAAAAGCAAGAGGTCTGGTTCATGCTTAGATTTGGAAAAGGAGATTCAAGCAACCAACTCTGGCAATGGTAAAAAAAAGCACAGAGTTTCTGAACACGCACAACTCGGCTGCAAAGTATGAGTGAAGAGATAGATCTGTTTAAGCTGATATCCTAAAAATAGTTATTTCTTCAGCGAAGATTCATTTGGCCTACTTATCAGTTTCTAAACAACTGAAATACCATTTGGTTACTCAAGATAAACGTGCTGCACATTGATCTTTGAAAGTACCCTGGCATCCCCCTCTGCCAAAAGGTACTAGATCTATGTTTGACACAAGAAACCAAGCTCCAAGTTGAGAACCGTGCAGAGGCTCAGAGGGTGACTAAGACAGACTACACTGCAACACGGGACCGGAGGCTTCTCACCTTCCTCGGGGTGCTCTCTGCCTTTATCATGGTAGGAATCCTGCGCTTGAGTCTGCCTGGAAACCTGAACACAGAGAACGGATCGTCAGCAAAGAAAAAGAAGGAAAGTCATTGTATGGGCGCTCCTTTATCGATCACAGTGCTACAGTTTCACAGAATGACCAGGCTGGAAAAGATCCACAGGATCATCGAGTCCAACCACAGCAGAAAGAAAACAGAGCAAGAGATAAGCATCTTTCTTTTCCCTCTTAAGTCGCTCAGAAGGCAACTGTACCAAAAACGTTTGTGTAAACGATTGTTTTATGACAACATTAATAACTATGGGGCTTTGCTAAGCATTTCTAGTGGAAGAGTCTTACATTTAACGAAATGGGCTTATTTATGGAAAATGTCTGGCGCTTTGGCGGTCTTGGTAAAAAAGATACCAAAAATAATCATGAAAACCAGTATGTCCTCCTTCCCAGACCTTTAGGAAAAAGAAAGAAAAAAATAAACTGAGAAAAAAGAAAGCAATAAAAAGGAGGCGGGGAGTAAGAGGGGGGGTAAAAATAAGAGAGGGGGAAACAGGATGGGGGGAAAATACGAGGGGGGAAATAAGAGTGGGGGGAAATAGGAGCAGGGAAATAGGAGAAGGGAAAATAGGAGAGGGAAAAAACAGGGGGATGGAGGGGGAAGGAGAGGGAGGAAAAGGAGGGGGGAAAAGGAGGGGGGAAAAAGAGGGGGTAAAGGAGCTTCCCCGCTGGCCCTTAAGTTGTTTTAGCATCGGGAATTTCTTCCCAAAGAGTTTAGCGCAAATCCCTTTAAGAGTTTACAGCTCATGCTCCGACCCCGGTGGTTTTTCCGAGGGAATCGCAGGGCTGCTGGAGGTCGGACGCCACCCGCGCCGTCGGGGAACCCGCGGGAACTTTCTCCTCCCCCCGCACCCACCCGCGGGGGATCTGCCCGACGCCCCCTCCGCCAGCGGGACTCGGGACGGGACGATTTCTTTTTTAACCGAGGGAGAATCCGTAAAGCGGGGGCCGCCCCGCCGGAGCCGCCCCCCGCATCCCTCCCGCACCCCGCGCACCTCGTGCCCGTTGGCGCCGGGGGCGATCTCGGACTCGTTGACGAGCGAGGATTTGATGTCGGCCAGGTCGCCCTCCTCCTCCGGGTGGCTGATCTCGGCGAAGATCTTCTCCTTCTGGGGGTCCCCCTCGTCCTTGAAGGGGATCATCTCGTCGGTGGCGCAGAGCTCCGGGTCCCCCCCGCCGCCCCCGGCCCCCGGCAGCTGCGGCATCGTCCCGGCAGCGCGGCGTCTGCGGCGGCCGCCGTCCCGCCGCGGGAAGGGGAGCGGGAGCGGGAGGAGCGGCGGGGGGAGGAGAAGGAGGAGGGAGGAGGGGAGAGGAGGAGGAGGAGGAGAGAAGAAGAAGGAGGAAAAAAAAAAATCAAAAAAAAGAATCCCCGTGAAGTCCTCGGGGCTGCCGTCGACAGCCGGACAAACCCCCTCCCGCCCCCTCGGTGATGCGGAACCCACGCTCCCGCACGGCCCCGGCCCCGCGGGTACCCGCGCCCCTCTCCGCAGCGAAACAGCTGCGATAAAGTCCAAATGCACCCGCCTGCGTCCCGCCCTCCCGTGGGGACCGAGCTGGGGAGGAGCCAGGAGCCCCTTCCCCCGCATCCCAGCTCCCAGGAGCCCCGTCCACCCGCATCCCAGACCCACGACTCCCGTCCCCCCTCGTCCCAGCCCCACGAGCCCTGTCTGGCCGCATCTCATCCTCAGGAGCCCCGTTCCCCCGCATCCCAACCCCAGGAGCCCAGACCCCCGCATCCCATCCCCCAGGAGCCCGGTCCCTCTCATCCCATCCCCCAGGAGTCCCATCCCCGCATCCCAACTCCCAGGAGCCCAGTTCCCCGCACCCCATCCCCAGGAGCCCCGTCCCCCGCATCCCACCCCCCGCCCCGAGCCCGGGCTCACCCTGGGGCCGAGGGGACGCGGAGGGGAGCGCCGCCCGCCCGAGTTTCGCCTCCGACTGAAGTTGCCGCCGCCCGGGCGGGCGCGAGTTAAGGCGGCGCTGGGGACGGAGCGGGCCGGGCAGGGACCGCGGGAGCCCCGGAGAGCGGAGTCGGTGCCGCCCGCGCCGCGCACCCACCGGGTCTTTGTCCGCCGCGACTCCGGGCACGGCTGGGCAAAAACGGCCCCGGGAAAGAGGCAGGGAGGAGGATGGAGCCGGCAGGGACGGAGCGAGCAGGCGGCGCCCCCCCTCCCGCACCTCCCGCGGGCACAAAGTTGCCGTCGCGCCCCGCGCCGCCTCCACGCTCAGCGCCCCGCGCGGGGCCGCTCGCCGCACGGGGGGCGCCGGCGCAACTTCAGCATCGCGGCCGCGCGTCCTTCCCTCCCTCCCTCCCTCCCTCCCTCTTTCCCTCCGCCGGCGGGGCGGGGCGGGGGCGGCGGAGATGAAAGGAGCCGCCGCCGTGACTGACGCCGCGCCCGGGGCTCGGGGGGGAGCGGGGCTGCCCCTCGGCAAACTTCGCTTGGGCTGCGCCCGGCACTTTGTGCGTCTGTCGGTCTGTCCGTCTGTCCGTCCGTGCGCCGCTCCCCTGCCCCAGGAGGGCACAGGCGCTCGCTACATCCCCCGGCTCACAGACCTGCTGCTGGTTTTTTTTTTTTAGGCTGCTTTGTTGACAATTCCTTTTTTTTTTTTTTTTTTTGGTAGGGATGGGATCTGCCCGGAATATCATCACTTCGCCGTTAAACCCCGCAAGTAGCCGGCAGGAACGAGTAGCAGCCCCCGAGCGACAGGGAGAAAGCCACCGTCGGGGCGGAGGGGGTTAGAGGCGAAGCTCGTCCCGGTTTCACACCGGGAAACGGAGCCGGAGCAGAGCAGTCACCCCATCTCGTCCCTTCAGCGGTCGCGCTGCCCCGTTAGCTCCCTCTTTTATTTAGGAATTAAAACTAATAATAATTNNNTTTTTTTTTTTTTTTTCCTTCAGGAAACAACTTCCCGCGATTTCGGCGTCGGAAAAGCGCGGTTGGTGCTTCGCACACGCCCCGCGAGGTCCTGAAACCTTCCAGCGCCGGGAGCCGGAGAGAACGGGGACGCGAACGGGGACGCGGGGATGCTCAATCCGTTTTTGCGGGGATGCTCAATCCGTTTTTCCGCGGATGCCGGTTCACTCCGCGGCGCGAGGAGCGGCTGCCCGGGACCCCGCGGGATCCCTCGCTCAAATCCAGCTGGGAAACGGGAGCGCCGGAGCCCGGGGGGGGTGGGAAATGGGGCTCGTCGAGTGGGACGGGCGCGTTAAAAAAAAAATAAAGAAAGAATCGAGGAAGAAAGAAAGAAAGATGATGATGACAAATGTAAACCGTGGGAAGGGGCTTAATTGTGCGGCTCTCCCTGGATGGGAGGGAAAAGCTCCCCTCATCTCTCCCGCCGGCGGCTGGAGAGGGGAGATGGGGAAGCGGTTGTTTGGGAAAAACGGCAACTCGGGGAGCTGCCGCCCCGCATCCCTCCCGGTCCCTTTTCTTTCCCGAGCGTCGAAGCCCGGGGTCCCCCCGACGGGGCGGCCGCCCCGTCGGGGGGACCCCGGGCTGCGACGCTCGGGGGGGGTTTCCCCGCCGGAGGAGCCACCAGGCTTCGTTT
>WAAB01008197.1:89661-154111 GCA_013389865.1 Piaya cayana
TCTTTTCGTCTTTGTATTTTTCTTTTTTTTTCCTTCTTTTCTTTCCCCTATTTTTCTCCCTATTTTTTCTTATTTTTCTCCCTATTTTTTCTTATTTCCCCCCTATTTTTTCTTTTGTTTTTCCTCCCTGTTTTTTCTTATTTTCCCCCTATTTTTTCTTATTTTTTCTCGCACTTCTGCATCATGGGGGGGTGTGTGTGTGTGGAACTCACTTCTACCTCTTTGACGGCCACCTCCATTTAGCCCATCCCCGCGGGGGGGGTGGGTTCGCAGCGAACAGCGAGCCCCAGCGGGACAACCCCCGCACAGCCTTTCAATGCTGGGGGGTCAAGACCGAGAAGAAAGGGGGGGACAAGCACATCCTCGCGTGCGAAGCGCCGTCCCGCTGCCCCCTATATAGGGGAGGGCGGGGGCGGGGCGGCGGCGCCTTTGATGTCCCGCTGGCGGCCCCTTTCATCCCCCCCTTTTTTTTTTTTCTTTCCTCCCCCCCTTCCCGGGGCCCTTTGTGTGACTAAATTTGGCAGGAGCATGGATGCTCGCCAGGGCGCCCACGTGTGCGCCGAGCTCCCAGCTGAGGGTTTTCTTCCGGGTAAGGAGACAGCGAGGGGGGGGTGGGGAGAGAGATCAAAGAGTTTTTGGGGGGGAGCTGGAAGACGAAATGTGCAGTGGAAATAAAATAAATTACAAAAACCACACACACACACACNAACACACAAAAAAACACGAAAAAAAAAAAAAAAAAAAATAAAAAAAAAAAAAATCCTCCAGCCTGAAAGCATGCACATGAACAAGGGTGGGAGAAAAGGAGTTGGTTTTCTCCAAGAGGAAAAAAGAAAACACGGTATTTTTCGTTGCACTTATTTTCTGAGAAGGAAAAAAAACCAAAAACCAACATCCGACCCTTTTGTTTAAAACCACCAGGCTGTGGAGTCTGCTCGAAGGCGCGTCCCTGCTGGGACGGGTGTGTAAACTCCCTTATATTGACCGACAAACGCGCAAAGAGGCTCCCCAACACCCGGGAGGCCAGGGCCAGGCTGGGGGCAGTCTTTGATTGTCCCGGGAAGATGTGTTGAGAGCGGCCACTCAAGGGTTTTATTGCACCTGGGGCAACTGTGGAGGGTGGCCGCTCGAGGGGTGGGTGCGTTTGGGGATGGGAGCCCTTTGCGACTCCCCACATGTTGTCCTGCGGCTTTGTGATGGTGCTGAGGTGCACCATGTTTTTTTTCTTTATTTTTATGAGCTGCAAAGTGCGTGGGTGGCAGGGTTGGGGTGCGGGAGGGGATCCCCAAGGGGCTCCATCACTGCCTGCCCTGGGCCCATGGGGATGGCCACCCACCTCTGGGCTCCCACTGCTCCCCAAGGACTGTGAAGCACAAATAAGGATGTGGCTGAAATCCCACATCTCTTAAATCAAGCTTCTACTGTGTCTTTTCGAAGCAACGTGACCGAATAATGCACGTTCCCTCAGTCCACGTTGGCCACCCTATTAAGATAACATCCATGATTTATGTGCAGGTTGAATCTATAGGTTGAATTCCCAAGTTCCTTCTGAACCAAGTAAATCCTCCTGCGTCAGGTCAGGACATGAGGTGTCGAGTGGGGCCCGAGCAGGGATGTGACAATTATCCCTGAGCTCTGTAGCATTATCACTGTGGTCTCCCACACGCTCTGCTCCTTCATGGCACTGCAGGGGAGCCAGTCCTGGGGTGTCTCGGCATGCAGGGCTGTATTTAGAAGTACAGACCTGTCCCTTGCATCTAAAACAAGGGTAATACTTCTAAGCCTCTTGTTTTCGGGGGGTTTTTTTGGGGTTTTTTTTGGGTTTTTTTTGTTCTGTGAGAATAAATGTGATATTGTGTGCAAGGGGCTTGCATGTTCCTCTGATGAACACCATAGGAAAAGCTGTAAATAACAGATCTGGATGGGGTTTGGGCAAAAGCCAAAGTGCTCTCACTCTTATGTTGTACCAGGCAGATGATCCCTTTGTCAGTGCAGTCCCTTTTCGGTGCTTTTACTAACACAGGGTACGGGTAGCTGGTGTGGCTTTAGATTTAGGTTCAGGTGTGTGTTGTGGATACTGTGGCCGAGAGCACCGTGGCCCACATCCCGCTGATCACGTGCCGTGGGGTCTCAGATGATAAAGCAGTGATGCTGGGTCCTGGAGGACTCTGAACAACGCAGGCAGGGGTGGTGTGGGGAGGATTTCTCACAGTACACATCGTCACCTGCTTTGTAGTGGCTAAAAGAGCCTCTTTGTGACAGTCCATGGTTGGGCAAAGTGAAGAGGATGCTGCTTGAGTGAACAGCTCCGTATTTGCCACAGGTTTGTGCTTTGAGTGGAGGTAGAAAGGCAATATTATGTGCTGGTTTTGAAAACTCATTTATTATGATTCTATATGAAATGTGGACTCTTTTTTAAAAAAAAAAATATAACAAAGAGCATCCTGGCTATGTTTCTAGCAGCTATATCAAAGAATAACTGCACTTCTCATTTAAAGCTACTTTGAAAGAGATCATATGTAATAGGTATTAGGATATTAAGAGTGTATACGTGCTTTTTGCTTCCTAATTTACACATCCAGCTTTCCAGTTCTAGGATGCCATTAATGTTCTTAGCCCAGAATTACTCTGTTTAAAGAGCTAGGTTTTCTTAGCCTTTGCGACAGCATGGGCTTTATGAGATTTGAGTGGGCAAATCTTACCAGCACATTTTTACTGTAAGAGCTTTTGTTTAGAGGAAGATATTGGTGTCTCACAAATACGTTAAGTTATCTCATTTAGAGATTAAAACAGTTAGCAGTTCAGGGGCTGCTTACTTTCTCTCTCTTTTTTTTTTTTTTAAGCGCAAGATAAAATACAGGGGAAGTGGCATGTTTTATTCAAATTAATGGTGGTGCAAAATAGCTTGTGAACTAACCCGTATACTGAGCAGTGTTGTTGCAGAATTATTTCTGATGACTCATCAGATCAGATAATCCGCAGTGTGGAGATAAAAGAGGAGGCAGGACTCAGAGTCAGAACCAAGCCCAGTAAGCCATGCATGGGAGAATGCAAAATGGGAGGTCAATGTCGTATTAAAGGTAAGACCTGAAAAGAGCACAGCAACGCGCTGCCCCCCAGCAGGGATTTTTTAGGCTGGTGTTTTTGAAAGGACCAAACAGATGTTCAAAGGGAGTAGAGTACTACAACCCTGAGGGGCCCTTTGAAAATCCAAACTTTAGTAGTTTTGTTGGACACTGCATTTATGAGAGATTCTGGCTGAAGAAGCAGTTTTGCCCATTTACGTCAACATTTCCTACTTTCTTAGAGGGGGAAGTTCTGCTCCTGAATAAATAAATGTTATACATGGCCCAGAACGGATGATATTTTCTCTATCCTTGAGAGACAGGATGCCACACCCAGTGGCAGTGGCCATGGGCAGGCTTTCAAAGGCCCCTCTGACCAAGTCCTGCTTCTTCACCTTTAGCTTTCCACTCCAAAGTGCTGGTGCATGTCTCACACTGCGGCTTCCTGGATGCATCAGGGAAAGGCAGCGAGGGGTTTTTGCAAGTGGTTTTGTGCATGTGTTGCCATAAGCTTCACCCTGAAAACGTTTATTTCTATCGGTACTTGCTTATACAGTGCAAAAGTTGTACCTGTAGCCCCAGAAGTACGCAAGATGCTTTATGCAGAAGTCATCCTTCTGCAAAAGTCCTTGGAATGGCTATAGCTAGGACTTTTTCAGAATTCAGCATAAACCAATTGATAATTTTCTGCCAAATATATAATAAATATGCAGAGATGCCTGTGCACCAGTGTATCCTCCTAGCTTTTAAGATGGTGATCATTCCTGTTCTGCGCTCCCAACAAAATCAAAGCATCTTGTAATCCCTCGCTTGTTTTAAAGTGACCTGTGCCCTGACAAATATTGCTGGCAGAAGCCTGGTAGCTCCAGACAAGGTCCTTTGAAAGAGGTGGGAGGGGAGGGAGGCTCCATGGGCAACTTTCCAGCGGCAGCTGTGCATTAACGACATGGGAGTGTGGGAGGCTTCTCCTGGGTTAGTAAGACAGTTCAGCAATGCAGTGAATGTGTGCTCCTAGTGCATGACTCCTACTTACTTTTTTTTTAATTCTCTGACCTCTGTCTGACCAAGTCCATTGCATATAACACGGCTGGACAGGGATGGGGAACAGCAGCCATGCTGTACCATGGATTTTGCTACACTCAGAAAAATGCACGGCACTCACCCAGGGAAACTGTTTGGTGAATTCTCCTTCTTGCCAAGGAAGTTATTTGGAGGTGGGTTTTATTTTAAAAATGTAATATCTCTTGCTTCCCAGGGAAGTAGCAGTCATTCATTTGCCCAAAGGAGATATTAAACGGTGGCAGCTAAAAGTGGTGGGAAGTGCCAGAAGACAATTAGAAGTTTGCAGGAGTCTGTGGTATTGTTCAGAGCCTTGACATCTCAGCATTACAGCTCTACAGCTTCAGTCTAGTTATGATCCAGAAATACACATCTTCGCAGTGACTGGCAGGCAGAGATGCATGGTACATGGGGAGAGCAGTTGAAGCTTTCCTTTCAATAAAGAGTGAGATCAGTCCATGCTGCAGCTAGCTGCTTCACCTTTAGCTCCATTCTCCTTTGTGTGCGTTTTGTGGGCTACTGTGTTCACATCTGGGAAAACAGGCACCTTTGGCTTGCAATACGGAATTTCAGGAAGTCTCTCTATGATGGAGGGAACTAAAGGAATGTGAGCAAAAGTCCTGCAGGTGTGGCTGGATTTTCAAAGGAGGGCATGCACCACACGCAGGGTTTGGGACAAATTATGTGGACCTTGATTCATAACTGTGCTGAAGGAGGGACCTACAGATGAGACCCTTAGCTGAAAAGAGAATGACATGAAAGACAACGTGGGGTAGAGAAGAACACTGTAAGTGAATGGTTGTGATGCAAAATTCTCCATATGGTGCTGGCCTGAGTCCCTTGGACAACTTGTGGTCCCTGCTGAGTTCAACTAGAGCTGTGGCTGCTTGGCTCCTCTGGGAATAAGGCCTGTCTTAGGAGGAGGATGGTTTCTGCCCTGGTGGAGAAGGATAGCGAAAGGGACCTGTCGTGCCCAGACAGAGTTCAAATTGTGACTGTCGTTGCTTATCTACTGCATTGGGCCATTACGCCATGATTGATCAGCCATCTTCGGGCTTGCAGTTCTCCAGAGAAAGCCGTGATTTCTCTTCTTCTTTCCTTCTTGTCCTGCTTTGTACTATCAGAAGGAGGGAGTAGCTGCAAAATGCGTTATCTGCCTGAACCTCCAGTAGCAAAGACGATTGTACCTGCCCACATAGCAAGTATATTCAACAAAACAAGAGACTCCAGCTAATACTACTTCTCTTGGCTAGAAGACTTCAATAACTTTTACTAATTTCAGTACTTTTTTACACTGTGTGCAATTAATTACGATGCTTCTTGCCACAAGATGTTATGGAGGCCAAAGTGATGAATGAATTCTGAAAAGGATTAGGCAAAATCATTTTGGCTATCTAGTTGGATACAACCTCCAGTTTTAAAAGTCTCTGAGCCTCCAATTGCAGGCAGCCCTGGACACGAGGAAGGTAACAGAGCAGAGGAATAAGGTGTGGAAAAATGAAACCTGCAGAAACTGACCCAAATGCATGCTGTGATGGAAAATTCAGATGTCTGCAATCCAAATTATTGTAAAATGAGATTTAATATATCAATCAAGAGAATCGCCTTTTTTTTCCTTCAGAATTTGAACATTCAGCATGCCGTCAGTCACTGGCCTCAGGCTATAACCAAGATTAATACCAGCTGATGTGTGCATGCTGCTACTACATTGATAATGAAATAAAACTTCCCCTAGTTTATTTGTCTGTCCCTTGAGGAATTCAGTCTTTCAGACCTCTTTCACAGCCAAGACTACTTTTTATAACACTTATTTATGTTTGCTGGCCATGAAACTTCTAAATAGTGTTTCATAAAAAAAAATTATATGAGAAAGATCAGAAGCTTTGTATAGTATTTATATTTCTTTAAAGAGAGTATCATTGGCATGCAGACAGGCTGTGGCTTGGCATTATATGTTATCAAAGATCATCCATTAAACATTCACCATAACAAAAATAATATGAAATAATTTTAAAATTAACTTTTAAGGGGATTTATGTTCATTTCTGATCTATTATTTTGACTTCCAGTAACCTTTCTGGTTTCCCTTGAATGCAAGCAAACATCTTGTTATGTTGAGTTCTCTTTTTTCCCTCTTACACATCCTGCATTTAGCGCTGATACAGGGATAGGATTCGCCAGATTATTTTGTATTAGAAGAGTGCTATCTTTAGTGAGAGCAATTAAAGAAAAGGGGCTGCAGGCCAAAGTGCTAGAGCTGTAGAAGGGTAGCAGAAGCTGTAGATTAAGCTATATATTAATTACTCAGTTCCCTACTTGGAGCTATGAATAGTGAATTTTTTAATTTTATGTTGCATTTTTAAGGTAGTTTGTGGTTCACTAAAATCCAACATATCAGGAGTTTTTAAATGTAGTTATTAAAATGATGGTGCTTTAGGAACTATTATGAATGGTTTGAAAAACAGCTGAGGCAAACTCCAGAAGTGGATCCGGAGGAACAGTGCAGAGCAGGTTTTGGTGGTGTTCAGGTCCATTGATTTATGCAAGCTCTTGTGCAGGGTTGCAATTATCAACCTGACCTGTGCTGGTTGACTTGATGTGAGTCCGAATGAAAGCATGATTTGGGTCGGAAGGTGTCCCCACCTGCCTCCCTCCAACCCTCAGTTTATGGAGGTGCCTATGCAGCCACTGTTGCACATGGGATGCTCTCCAAATTAACAGACCTCTGCCCCAGAGGAATTTCAGCTTTGGAGGAAGCACCTGTATTTGAATTTACTTGAATTATCCTCAGAGTTGTTTAAGGCATGGGTGGATGAGGCGCTGCGGGGCATGGTTTAGTGATTGATAGGAATGGTTGGACTTGATGATCTGATGGGTCTTTTCCAACCTGGTGATTCTGTGATTCTATGATCTGGGTAAATTAAAATGATTGGTCTGCATCTGGGGAATTCAGATCCTTCTCACTTCCCAGAGCTTTCTGTCCCCTCTGTCACACTTTTGTCTCCCTCGTTATTGCTCTGTATCCACCTTATGAACTCTTCCTGTGGCTGGAGAAGCCTGCAGCATCCCCTGGGAGCTGCAGCTGATTTCAAACCAGTCACCAGGGCAGTTGCCTCATGCCCCATGCCCAAGCAGGGGAGGTGGTCCTATTAATGTTACTTTGTTTGGTTGACCTGGATCTTGTAAAACACATGTGCTTTTAAAAATCCTGACTCTGACCTGGGAAACAGGTGGCATCTCATACGCCTTTTTTAAAGGGAGTTCTCCTCATCTGCAGTGTAATTTAGGATCCCATGTTAAATAAAACTCAGTGTGGAGCAATGCCTGTAACTGGTGCATGGGACAACGTCTGCGTGTCAAATGTAAATGCAAGAACCCCCACTGGGCATCTTCAGCTCAGGCTATAGTCTATCACACAAGCAAGGGATCCTCTGTGCCACACTCCTGTCAAAAGCGTGGATACCCATTTACTATATGGTAGAGGAGGAAATGGCAGCAGTGATCATTTTCACACTGATCCTGAAATCCACATCTATGATAATGGGCAGAAATAATATAATGTAATGTAATGTAATGTAACATAACTAATGTAACGTAATATAATACAACATAACATAACATAACATAACATAACATAACATAACATAACATAACATAACATAACATAACATAACATAACATAACACCTAGTAAGCATGCAATAATTAACATTTACCTCCTCTCCCCCTTTTGTTCTGCCAGGAGCCTACATATCGACCTTTGCTTGAGTGATGTGGAAGGAGCGTGGCTTGAGCTTAACCCAGGTGCTTAGCTTCCTTCAAGATTGCTGTGTGGCTGCAGGATCCCAGAGAGAGATGAGGGCTACTGTCAGGCACAGGAAGAATATGCCCGTGCCCTGATGGGATTGTTGGAAGCACTTGCTTCGCAGTGGTGCAGAGGAGCCTTTCTGGTGGGTAGGCAACGCTGCCAGCTGGGCAGGGGATAGGTGAGGGGCAGCCATTTTCCTGCAGGTGGGAGATGCTCAGGTACAACTGGTGGCTAAACCAAGTGGTATTGAAGAAGATGGATGAAAGACGGGGAGAAAACCCTTGAAAATGGCTCTCTGGCCATCCCAAGGCTGGAAGAGCTTGCTTGATATTCAGCTCTGAAAGCAAAGCTTGTTAAAGGCCTACAGACACCCAGGGTCTGACCACAAGACTTGACTTTGCGATACCCTCCGGGGTGTCTTGCCCTCCGTGCTGGAGGTACCAGGGGTGCAGGTCCTTTTTCCTGTGAAGTTAGTGCAACAGGCAGATGGTCTGAAGATTGCCCCAAGGTCACTTACCATCTCTTGGTCTTAGTTTTATGAGATTCAGACATAAGGGCAACAAAGAAAAAGCAAACATCATTGACCAAGACCTAGAAGTATTTCATGTCAATTGTTCCTCAGCAAAAGGGAGGAAAGTCGAGGTCCTGGTTGCTAGAGTCACTGCAGTGCTGCTGGGCTCAGGGTCCTGTAAGAAGTCATTTGAAGGAGGCCAGTTGCTCATTTCTAAACTCTTGACCTCCAGCACAAGGGACAATTAAATAGTTTTCAGGCACATCCTTTCAGTAGTCTTGGTAGCAATTGCTTAAAATTAATCCTTACTTATGGTTTCAAAGACTTGTCTCTTGGCCCATGGTATCCCAATTAGTGTCTGAATATACACCTATATGTGCTTGTATGTATACATATGGCATGTATGTCCAGGCTGACCAGCTTGGTGTGAACATCTTTGTCGCCAAGGCAGTGGCCCCAGCAAGCAGACCCAGGATGGTCCAGGCTAGCGCTGCTTTTGCGGGGTTGACAGCACAGTTTCTTGCCTTGCTGCAGGAGAAACCTTGATCTCCCCCTTGCTTTGCACAGGTAAAGTATACTTGGCATGCCTTTTTCTTGGCAATTACAGGTCTGTAATAGTCACAGATAGTAAATACATGTATGTGTTATTTGAGTTTGTAAGTGCTGCTTGTGCTCTTCAATTATCTCATGTGGAGGGTAGTGACAGCCCAGTGGGGGCCTCTCAGAGCAACAGCACTGACTTCAGCCATACAGCCCAACACATTGTGTGGTACCACATAGGTTTTGAGGATGGAAAATGTCTTTTTTTCAAGTAGGCAGCCAAGATGGGGTGTTGTGAGGGGGTTTTTCTTACAGGGAAGATTTCAGCAGGTCAGGACATTTCAGTTGTTGTTACCTCCTTGCCCTGTTGTCTGAGTTTAGTTCGTGTAGCTGTGGAGCCATGTGCATTATGCCTAGCTGGGCTAGTTTGTTGGCTACACATTTCTTCCCAGTGAAAGACTTCCTTCTGTGCAAGTTACTTTATATGAAAACAAACTATTGTGCTGTGCTATACCTACTTAGCCTAGGAGGATTTCTGTAAACAGTTCACCCTGTGTTTAGTAATGGTGAGTAGGTCTGGCCATTCAGACACACTGGTGTAACAGGAAGGCTTGATCAGCAGGAATTTTGCAGGAACACTGATAGATTTAATTTACACAAAATCCATAAGGAGAGCTCTCTAAGCTTCTATAGTTTTAAATGCTCAAACCAAATGAAACTATTAGAATAATACAAAACTCATTTAACTCTTCCTCATTTAACTGTGCAAGCACAGCTCCTCTCTCAGAAATTCACCTTTGCTGACTGCAGCCTACATATATATTCTTTGCATTATGTGAAGAGCCTTTGCTGATGCTGTCCTGGGAAGGGCAGGGGAAGCTCATTATTAAGCTCAAGGAGCCTCTCAGCAAATGCTGTACCTCAGAGACCTTCTTCTTTCAAACTTCATAGCATCTAGTGCAAGCATCTTTGCCAGCTGTGATGGTTATGGAGTAGTGCAAGCAGAAAAGCCGCAAGCCTTTTGGAGACAAGACGTAAAACACTTGACAGTAAGATATGTGAAGGTGTCACAGGCACTCAATGACTGCACCTGCATATTATCGAGCAACCTCAATTTTGGGATGGTGTCAGTGTGGCCTTGGTGTATGTATGGGAGGGTCTGCATCATTACTCTGTTACTACCAAATTCTGAAACAATTTGACATGGGAGTTGGCCAAATGGCCCATCCTGTTCATGTACTTACTGTGTTTAAACACAAAAAAATACTTTTCCAGGAAGATTTTGGAGCAAGATTTATTTTTAGTTTCTTTTAAAGAAATTTGGAGGCAGAAAGGAACAAAAAAAAGCCTCCAGAGCCCAAACAAAATGGTGCTACTGTACAAAGGGTCTTTTGTTTGTAAGCTTCCATTTTAAAGTGTTGGTGCATATTCCACTGGGACAGTTGTTCATCTTTCACTTACATGGTCTAATTTTTTAAATACTAACCTAGTCAAGAGTAAAGTACTTTTTCAGTGCCTTTTTGAGCATCGTTTCAGTGCTGTGTCTCCCAGAAAGCCAAACTTGCTTTTTTTCCGCGTGTATTGATGCTCTTTGATAATGACTCCAATGAGAAAAATAAGACAGTGTTTCAGTTTGCAGAGAAGCAAAGTTAAAGAGACTGACTGAATCTGTCCTGTAATCTGTCAGCCACAGAACCTTCATCACTTAATGAACCTCACCTCATGTTTCTGCCACTTGCAGCACAAGAACAGGACTGTGTTTTAGAAAAAAACAACCCAGGAACAACAACAAAAAAATCCCATTCCCTTGCTCCCCCCTCGTTTTTCCCTTGGATCTAGACATGGTCTAGCCAGGAGGTTTTTTTTTTCCCTCTGCACTTCTACCTTAATATTTCTGTCTACATTGCTTTGCCTTTCTCTGCCACCAAAGCTAAGTGTTTGCTGAATTAAATAAACCATGCTGCGTTGACAGAGCTTGTGAATACTGCTATTGTCACCAGAATACTTTTGCTGATCCAATCCTAAATCCTAATGCCAACGCTGTGCTTACTGGTGCAGTAGTAAGTGGTCAAGAATCGATCATGCTGATGAGGCTAAGAGAATCTCCAAAAAGTCGTTTTATAGGCTGGCTTTGTCATCACATGGTGAAACTTTGGACTTGTAATCTCTGGTCTGGTTCAGAACTGGTCTTGGTTGTGAGGAAAGGTTTTTAAATAAATATTTTTTCAATAAATTAGCAACATATTAGAGAAAAACTTTTTTTCCTCTATCTGAAATAAAAATAATTCATTATTTCAGTTGCAAGGTAGTTAATAATATTGGATATAATTGATTTCTAGTGTTTGCTTGATGCAGTAGGGGATGGTGCAAGGCGATGGATTGTTCCTATCTCTATTGTGGTGAGGAACCATAGGGCTAATGTGATATGAAGGATGAAAAATCAGCCATTTTTGACAAGATAGTTTCTTATGACCTTAAGAGAAGTCTGAATTTTCAAAACAAACCCACAGTATTTTTGCATGTCCCCTAATTTTGCGTGTCTTAAACGCCTGTGTGCTGTTATGTACTCCAGAACCAAGTACTCTTGTGTCTTATTGAGAAGTTCAAGTAAAATATTTGGTCTGTTGTTTTTGTGTGAGATCTGGAAACTAATGTGTCCACTTTTGGTGCCAGTCAAGGCGGACACAATTCTTGGTCAAACTACCCAGGAAAAGAACATCCTGCCTCAAATCCCACACCATCATTTCCCCTGGTGCCTATTGTTTCTTCTCCTTTTGGGAATGCTGAAAAGCAGGAGGAGAGCCACTTCGGGGAGTTACGGCAAGGAATTGATGGCTCAGACTAGTATTGGAGGGGTACTGGCTTGAGGTTTTCAGTTTCTCTTTGAATGCATTTGTGTGAGACAGAGTGATAACCTTTTAAAGCAATGTTTTCCTTCTAGCTTTGTTATTTTTTCTGACAATATAGCATTCAAAAACTCAATGTGGTTGTATAGAGAGCTGCTGCATGAGTGACTCACGCTGTCTCCAGACATTGTATTTCACCAATGTGTGTCCTAACTCTAGAACTATGGTCTCAGCCCTGTGGTTTAGGCGAGTCATGCTCAACCCAGCACCTGGCAATAGGAGAAAGGAAGCTTTCGTTGCCTTTTCCCCATTTGACCCTTGTCAGGGCATGTTTACCACTGGGCTACTTGTGGTCTAATGGAAACACCCTGTATGTTATGCTGACCTTTGCTTCTAAGGCTTGGTCCCATGGCTTTATTGATGCTTTGGTGTCAAAGTAGGGTGGAAGATGCCTGGTTTATCCAAAAATAGGCCTTTTTTTAATGTGAGTTTTCTGGTTTATAGAAATAAGGGGAATTATATTCTTCCTCCTTAAGGTATGAGGAGAAAAGTGTCATAGTTTGTGATGCTTTCAGGTTCATAAGCAGCAGCTCTGGAACATCAAGACCTTCTCTGTTCAGGCTTTGGTGTCTCATATGGTTGTGAGGGAAGCAGCTATTGCAGGCTTTGAAAGCAATGCAAGAGCATGGCAGCAGAAAAATAATTTCCTTTCTTGGCCAGGATAGACAGAGACCTGCGGCTTTTACAAAATCTCTTGTTCAAAAGACGATGCCAACCTTGCGCAGCAGTGACCAGTGGAGTCCAGGTTACTTTTTGACTCCTGCTATGCAAGCAAAGGCTAGTACAAACCAAACTGATAATTCACGTTCACTGGAATTCAGATTGCAGCTCAGAAGTGACTCTTTAAAAGCTCTGGAATAATTATTTCACCTGGAGTTGAAATTTTTTCTGCAGGCTCAACTTACGGTTTATAAATATGTGAGATAGGAGATTGGTAATTCAGTTTATAGTTTGTATGAACCCTGAAGCTTATGTCAATGCTGTTATCTATTATAGACATGCAAACATGCTCTTTGATGTGTTATTCTCAGTGACTTGGGAGGATAAAAATGGAATGCTCTATGGGCATTTGTAAAAGAAATTCAGAAATTGCAAGTCTACTAGGACCTAATAACATATTTTCGTTTATTTTTTTCCGTATTTTGCAATCTGCTTGAATACAGTAACTTAAAAACAAGACAAATATGGCATCTGACTAGGTTTCTGCAATCAAAGAGCTCAAACCAGTTTCCCTGCTATACTGAAGCCCCTCTTTTGAGTATGCCAAACATTTATTGTATCATAGCGGAAGGGAAATTTGGTGCCACATATCTATAATTTAGTCCGTTGGACAGATTTTCTTGCTATAGGAGCACCTCCTGCTGGTTCTGCACTGCACTGCCCTTGGACTGCTGTTTTCCAGATTTGGGAATAAAAAAGCAAGCCAAGCGAGGTTTCTTGAGATAAAGGAAAATGGTCAGCATGGGAATAGCTCTGCTGTTGTGAATGGTGATAGGTATGACTCTGATGACTGAGACTACCCAATCTGCTACATATGCATATTTACGTAGTCCCGAGTGGAGTATCAGTACTTCACTAACTCAGTTCAAGAGAGCCATAACACACTTTCTATTCCCACATTTCAATGGTGACCCAGCTAAAGCGCAGAGAAGTCCACAGGCAGTAAAACTCAGTAATAGGGAGGTGAGAAATAGTAAGATGATACTGTGCTTGTCCCTGGGAACTTCAACTAATCCATGAAAAATAATTTGGAATGTCTCTCCACCAAAAATACCATTTTAATTATAAATGACCATTAATTTAATTATAAAATTACCATTAATTATGACCATTTCAGTGAATTTTATTTGAAAATACAAAAGCAAGTTATTAATACATCCTTTCTGATTACTGCCACAACAAGAAGCTTCAGGGTTTTTTTATAAATTTTGCATTTTATTTCTTTAGGTAGCAGTTAAAAAGTCATTTTTAAAAATAAAATGAGTAAAACTACAAATGATATGAATGTAAGCTAAATAAACTATCCTGGCCAGAATGTCTTTTTATCTTGGAAGACTACAACAATTGAGAACACTTGCTGTCATGCAAATGCACAGCAAAAAAAAGTTTTAAATATCAACATTTCCCCCAGAATGAGAGCACTGCCAGCACTGGTATGTTCCCTTTGGTGATCAAAGCTCTTGGGACAGATGGAGATGACATAAAGAAAACCTAGTTTGTTCATTTAAATGCAGTGGGTGGGGAGAATGAGAGAGCAGAGTGTTGTAGGGAATAGGACTCAAACAGAAAATGAGCAGTAAAGATCTGTTCATCAACACCTATTACTACTAGTGATCATCAACACTGTAGCAGCACGTAAGGGCTCCTGTTATTTCAATAGTATATAAAGAGGCCATTGAGACAGACAGCAGAAAACAAGCACTAGAAGACACAGACCTTGTCTCTATAGCAATTAAGGTTTTGTTTTACAAAGGGACAAGCAATGGTTTATTACAAAAACATTTTCTTCTTTATTGTCCCATTTTAATATTTTGACACACCCTAATGAAAACCTTGCATGCCACTACAATGCTGTGCTCTGTTCTGTTGTCATGTGTTTTATGGCTGTGTGTTTCTGCAGCCTCCTCCCTTGGTTAATTGTCACCTGGGTAGGAAATAATGTTTGCCTCGACACCCATCACGAACACACACCTGTCAGTCCAGATCAATGCTCAGCTGGGATGGTGGCTACAGTCCTACACCCTGTATGGCACATATTTTACAGAAAGGAAAACATAGAAAAAGATGGGAAAAAAAACATATAAAATGGTTTAAAACTTCTCTGGGGCTATTTTGGTAAATCTTGCTGCTTGTAAAGCCAGGTTGCTTTTATCTCATAGAAGTTGAAAGGCAGACGAAAATTGTGACTAATACATTTTTAAGAATCAGAAAAAAATTACCTAACCCCATAAAAAATATTACCATTTAAGGCTGTGATTTCCAAAAGAGCTTATGGGACTGTGCCACCCAGACCTACTACTACCCCCACTGAAATGTATATTAATTTGCTATCAAGTTTCATGTGAGGGATCAAAACTCTTCAGCCTTCATTGAATTTCCCTGGGAATCTGGTGACTGTTGCAAAAATCCCAGCTCAAACCTCCTAGCTGTCACTCTCCTTTCAGGTGGAATTGGATCCCTATTGCAAAAATACCAGGCTGAACAGCCTGATAACTTCTGGCTTTCTGGCTGGGAAGCAAGCATTGTGCATCCTACCAAAGAGCCAGCGGGAATCTCTCTTTTCCAGTGCAGAGGGTTTTGACACTTTGCCCTTGAGCTGGATGGAGTATGACCTGTCTGAGGCTTGTGATGGGTTTCCTTCATTTGGGAATCAAGGAGAACTTATGTCTGGGCAAGAGGAAGTGACATTGGATCTGGCTATAGTGATCTGTTCCCATTAAGTAGTTGCTATTTGAATGATGCCCCCAAATTCGCAGTGACAAATCTAGTGGCGTGAGCTGGATCAATGTAAGAAGGCTGCTGGGGCAGTCACAAACATATATTGCCATATGTTCCCAACCCATTTCAGTGCCACTGTCACAAGATGCGTTTCTCTTTCAGAAACAAAGAGTAATGAGCACGTTATTTCATTTAATTATAATTGCTGCAATGATGTCTGCACAGTGGCTTTGCAATTCAGCGCAGAACATAATCAGCTGTGGTCAGTGGGATGCTGTGGGGAGTCACTTGTACAAATCTAATTAGAAGACTATTGTGTGTGGGGAGTGTTTGCACGAGACACATGCAGATGGACAGCAGCAATGAGAGGGTCTGCTTGTGAAAGACAAAGTTCTGCTTTACTATAACAACTTCTATCTGTGTTTTATTTTGAAGAAATAATGCTCAGGTATCGAACAACTAAAGCAGCCCTGCTTTACCATCTCAGAGTGATGGCAATTACGTAGATTTTTGGTCAGTCCTGTCATATTTAGTCCAGCATGTTGATTAACCTATGTAATGAGTACAGGACTGTGACCAGGACCGACCCCACATCAAAGGCTGGTATTGCTGCTGTGTGCTGACCTGAATTTTAATTGTTCGCTAGGTTTTGTAATTAAACCACAAATGTGCTAAAGAAGAGATTAGGCATTTTAGCTGGCAGTGTTTGTGTTTTCCCAGGTGTGCCAATTGTGTATACTATAAAACATCCAGCGCCCACCTCAATATGCAAGTATCTAATGACATGCCACTTCACAGATTCTTAGAGCTTTTTCTTTGCTTTGTATCTTAAAATGGGTAACAAATGTAATTTATATGCTGAAACTTTTCTATATACATTACTGTATATCACCAGGGCTCTTGTATAAAGGAACATAAATAAATCAACAATGAATAAATTAGGATTTGAAGTGTCTGTGAAGTTCCCACAGGCTTATACACCAGGTCCTCGGAGTCCAAAAAAGCTACTGCAGACAGATGTGTTTTCCTTCTTCAGGATCATCAATGAGGTACATCTGTTGCTTCAGCTGGTGGCTATGCCAGACTCAAGAGAAAACACATTGCTTCTTAAATGAAGACAACTATCAGAAATAAATGAGAACATTCGGAAAACTACCCATGCCCCACTTTTGTTTGAAAGATACTTCTCTTTTGGAAGACCTTGCAACATAAAAGAAAGGAGCTACACTGCTTTGCTCCCCAAGACCCCTCCCTCCCTCATTTTGCTGGAGAAAACCATTTTGACATCTGGGTTTTCCAGCGTATGCTGCTTTCTACTTCATGTGCCTGCTCCTTTGGCGAGTAGCAGTCCAGTGTCTTTATTGGTACAACTCCCTGATTTGCTTCTCACCATGCAGAGAAAACAAACTAGAATAAAGGGAGTTAATCCAGAGTTGTGTGAGTTGTGCTGGAACAACTGGGAAGAAGAAGCATCCTTCATTCAAAACATTTTGTTTGAAACATCTGGGAAGAATTAGGAGCTACAGTTTCATCTTGATGAGCTGGGATTTGGGAGCATGTATTGAGATTTATGAAGACCATGAATTTGGTCTGAAACTATTCTTTGGTGTGCTTGTACTTCTTCTATCTTCCTGTGATGTAGTCCTCCTGTGATCTACCAGCAATGGGTGTCATCGAGACTCACAAAAAGTTGTTGATTTGATTGTGAACAGAAAGCTTGGCTGAAGGGATAGCAGAACACAGATCGCTTTCCTGTGGGAAGACTTGTGCATCAAGAATAAAGAGGGCAAAGTGACAAAATGTGGCATGTAATCTGGGAGATGCAGGCTATCTATCTCACACCTTTGATAGTGGGAGTTCTTTTGAGTATGGGCAATTTGCAGTTGCCTACTGTTACTTTGGAAAAAAAAAAATATGGCTGCGTAACTTATTGGGATGCTGAGACANGACTAAACCACCTCCCTAGGCAGACTGTTCCAGTCATATTTATTTAAAAAAACCCCCACAAACTTCTGCAGACTATGGGATTGCCCCACCTGGCACTGAGTAGTCTCCTGTAGACACGGTGTTTAACCTAATATTCACAGTGTCCTCTGCAGGGACAGTCTCCGCTTTGTTTTTCTTTCCTACATGCTGCCCAACAGTCTCAAGGGCATCTCTGGGAAGATTCTTCTTTCAAAGGGGGAATTGTTTGTTCAGTCATGTATTTGAGTTCACCAACTGGATGCATTTCTTCCTTTACAGTGTGCTCCAGTACCCCTTGATCCATTCTGACAGCCTCAGGAGCCAACTGGGTATTGCTTGGGTATGAACGTCCCTGCCTGTTTCCCAGCCCAGGTCACATTCAGGCATGAGTCTTTGCAACCTATTTCAATTGGGCCTGCCATAAGGATAATTCCTGCAAACTAGAGTTTTTAAAAGTGTTGATTTATGTCATACTGGCATCAGCATACTTACATACATTTTTCTACTATTTTGCAGTATTATTTATTTAAGCATGTGGCCAGACTTGAAAAATCAGAGAGAACTCTTAAATGATGACTTCTGGACGATGCTGAAATGTGAAAAATGCTGCCTTTGTTATCAGATGCACAGGAGTCTTGCTGCCTTATTCCAGAAGCACCTGGACTTCTTGACTGTATTTGCAAGGACTGGGCATTAAGTAATATATCTACTAGCTAAAGAAAATAATGTAGCCCTGACAGAAATGTGGATGTGGTATATTCTTTCAGAGTGCCTGCATGCACCTGTAAGAATATTTTTTTAGATTGTAAATATGACTCAAAATTTTCCTCCTGTGTCTCAAACTTGCAAAGACAGGAACCCATTGCAGTGCATAATGTTGCCTCCAAACAAAAATAAATGAATGTGCTAAAAAAAATAAAAGTATTTGCTTTCCAGAAATCTCAAGCTCTATGAAATAGATTTTGACTCTTAAATTGAGACAATGTTATACAAATGAAATTAGGTGGGGTGTCCTAAGTTTGAAATCTTAACACAACACTTAATGGGGACAAAAAGTCATAAGGAAATTACTGAAACATAATTTTAATGTAAATATGTTAACTTAAGTTTGCATACTAATTAGAAAGATATAATTTCAAGACAGAATAACCAGTTTAAAATTAATATAATTTATTAACAATTAAAAATTATAACACAAGCAGAGGGAGGTTGGAGGTGAAATATTGAGTTTCCTTTGATAGGTACAGTAATTATGAAGTATGCTTTTGAAGTTCAAGAAGAGAGCCTTAGGACACAACATTTTTTAAAGTAAAAATTGGCTTGCACTCTGTTCAAGTGATTTATTTTGCACTAAGAAATGGGTGTGAGACATGATGTGATTTAAAATGTCATCCCTTGATGGAACTGCTTGAGGGTGACATCATTTTTTTTCACCTTTTTTCTCTCCTTTTATTTATACATTTGGCTGCTGAATTTCTAAAGTTTTCTGTCTTAGGGAATCTACTGAAATTATGCAGAAATGAAAAAACCCAAACCACCAGCACCCCTGCCCTCTCCTAAATATAACTTCCCCACAAAGTTCTAGAAGCTAAAAGCTAGGCTCTGGAGGGAGCCACTGGGAAGGAATAGATTTTTTCAGCTGTGTCACCCGTGTTGTTTACCTGGTGGTTGTCTTTGAGGAATACCACTTGTACGTGCCACCAAACAAATGCATGCAACAAATGTTGCAGGATGGTTGCTTCTCTTCCAAACCAGCTGTCCCACACATTCCTGGACAGGCAGAATTGCTCCTCCTCTGTCATCTCTACGTGCCTTATTGCAGGAATGCTTCTAAAAGTTGGGACTGGACTATGATACACATCATAGCCGGTCAGCTTGATGACTTTAGCAACACATTTGCTTGCACTGGGCATTACTGGTAGGAGGAGGTGAAGCTGGCTGTTGCGGCAATGGGCCTGAAGGACAGAGGTGGTACTATGGCCAAAATACACCCTTGCTTACTCTCGCAGACTCAGCTCTTGTAAAATTTTGCTTAACCTTAGTGGCATTTTATATGCCTTGCTGATGGTCATGCTGATTTTTATTGTGAATCTCACAACTTTTGTTTGAAGCCCTAGATGCTGGAGACAAAGATTTATGTGAGAACCTCCTAGACTTCACTTGGTGGTGAATCTTTTAATGTTTCAGCTGCTGATAGCTAAAGAGATCTTGTGCGTCCTGGATAGGCCAAACATCTGGATGCACAGTATCTCAGTTGGGCTGCTGTGAGAGAGATCCACTATCACTTGCTACCTACTGAAATTCCAGTGAAATTTAACAGAAAAAACACAAACCCTTCAAGTTTCACACAGATGTGCTCTGAGAAGCCCTGAGATGTGGGTGCTCTTCTCTCACTGAGCTCTGCCAGCTCTGCAGGGCCAAGTGATTGAAAATGAGAGAAATATATTTCATCACCAGCATGAATAAATTATAACTGAATACACACACAGGGCACAGATCTGCCAAGTAAGAAAAGAAAATTTTTTACTTGTCACTTTTCAAATAAAATTGCCATCTAATCTAAAATACGGCACTCATGCTGGAAGTCTATGAATTCTCTTTGTACAAGGAGCTGTAGCGAAGTTCGGAGCCAGACTTGATATAAGAACATAAAAGTTAAAAATAGCTGTGCAGTCAGGGAGCAGGATCCAGCTCTAAATGGGTGGCCCAGTTTGCACTCAAATTCAAGTACCGTAAACAAAAATCAGCCCTTTCTTTTTAGACTGCTGATGATAGCTTTTTCTCTTGCCAAGGGGAAATGTTGGCACTTCACTGTCTTCTGACAGCTCTCAACTATTTTTCTGGTCTTTGTTCATGGAAGTATGTGTCAACAAAGTACCAGTATTATTTTGACTGTGAGCAGCACGTCATTGGGAAGGTGTTTCTAGTGGAGGAGAGGGAGTAGATTTTTCTTTTTTTCAGAAGATTGGACCTCTGCAAGGAGCTCACTTTACTTTAATTCTGGGCATTCTGAAGGACGTGCTCTTGCTCTGGTTAGTGGGCAGAATAGCTCCTGCACTGGAAGATGGATTGGCTCTTGGTCTTGCTCTGACAACCATGAAGACTGCATGAATTGCACAACCTGGTGTTTTGGGTGGAGCAATTCTGGAAGATTCATCCCAGCTGTGTCTCACATCAGGTGGCAAAACAAACTATAAAGAGCTAATGGGTGGGTGGGCGAGGGCAAGTTTTTAACTTTCATGCTGTGGGTGAGCATTGTGTATGATTTTTGCCCTCTTTGCTGTACTAGAGAGAAAGTTAAGGCTTTAAAGGAGGAGAGGTTAAGAGACATCTAAGCTGGTGTAAGTCTGTTATGAAGTGTTATTATATTGTTGAAATGCTTAGTTGAAGAACTGAGACAATGTTTCCATGTTTTCTCACTTGTGCTGGGTAGAACCTGTGCTGCTTTACTTTGCAGGGCTTCTGTATGTCTGTTAAATATAGCAGAGAAATCTGCCCATCTATGAAATGGGAGCATAATATTTATTGATCTCACAAGGGGGTCCTGGGGATGATTTTTTCTTTTATTTTTAACTGTAAGTCTCTTGAGATTAGGTTTTTGTCTTGTGACTGCTTGGTGCCAAATAGAAGTTGTGTTGGAGGCAGACTGTGAAAAGTGCTTTAAAATCACTAGTTGTGAGGCATAAAGAATTGAGGGGTATCCCTTTATTTTAGTTGTTTAAAATACTGACGGTCCCCAGAAAGCTGTAGACAAATCCATGGGACCTGATGATATGTACCTGCAGGTCCTGAGGGAACTGGTAGATGAAGTTGCTAAGCTGCTATCCATCTTATCTGAGCGGTTGGGGCGGTCCAGTGAAGTTTACTTATTTTAACATATGCTCTTATGAGAGCCGTATTGCCTGCTATTTTCTTAAAACTAGTATTCCTGATAGCTTATGTGCCTCTGATTCTGTGTAAGGGGTAAAGCCAAAATATGTATTTGTTACCCAGGATGTACCTCATGATATTGCTGCCTATGGTGTCCTACTACTGAATTAGCTCTTGAAAGAGGTTTGGAAAGATGTTACAAAGCCACGAAGCAAACTGCTAATCCGTAAAATCTGTAATACATGTAAAGCAATGTGCAAATGACACCTACTAACTGGAAATTGCTACAGATAAAAGAGATCTGGCAGCTGAATCACAAAATATTATTCACAGTAAATATTTACGCCAACTTAATAGCTTAGAAACAGTATCACCACTTGAACATTATTCAGCAGTATCAACTAATTTGAAAGAGTGGGCTGCTGTTAAAGTAATAATTAATCCAGCCTGTTCCTTTCTCCTTGGTATCTTCCAGGCTTTCTCTGGTGGGTTTTTTTGAAGTCTTTTTTTGTCTAGTTCAGTAAAGCACTAGGCAAATTTTAATCTTAAACACAAGCTTGAATACCTCTGGGTTCTGAATACCGTTTTAACATATGCTTAAAGCTTGGCATATTGCTGTCTGTCACATGTGTCCTCTTACTCCAGCAGCAAGACCCGGCATGCACAACCATGTATTGTTTCTTGGTTAGTGAGACCTTGAAGTAAGGAGGTGATAAGCCAGCTTTCATGTTGCTTACCTATAAGTAAGCACTCAAGTGTGAGTCTTAATGGTTTGCATGGTGATAGAGAGATGAGATGGCTGCTGCTACCTTGCAGGCAGGTGGTGGATGATGACCTTGAGCTTGTATGGGGCAGAGTGTTGCTGGCATAGGCAGTTTGCATATTTAGCTAATGAAAGTATCTGGTTTAATTTCAGTCAAGTTTGTGCTGCCCTGCAAGCCTGGCATCTTACTTTCAGGAACTGCTATGCACAGAGCGCAAGCAGACTCACAGAATCACGGGGTTGGGAGAGACCCATTGGATCATCGAGTCCAACCATTCCCGCTAAACACTAAACCATGTCCCTCAGGACCTCGTCTACTCGTAACTTAAACACCTCCAGGGAAGGGAGGTGACTCTTTGCTTGTGTTCAAGGAAAAGATGTTCTAGAAATCAGGGTGATCTAGGATGTGACAGGTTTAAGTTTACCTCTTTGCTCCCTTACTGATTGCCTGTGTGATGTTGGGCTAAGTCTCCCTGCACTTCATCTCCCAGTTGAAAAATAGACACAGTGAGGGCACAATGGTGCTATGTGACAGGTAAAAATTGTCTTTCATTAGTCCAATGGTAGTATGGTCTAAGGTATACATGCAGGTGAATATTAATATGCAGAAAGTAAAGTATATTATAGCCAGTAAGCTGGGCAGTGGGTTGCTCAAAAGCTGTTCCTACCATTCTGAAGCAAAAGTAACAAGGATGTTACCTTACTTTTTTAGGGGACTTCTGGGCAATATAAATGCAACAAATTACCTAAATTCTACTTATTTTGTGTCTCTGTCAGCATTGAAAAGGATTACATTATTCTTTACACTTACTCCTTACACATGTAGGTACTACTCCTGTCAGTAAATAGGATTTATTGCTTATATTTGATTAATGCCTGTTGTTTGAACTCTTATGCAGATGACCTCTTCATAATAGAAAGATCAAAACTCTATCTAGAATGAAATTCCAGTTCTGCTGTAATCCATATACAAACTGTGGTTCAGGTTCTCTGGATGTAATATATGGAACATGAGATATATAGGTTATTATATAGTGCCTTGTTTCATGGTCATTAACACTGTGGAAAAAGTCTACCAGGGCCTTACAGATTCAGAAGACAACTGCGTATTCCTTATGTGCTTATTATAATAAAGGTAGGTAATGCTCAGAATCTCTATGGCTCAGACCTGTCCTCTTGAAGTAATAGCCAAGTGAAAACCCCAACTACTGGAGGATGGAACAGCTCCCATGTGAGGACAGGCTGTGAGAGTTGGGTTTGTTCAGCCTGGAGAAAAGAGGGCTCTGGGGAGACCTCATAGTGACCTTCCAAGTACCTGGAGGGGGCTACAGGAAAGCTGGGGAGAGACTGTTCACAAAGGTTTGTAGTGATAGGACTTGGGGCAACGGGTATCAACTGGAGAGGGGAAGATTTAGACTAGGCATAAGGAAGAATTTCCTCACCATGAGAGCAGTGAGGCACTGGAATAGGTTTCCTAGGGAAGTTGTGACTGCCCCATCCCTCGAGGTGCTCAAAGCCACGTTGGATGGGACTTTGGGCAGCCTGATCTAGTGGGGGGTGTCTCTGCCCATGGCAGAGGGGCTGGAACTATATGATCTTCTAAGTCCCTTCCAACCCAAGCTATTCTATGATTCTACTTAGGGTGGAAAACCAATCAACTATTTAACCTCATTATTTATTGAAAAACACTGTCAAATATTAAAAAACAGATAACCCATATTATATGTGTCACTAGCGGGGAGCACTCCATGGGTGCCAGTAGCCCAGCTGCTAAGCAGTTGGCTCAGCTTTTCTCAATGAGAAATGCAGAGCCGCATGATGTCACTGGGTACTGGATTTTGTACTTGGGCTTTGCATTAAAACACATACAGAGTGACAGCTCCCTATTGGATATACATCTGAGGAACTGCAAGAGTGCAAGTCATTCCAGCAAGGGTCTGGTATAAATTACATTCAGTAAATTGGCTCCAGATAAGTCTATTTTGGAGTGTGCAACATGAAGAACTTGTGTGGTGTAGTAAAGCTTCCTATTTCTTGCCCAGACTCTGTCGTTTTACAGGGAGCTACCATCACAGTCATAGAAATACAGATCTAGATGCTGGCAGGTTTTGAATGGCAAAATCCCACTGGATCAGATTTTTCACAAAGGATGCTCTTAGCCTCCTGGTAGTGTTATTTAACAACTGGTAGACATGCAGTGGGATCTAGGAGCTGTAGCAGAGACTTCATTTAGCTGTAGGAAGATGTCTTTAAGTAGCAGCATGCACCTTGATTTTTGATATGTGCAAACTGAGATTATGGAAGAGGTAGACATGGTATAGTTCTTGAAACCTTAAAATATGTTTTAAATAATTGATTTCTATGCATCTACAGTAGAGATCAGTTATTTAAAACACTTATATTTGCAAAAAAAACCCAACCCAGTGTGACAAAATAAATACTTGTAAATAATTTAAAACATATTTGCAGGCTTTTAATGTTGTGAAATATGCATCTCTAACAGTGCTAAAACATCAATAAATATGATTTAATAATTCTTTGTATATTTAATACATAAGCATGCTATTGAGCTTAAAAGATCAGATCTAATTAAAAGTTTGCAATGAGGGAATTAGTTCACAAAGCTAGTTTCTAAGTTTATACCTGTTTTGTGAAGGGCATACAAAATTATAAGTACATGAGAGTAAACTGGTGTTTATAAAGGGTTCCTAATTACTGAGCCAATGGAGAGGCAAACTGGTGCTTTACGATCTGATAAAGCTGCATCAGTGAAGGCTTAGACTGGGCAGTAGGAAGTGTTTCTTTCCTGAGAGGGTGGTCAAACACTGGAACACGCTTCCCCAAGAGGTGGTTGATACACCAAACCTGTGAGCATTTGAGGCAGTACCCTTAATGTTTTAACATTTGGTCAGCCCTGAAGTGGTCAGGCAATTGGACCAGGTGATTGCTGTTGATGCCCAAGTTATTCTGTATCATGAGACAAACCTTTGGCAATGCTTTCTATGCTGTTAAAGCCAACTAGTTCAAGGTGAACTTTAAAGTGGATGGAAGGGGTAGCTAAAAGAGAACTTCTGTAAACCAGGAGGATTTTGAATTGTTAGTAGTATGCCAGTAATGTTTCACACATTTGTGGAAACTAAGGAAAGCTCTTTTAGTGGAACATCAGGGCGCAAGAAAGAAATATTGCAAAGCTCAGTCATCTATTGGAGTAAGGACTGGGCTACTTACTATAAGATTAGGGCAGGGTGTCTCTAGCTTTACCTCTCTCAGATGCCAGGCGGTGAGCCCAGTGCCTGTGATCACTCGTGTTCTCTACCACCAGCAGCAGTGTACACCATAGTCCCAATGCTGGGGAGTTTTAGTACTGTGCCTGCATCCTATCTACAGATGCACATGAAAGGTTAGGTGTAATTTTTGCTTTACGGCAAAAGAAGCAGGAGGGCTGCCCTTCCTTGGGCAATTTCTGCAGACTTCACTGGATGTTTTCCCCAGGACTCAGTGCTAGGTCCAGCCCTGTTCAATGTCTTTATCAATGACCTGGATGAAGGTGTTGAGTGCACCCTAAGTAAGTTTGCAGATGATGCTAAGCTGGGAGGAAGTGTGGATCTGCTGGAAGGTTGGGAGGCTCCTCAAAGAGATCTGAACAGGCTGGACCGTGGGGCTGAGACCAATGGGATGAGGTTTAGCATGGCCAAATGCCAGGTCCTGCACTTGGGGCACAACAACCCTGTGCAGAGCTACAGACTGGGAGNGGGGTTGTTTAGCCTGGAGAAGAGAAGGCTGAGGGGAGACCTTATCACTTTCTACAACTACCTGAAGGGAGGCTGTAGAGAGGTGGGTGCTGGCCTCTTCTTCCAAGTGACTGGGGACAAGACAATAGGGAATGGCCTCAAGCTGTACCAGGGTAGGTTCAGATTGGATATTTTCACCAAAAGGTTCATCACTGGCATAGGCTGCCCCCCAGGGTGGTGCTTGAGTCACCATTCCTAGAGATATTTAAGAGCCAGCTAGACGAGGTACTTAAGGATATGGTTTTGTGGCAGATAGGTATGGTTGGAGTCAATGATCTCAGAGGTATTTTACAACCTGGTGATTCTATGATTCCTTAGAATAAGGACAGCAGAGCATGTACCAGAAGAGCATTAAAATGCTAAACATTTGATGTCACTTCAGTTTCACTTGTAGTGTAACTAAGCTGCCTGCCTATAAAATGGTCCTTTCCTGTGTTAAAATAGCTGTTATTTGAAATGTGCTTTAAATATTGAAGTTACTTTCCCATAGCAAGATCAAACCAGACAGAGGTAAATATAGACAGAATAGTATTGCAATCTGTAGATTTTGAGCTAGTTTTGACAGTATTTGTATCATATAGTGTCATAATGCAATTGGATTCCTTGGAAATAATTGTCGATTGCAGTAATTTGAAGGCTTGGCTATGTGAAGTATGTTTAATAACTGAATTAGGGTGTGAATGTAAATCACATTAGCTCTTCAAGTCTCTGTGTGGATATTCTTGCTCTGAGTGCTTTCATGGAGTTTGGGCTAATCCATGTCCAACGTTAATTAGCATCCTCATTTGTTCTCTGCTTTTTCATCATCAGCAGACTAAATCAATATTGATCCCATTACCTGTGAGCTCTCAAATCACCTATCTCTTCACTCTTTCATTGATTCATTCCCATTATATAGCAGAGTGGTTTTATACTCAGTGTTTCTAAAATATTCTCAGCCCTGAATTCCCTAGTTAGAAATTAAATATTTCGTGTTGTGTTTTCCCTCTCTGTTGTGTGATGATGAGGTTACCTATATACATGTGAAACTCCTAGGTCCCTACAGTGAAGAAGTTTAGGTACACATTTATCTTCCATACTATCAAATACTATTTTGCGTGCTTTTATGGAGAGGGTAATGCAACACAGAATGCTGTACATGGGTTCTTCCAGCTCTGAATTAGTCTCTTTTATCTGTCTCTGACCACAACAGATGTTGGCAGCCTTTCTATTCCATATCCTTAAGTCAGACTAAGAATATCAGTTCCGCTTAGAGAAGCTGTAGGGGAAAAACTTAACCCTTTCAGGTGAATTTTGCCTTATTTTTTTTTCTCTAAGTCAATAGCATTAAAAAAAAAAAGTCATTAAATGTCCAAAATGGCATACATCTTTGGGATACCCTTGGTTTAATTTTCATAGAAGTGCTCATCAGTCTCTGCATTTTTAGTCAACTTCCCTCTTACTGGGGACACAGAGACAGAGGTTAAAAAGATCACTGTGAATGTTTCTAATATACAGTTAGCAAAGGCATTTGCATGGAATGGCAGCAGTGCTGTAAAAAGCTTGCAAGTATAATCTTCTGCATAAACACCATAGACAGTGCTGGCCATCTCTGTGGAAAATTAGCCCCTCTTGCCCTTCTTACACTGCCAGTAAGTTCATTATATTGCACTGATTATGGTATGAAACCTTATTTCAAAGGTTTGAAGGGAAGCAACCTATTTTCCTATAGGCAGAATTACCAGAGATCCATATGTAGTTTCTCTTTGGGATAACCTTGGACCATTTTGCTTTCATCTTGAAACTGGCACAAAAGCAAGCAAGAAAAACAAATGCATAAATTTGTAATTTAACATTATTTCATATTTGCAGATTTTATTCCTATTACTAAAAAAGCTCATTGAAAAAGTTCATAATTAAAAGAAAAGACTATTTCTAAACCCCAAAATGGATAAGAAGTGTCAATTATCTCCACATAGCCCTTACAGCCTATTCGCTGCTGTTATCTGTGGTGAATAGCTATTGGAAAGTCCCTGGCAATGGTAGAACCTAGCTAGCATTCTTCTTGCCGTTCTCCTGCTCCAGTTGTGCCTCTCTACAGCCCTGTGCAACCTGATGTGTAGCTACTTACATGTCTTCAAGGGAAAGAGCTGTAAGGATCTAATTTTACTAACTGACATGGACTGCAGAGGCATGCACCGCTTGCTCATATCCTTTGTGGAGTTGGAAGTGGAGCCACCTTTTTTCATTTTTCCTTTCCCCCACCCCTCCCTTTTTTTTTTCCACCACACAGAGACGCCATCACATATGTTCAGAGACTGATGAACTGGAAAAATCTGGGAGCCACATGTGACCAGCAGAACAAGCATCAGCCTAGAGTAGAGTTTCAGTGGGAGATGACTTTTGGGCAAGTTCCCACAGAAAAGTCATTGTTGCTTTTCTGTCCTTGCAGGGCCTGACTTCATTTATTCTGAGGTTACTTTATGTGCCCCTGGCACTGCAAAATTACCTTAAAGTGGGCATAAAACACACTTACATTCACATCAGGGCTCTCTGACATTGCCTGAAGGGCACTAAAGGGCTGCTTCTGTCAAGGAGGATCTGCCTGTTATGTTTACCTGTCCAGTATCTTCTGCTGAGTCACAGTGCTTACCTCTGAAAACGGAAGATCTTGTTTTCATTAGGGGATATCAATGCTATCTGTTGGTTACAGAGCACCAGGGCATGAAGTGTGCTGAAGGAGGTCACAGAAAGCTCTAGAACACCAAAGCAGGAACATACTAATGATGAGCAATGCAGTTGGAAAGCTGATATTTTCAGTAATACAACACAACTGTGTATCCCTAAGGCTTAATCTCCCAAGTGCAGAGAGTGGGCTCCAATCCCCCCTCTTCTGTGAGAACAGAAGCAAAAGGCCTCAGGAGGTTGGGATGACCACAAGCAGGCAAGTCTCCAGACAGCTTCCTCATGAAAGCATCACCTTCTCCAAGGGCAGATCTGTGGGTCTCCTGGGCTGAGTCAGGCTCCAAAATTAGTTGCCCTCTCACAAAAGGGTCCAGCAAAAGTAGTCGGGAGAAAATGTAGAGGGAAGATAGTATTATAGTATTTCCCTCAAGCTAGATTTTTGAATATGTTAGCTAATGTTTGCTATATAGCTTACGATGGATTATCTGGGTAGGCAGGGTGTGTGGAGGGAGGGAGAAGTGATTGCAGCAGTAGGGGTGAGTGATAAGTTGAGGGCTACCCTCAGTAACCACTGGTCTTGGTCATCGTGTTTGGTGCGGGATGTACGGCTGTGGAAGCCAATGGGTTCCTGCTGGTGGAAATGTGAACCCACAACTGCAGCCTTCCAGCAGCCTGCTAGATGCTGGCAGGAGGAAGCAAGAAGACAAGCAAGGGTGCTCATCAAGCCTCCCTCCTGATGCTAAGAGGGTATAGTGAAGTCTAGAGTCAAGAGGTCCTATCTCTGAAGAAACCGTCTTGGCTGAGAAGTGTCTGATCCCACTGATTTCTCAGCTGATATCAAGTGTTTCAGAAGTAGTCACCCCCACTGTTGCAAGACTGTTGGGACACAGCAAAGAGGTTTTGGTCTCTGGTTTCTGATTTATATCAGAGCATGCAGTACCCACCAGCACCATGTTCCTCAGTTACCATCTCCTGTATTGCCAGGGTGCTGGCCTCTAACCAGCATTCTCCTGTTTACCTGATGAGGATTTATCCCCTCTCAGGCAGAGTAGGGATTTAAGACTAAGTGCTCCATCCAATTTAAAATAAGTGGGATATGCAGTAGCCTTTTGTGGTTTTGTGCATCTGACTCTTTGCAAGCACCCACAAATGATATGTTTCATACTGAAAACCTATTTTGTGCCCAGTGAAATGGCTTGCTTTTGCTGTTGTGAGAAAAGAAATGAAAATTTCACAATGTGCAGTCAGGATTGTTCCCTGTCCTCCCTACTTTGTTGCCAACCTGAAAAATCTGTTATCCGTGTAGTCCTACTCCAGGCATAGCATCAATATGTCAAGACATAAAATGTCTTACTATGGTGAGTGTGGTCTTTGGAGCCTCTACCCAAGAGGCTTTTCTTCCTGCAAACTGATCTCTTGTTCTTAGTGTGTTTAAACAACAAATATTTTGATTACTGTAAAGTAATGTTAACTTACTTTTGAGAATATTGGGCTTGTTGATGAATGTTATCTAATAATTGATAGTTGGTGGGTTTCTTAGTTGCTTGTGGTAATGTGGTCTTCCTCTCTGCAGGATTATCTGCCTTTTAAGTGGGATCCAACAACTTCCCTCAAAAGAGTGGAATAATTCAGCCAAGTAAGACTTAAATGATATTTAACCTAAGGCTGCCAGTGTTACAGAATATGAAGGGATAATATTCTGTCTTCAAGTTCACATGCACATGATTAATTGCATTATTTATCCATAGCTAAATACTGTATAAAGCTGTCTTTGCTAATCTCCATTGCAATTCAGCAATAAAATATTTTTAGATGTTACATGTGACCTCTACTCAGTGTTAATTTCTTTCATTAATATGTACTTTTGCATATATATAATCCTAATATACTGAAATTCTACTGATTATTCCTTTTATGCTTGATAAACATCTAGTATTTGAAGAATAGGGAAAAAAATTGAATGATGAGCCAAATGGCACAACTGAGAGCAATACTGGTAACTTCTTGTAGTCTAATCTGTGTGTTTGGAATCATTTCCTAAAAGCATCTTAAGTCCCAAGAACACGAAGAAGCCCTATTGTGCCTAGGTTTGTTTATACTGCAGTGTAGGACAGATGTGCCAGAGATAACTTCTAATAGGCAGATTAAATTCTAGAAGCACTGGAGACGTAGCCTGGGATATTTAAGAATAGCACTTAGATGTACAAGTATGAAAAATAATGAACTTAAAGGTTCTCTTGTCTCTGTTAATGCACACTTCAGTTGCCCAGTCCAGTGTAAGCTTGGAGTTGACACAATTCCTCCAAAATTTTATCTTTGTACTAATCAGGGCCAGTCCATTTTTGTGAGGCAGGCTATCATGTTAGGTGAGCAGAACATTACTGGTATTCCCCTCCACTGGCTGCAAGTGAGTGCTCATGAACGTTCAGGGGTCTCTGAATCCGAAAACAAAGAAAAGCTGGCCTGTCATCCAACAGGTAGAGATTAGGATTTGAGAAATGCTCCTCCAAATAATGTAAGCTTCCTTGAGCAGTGGTGCAGTACTGGAAGAATACAGGGCTCAAGCTGCTGGATGCTTGCTTATCTTCCTGCTGGTTCATTTTGGGGCTGAAGAGTTCAGTTAGGATTGGCACGTGCTCATATGAGTCTGTCATGGCACAGTCACAGATCATATTGCTTCCACTAAAGAGGCTGTGGATAAAATACACAAGCTCAGATTTTCTTTTCCCTAGGTTTATTTGGCTCTTTGGGTCTTTTGAAACAAGTTTCCATGCAAAATAGTCCCAAGGCTGAACTTGGTTACTAACACCCTATAGCAATTAAACAGTAAACTAGCTACCACTGAGATTTTAAAGGAAGTGTGCACTTACTGAGCCAGATCAGTTGGGTTTTTGCTGCTGTTGTCCTGATCCTCAATTTTGAAACAATGTATCTTTTTCTTCTGCATAATATTAAATTCTTGCCTGCATATTTTTATTCTGGGATATGATTAGTATGAAAATACATTTGTAGCTTTTTCCGATATTTAATTCTCAGGGAACATTTAAGAACTGGCTGTAGAGCATCCCTTAGGCTGTCATCTATGTGCTTTGGCTGCATTTGGCCATATGAATCTGTAGACTGAAATTCCACTCTGCCATGGTCATCATCTCTCCTTTCATTTCATGTCTTGAATGTTACTTCCATCTTATTGAAAAATAATGTTGGAAGAGAATAGCAATTCCTCTCCTATTTCATTGCCATGTGATGTTTTAGCTGCAGATGGTGGCTGACTAATGGTGGACATCCTGTTCCCTTCTGCTTCAGGAAGTCTACATATGAGAAATAAGATCACAGATGCACTGGGAGTCTGCTGGGCTCCACACCAATGTTGTCCCCACCCTTGAGAAGCCAGAAGTGGCAGCACTGTGGTGAGCTCCCAGAAAGTGGAGATGACACAAAAGGCTGCCATGTAATTCTTGATGCCTCATAGGTACTTGCAATTTTAATGCACGTTTGGGTTTTTTTTGTTGTTGTTGTTAAAATGCTGCAGTTTTCTGATACCGGTCATTTTAGTCCATGATTTGCAATCGTTATGGCTTTATTTGGAGGAAAATATACCCCTGGTGACCTTATCTCTTGTCAAATATGATCTTCTACAGAGCAAGTGTTTGTAAAAATGGAATAGATCTTCAGAGGAACAGTTCTTCAGATTGGTGAAGAATTGCTTGCAGATTTAAGGAGGAGTTTCTTCACAATGAGAGTGGTGAGACACTTGAACATGTTGCCCAGGAAAGTTGTGGCTGCCCACTCCCTGGAGGTGTTCAAAGCCAATGGGGACTTGGGCAGCCTGATCTAGTGGAAGGTGTCCCTGCTCATCACAGGGGCATTGGAACTGAACGATCTTTGAGGTCCCTTCCAACCCAAACAAATCTAGGATTCTATTTCAAACACTAGTATGCCTGTGTCTTTCCTGGGTGGATGGAATAAAGTAAGGAGGATCTGAATCGATAAGCTCATCTGCAGCAATTTGAGAAGATACTACTTTTTGAACTGTACAGAGAACAAGAGCTATTCAGTCTTCTTTGAGACAGGGAAGCTCTGAACTTTCCTAATAAATCCTCTGTTTAATCCAGTCTTGTATGTTTTGAAAGGGACCTGAGTGGAGCTTGAAGTTGCCTGGTCTGGATGTGGTAAACTATTCTTCACTTTTGGTAACTTGGAAACTTATACCTGTACAGTTTCAGTAATACAAATCCTCAGAAGTGGTATTCTAAATATGCAGGTCATTTCAGAAAAGATGTACGAAGATTACATTTGTGCCAGCGTGAGGGAGTTGCTAATTATTATTATTCAATGAATAGGAAAAGACTAAATTTACAGTTGTTATAACTCTGTGCTAATGCTTCCTGGATTCCTGTATTTGGCATAGTAAACTTTGTGATAGATTTCACTTATAGTTTAAATGCTTGATGTACAAAAAAAAAAAAAAGAAATTATTTAGGGATAAACAAACTAGTTTTGGGAAGCATGTAGATCTAAAAATAGGGTATTTTTACTATTAGTGATACATATCGTAAGCCTCCCAAAGAATTATAGAAGAACTCCTTAGGGCTAGAAAGGAGGAAGATGACAGATGTTAAAGTAGTATCATTTTTAGGCATTTTTCAAAATAAGTGGCTGTTTTTCTTGCTATTTGGAAGCATCACAGCAGGATTAATGGTAACTAATGCAGTGTAGGTTTAGACCAAAAGTAGTCCCAGCGAGTAACTTTATAAGTCCCTCCAACATTATCTGTTGTTGTAAATAAGAATGCATGATCACATGACCTGATTTACTGGCATGAGTATAGGATGCAACTTTTACCTTAACGTACGTTATAATTTAAAATAGCATGAAAAGTTTTCCAGTGTCTATTCTCGAGCATTCTCTGCGTACTGCATTTCACAATATTTTGCAATATATCATGCATTTTACGTGTTCTGTCTCTCTGAGAAAGTTTCTCCATGATTAAACATTTTACAAGTATCTGTATATGTATTACTGTTGGTGATCGTTCTGCTATATACATTTTTACTCAAGGTCACAGGGGAAGCATTGTTTCTATGCCTTGGGGAGAATGTTGTAAACCTCATAAGGAGTTGCTTTATAAAAACAACAGCTGCAAAATACTTTCTCCATCACTTTTTTTCTCCTGCTTTTTAACACTTTCTGCAAAAGATTATTAAATTTTTGAAAATGAAAACGTAATCCTATAATATACCTGCATTTAGAAGTTAAGTTTGGCAATCTTAACTTCAGTTAAGCCCTTTCTTTTCCCTGCGAAGATGTGAAAATAGAGGAAAAGCTACTGAAAAACATATCCTAGGCAAAAACTTAGAAATAGAGACTGAGAAAAGAATGCCATTTTTCACTTAGGAAATACAGCCATTAATCAAGCAGTGGACTAATTATAGTTGTGGGACAGCTATTCTGTGAGAGCTGCAAAAATTAGGATAATGGTCCACACTCAAGGGAGAGAAGGGGAGTGGAGATGGAGAATGCTCAGTTGCAAGTCAGGCAAATAATGATATTTCAGCATGTCTAATTGTCTAATACTGCAGTGAGTATAAACTAGGGCAAGCTGTATATTATACAAATTAAAAGTAACACGAGGCTGTCTCTGCAGAAGAGTTGGGTTTGGGAATTTTCTGTGTTGCTCTCTGCTTGGTTCTAGCAATATGGAAGTGGAGGTGTCATTCAGTTAGTTTCAAAAGATGCAGTTGCATCAGCACTATGTTATTGCAAAAGACTTTTCCTATAATTTTGTCTTTGAATGATCTCCAGCAGTCTTTCTGCCTTGCCTTCAGAGATTTCAGTTGGCTCAGCGTTGCCCTGAGTTTTGTCTTTGTGTACTGAAGGTCTTGTGTCCTTTCAAGTTGTTGTGCTGAGTGCCGCATGTGTGATGTGCTAAGGCTAACAGCAGTGGTGTTGGAGCAGGAGGGCTTTGCATCATCTGACTTCGGGCATCAGAAGTGCTTTGGTTAGGAGTTTAATCTGTGTGCAATGAATGCAGAGACAACGTCCTCAGAGGAGAGACTCAAGGGAACCTTGACTAGAAACCTACTTCTTTAAAAATTTTTTTCTCTGAGTTTTTGGTTTACATCATCTGTAATAACCCTCCTAAAGATATTAAGACCTGAAAAACTCTTGTTTATTATCCTTCTGAAAGAGATGGAGTGTAATGCTTTGAGAAGACAGAAATAAAGGTAATAAAGTATAAAAAAAAATTGCAAATAGCAAAGAAAAGGTGTCTTGGAAAATTGTTTTCCCTATACCACAACTTGCTGCCTTCCAAACTCACCAAGTTATACCACAAAACTGGAAGGTAGCCAGCTCTGCTCCTCAGTTGCCTCCATTGATATTCTCCACTGCCATACTTCATTGTCTGCCTTTTCCTCCCTGTATCTCTCAAATGCCAGTAAATCAGGTAATGTGATCTTTCAAATCTGTATTTTAATCTTCATTCAGTTCCAAGGTTTTGGTAGTATTTAACCATCTTGTTAAAGATCTTAGTTTAATCCATATATTATCTCTGAGTGGTAGCAAAAGATGGCTAATAAGAAAGAATTTAAACTGTGAAATAATTCTTCTATGGTGGGAAGGGCTTGAGGCTTCTGTCCTGTCATGTGTTTTCCTGGACTAGGTCATTTGGAGTCCAGCTCTGTTTCAAAATTTTCCTAAGCATAGGCTGTTGTTAGCTGCTCATGTGGGATGCTAATGAGCTTCCTGTATGTCAAAGGACTGAAACCCTTTTGACTCTAGCATTAGCAAATTTTATTCAATTTATTTCTGTAGGAACTTAAATCTGTGCGAAAACTAATGTAAGTTAATGCGGGGCTTAACGTGAAAGGAAATTAGTTGGTACAGCATCCACCTATGGCATGCAGATAGAAGTAGCAAAGAGGTGCTGCTTCTGGGCAGTGCAATAGTGAGGTATGGGAACAGTAGGGCTTTCATGCTTGCAATATGTGAACTAGTATGTTTTGTGATAGGACAAGAAAATATTAGAGAAGGAATTTCATCTCTTGATAACTAAAATCAAGTTCCGATTTTGGTTACCCTGCTACCAACTAAGTACCACGTGTCACTAAAAAATACTCTACCTTGAAGAGATAGGAACATAGGTTCTGTAGGGGGATTTGCCAAATCCTTATGCTTGGACAAGGATTAAACCACTGCTTCTGCTATTCCTGCGACAGAGCTAAGTTTATCTATATTTTTTTTATCTTTATTGTGTCAGCCTCTTTTTGGTTCTTTTTGGGTCCAGGGCAGTGAATGGGAAAACACTGAAACTTGTGAGAGGGCTTGAACCCAAGGGGTTGACTGGTTCAGGCTGAAGGCTCACCAGATGGGGGTTATTAACCAATCAAATCAGGGAGTGTTTATCTGAGAAAACCAGAGTTCTGAACAGCTTGAAGTTATCCTGTCAAGAGTTGAAGGTCATAGGTCAGATACTTCCTCAGGTTTTCCTGCAACAAGCTTTCAAAGGTGAGAGCCAGCACTTTACAAACTGTCAATATAAACATAATACAGACTAATGTGTGCATATGCAGATGTATGCATGTGTGTCTACAAAAACTCCTTCTGTGGTTGGAGTGAAAACCAAGCCACAAAATGAAATCTTTAAATGCTTTAATATAAAACCATAGATCTTGGCACACCTGAATTTTTGAGAGTTTGAAAACCTTATCCTGTTTTGTATTTTCTGTAATGCACGTCTCTGCTAAAACCGCAAGTTCAGTACACTTGTGCTTTTTCAGTAGTTATGCAAGAAAATACCCAGAGACAGATTTGTGTAATTAAAATCCTGATTACTGAGGGGATCAGCATATGATCAGGCAAGAAATGATGGCTAATATCTGATCTTATCTTGCAAAAGAGGAGAGCCCTAAAGCTTGAATTTGTTTAATGTTCATTTGGCTTCCTGTATAAGAATGATACTGATCGTCTTTTGACAAGCATTGATGATGATGATAGTGAGAGCAGGAATGTCACTTGTTTTGGTTCGCATTGCTAAGTGTGACATTTAAAAGCAGAGAAAGCATTTGTTTCAAACCTTTTGAGAAGTATTTTCAGAATCAAGCCTCTCCAGCTTCGGTTTACCCCTTCTATAGCACTAGGTGCTTGCCGCAACTGACCAGCTGTGACCGAGCATCACCACCTGCTATCAGATATTTCCAGTACTTCTGAAGGATGGTTCTGAAGCTGGCACTGGTTTGCGTACACATCAATAAAAAAAGGTTTTACAATGCATTTGATTTCTGGAAAAAGGGGCTGGATTTGATGACCTAAAAATCCCCTTGAGAACTAGATACGCTTGTATATTGTAAGCCTTTCCTGGAATTAGAAACTTGAAGAAAAAGACCAAAATTACTTTATTCCCCTCTGATATTTCAGTGCTTCTGAAAATCACTTCCATAGAGAGCTGTAGTTAGGCAAGGATTCTTTGTCAGTGTCTTTAATTAAATTGTAAGTATTTCTTGGTAGTGATTATAGTTATCATTTTAATTATTTCCACTAAATACAATACCACTGGCTCACACTGGAGCTTTTAAAAATGTATCCCTTTATACCTAGAAGGACAAATATTGTGTTCTGATCAGTGAACTTATATGATCTAGAGATACTGTAGTTAACAGATATTAGTGTTTTCTATAATTTTAAAGATTTAGCTGTCATCTTCCATTTACTTTTATGCCTCACTTTTCTTGTGTGTATTTTTTTTTTTTGTCCCAAGGACATTTGAGAATGAGTTCCTTGTTAAATTGATCTTGGAGTTATCCAAAGTGAGAAAAGAAAATTTAAGAATATTTTTTTGGGGGGAGGGCAAGAGAAGAACAAAGAAGATAAACAGTTCTACCACGTAGGTCAAGAGACTACCTGAAATTGCAGAGGATATTGTGTAGGCTGAAGACAGCGTCCCAGTGCCTGTGTGGTGGGTATCATGTGCCAGATCTCCCTGGCAAGCAGTCCACTGGTCCTGCTTATTTACTCCCTGTTACCCCAGTCATGCAAATCCCCTCCTGTCCCAGCACATAAATAAGGGGGCCTGCTCCTGCTCTTTGATCAAAAAGACAGCATTGCTTACATGAGGAGCACACGTGTTGTCATATGATGGAGCAGGTGCATCTGTATTATGTTGCCTGATCTGAGTTGTGTGATAGCCCTTGCAGCTTCTGGCTAAGGGATGATTGAGGTGGGACCCAGTGAATACCTCTAATTGTGAGCAGTAGGCATCTGGCCATGTGATGAGGAAGTTGCCCTGATGAAGACTTCACAAGCGTGACTATTGGAGGCAATTTCAGAGACAAATTCAGAGTTTGTGCTAATAGANTGTGACTATTGGAGGCAGTATGTCTTAGCAAATTATCCACCTCAAATGTAGGCTAGCCACTAAATTCAGAGTTTGTGCTAATAGAATTTTAACATTTTAGTCTATTTTATCCACAGGTAATTGTGTTGTAAATTGGTAAATGCAAGATAAAACAAAAAATACATTTCACTTCAATATTTTTGCAAGAAGTGGACTGCAAACAGGATTATTACATATTCTGTTTAGATTTTCATAGGTGGAAATGTTCTTAATTCACTGACCTCCCTGTATCTGCCTAGTTCACCAGGAAAAGACAAGGAAGTGAAACGTCCTTGTACCAGCAGGACAGCCAGGGTTACAAGTATTGCACAAATCCCAGATGAGAATGCTGTCCTCCTGGCAAACAGCACCTAAAAATGCTAACTCTGAAGCCATACCTCACCTGTTTGAAAATGCCACACCAGTGTCTGAAGGGCTCATTCACAGAGAAACTAGAGGTTACTTTCATTGTCTAGGCGCTCACTGAATGAATGGTAACCACCTGCTCAAAACTGCTACTGAATAAGAAGGGGAAACAAGAAGGTTTTAACAGCTATTTAATACCTCCAGCAATGTTAGGAGCATGAGCTCTTGCAAGCTGCTTATGGGTTATGCAAATATTACAAAGTGCCATGAAACATTGTAGATGGAGCAAAAATGTCCCAAAGAGGGAAGGGATGGTTCCTTTTTCAGATAAAATACTTGGTTCTTGTGGAAGTGTCCTATTTCTGTTCATAGTAGCTGCTATAGTGTCCTACGAAGTACTGATCCAGTGGGTATGAGGATGTCTCTGAAGCCTAGTCCCCAGTATTAATTCCAGTCAATTTTTCTGAGTGTCTGAAATTACTAAGTAATTTTCAAGTGCTCTGTGGGGTGAAAATTCTGTAATTGCTCATTCTTCTTTGTTTCATATGTAGCCTACCTGTGTTTCTTCTAATATTTTCCCACTTCCCGAGTGCTCTTTTAAAGTTTTTCACAGAGGTTCTCTAATTTTCTACATGTTGTAATTCCCCAAATCCATTAAAATAAATGTCATCCCAGCCTGTAGTATTTCCATATGTAACCTTGTCTTTTACAAAATAGATGAGCAGAAATCAAATACTACTACTCACGTATTCAGATTCTGCTTCTTGCTAGGCAATTTCAAAACAGCATATATTATATTAATAATTGTAGTTATTTATATCAACTTCCAAAATTTGTGCTTCACCTCTTCAAAATACTTGCAGAAAGCTTTCATTCTTCTACCCTCTTCCAGCTCAGATCAACTTGCTTTTCCTTTTCTCCTTTTGTTTTTTTTCTATAGCCTTTTTTTTTTTCTTACTTGCAAACCTTAACTGACTCTGCCTTCTCATTTAGTTTCTTCCTCCTCCTCCATTTCCAATACAGATTATTCTTTGTCCTTGGAGCTTTGAGTAGTCCCGTGTGAACACTCATCAGTTCCTACTGTTGCTTTGCTGACAAGAGTGTTGCTGTGTGTAGAACAGGAGAGTCAGCAATGCTTGGACCTTGATTATGAGAAGATCCTCCCCCTGCTACTTAAAATCTCCCTTGCAAACACTGGAGGGGAGGGGAAACACATGGTGGAGCTGATATATTAATACACATACAATAGCACCAATTGCCTGCAGGAGTGAAAAACCCTGAACACCTAACTTGAGAACAAAATTAATTTTAAAATGTAGGTCATATGCTAATACAGCTCCCAGTGTAACCTGTGTAGCACCACCAAGCACGGCAGTGGAGTGGATTGTGCCTTCTGGTTTTTCTTGCTTGCTGTATTTGCTCCTTTCTGTGTCTATACAACTAAATTAACTCAATGGCCGCAATAATGTGAAGATTCCTTCATCTGATCAATAACAATGTTTTGTGTTATTGTTATGGTGGGGACTGTTGATGCTCTTCCTTCATCACTTAAGAGCAAAGGAGAGAAAAGGAAGGATTTCTCCCACGATCATGCCACTTGGTGGGCAGGCTCTGTTACCGGGAATGCTTGCTGTCCTGTCCTTGTGCTTTTTGACAGTTGTGCCCAGGTGCTCTGGCAAGAGGGATTGGAGAGGTCAGCAGAACCTGAGCTTTGTGATCACCTTCTATGTGGTGTGAGCAGCCTTAATGCATGCATGTGTGCACATATGATTTGATTTACATATGTAGAGTAGGCCCAGTGTTTTCCAGTGAAGCTGGATGTATCTCTTGCATGCCCTTCACATTTTGTCCAGATATTATGTTTCTGACTGCTGAATGGCTCTCCAGCTCTGGTGGGATGTTTTTCCTGCTGCTGTTGAAGTTGTATCTTTACTACATGGTTCAGACCTTTGCAAAGTTCAGGATATTTAAATGGAGGCTGTGACAGATTTAGGGCTGCATAGTAAGAACTTATGAATAAGATATGCTGACTTGGGTTATTGGGTTGTTTACTGCAAAATGATATTATTTAATTTAATACAGGGGGCTGAAGAAAAATAGGTGAGTGAAAAAGATGCAAGATAAGCTACTTCTCAAAGTTTGAGTAAAAAGGGTAATGCCAAAACAAGAATGAGGCAGAGCACATCAAGAACCGACAAGCAAGCAATTGCAGAGGGAGACATTTTATGAAAAAAGTGTCTTAAGACAGGGGTGTGGTTGGCTATTTGAACCTCTAGAGCACCTATCTAGTTAAATCTGGATATGAGTGTCTGAGGAAACAGCTTACCTATGTTAGCATCTGCTGGAAGCAAGCACATGTGTGTCTGTAGCAAACATACTAGCTCTCACCTGCAGAGCTGGATGAATTGTGTAGCATGTGTTAAAATGGGAATTCAGTGATGCCATTTAGTATTGTAGGAGTTGATTTTTTTTTTTAAATTTACTTTGTCTTAAACGTAAAGGGATTTGTGTTTTCTTCTAAGACTATATTAAAATGTTGTACTTTGGTTTTTTGTATCAAAAGGCTTAAGGAATTATAAGTGAAGCAAGATATTGTTTCAGGCCAGTAATTTTTTTTTCCTGCCTGATCTTTTCACTTCAGTAACAAAAATAAGGGGATTTATGCAGAGAAGAGTCTCTTTTGGATGTTCCAGCAAATCATAAGAAAATGGGCCAATACAGATACTTATAGTTGGTTCAGCACTTTAAAATCTTTCTCCTCAAAAAGCTACTAATTCATGCCTCAGATTTTGCTTTCAGAGGGCTATCTGACTGTGGACTAGTTGCAGTGTGACTATGATGAAGAACTGGTAACTGGACCAGATACGTGAGAACAAAGGCTTTATTTGAGTACACCCAGTACAGCAAGTGCTTCAGAATAATGCATGTTCCCCATGCTGGCAGCACTGGGCTGCAAGCTGCTTGGCTACCTGATATCCCAGGAGATGTGGCTTCTGTTATGCACGTGGCAGACGTATGCAGTCCACCTTGATGCCCATGTATTTGGATCTGGAGTGGTTTGGTACTACTGCTGGTATGCTATGACCTGGAAAAGCAGGCACAGCTGAGCCAATGTAGGCATACTAAATGCAGCAGAATCAAGGAATACTACCTCGTGAAGATATAAGCAGACCCTTTGATGAAACAGCAGAAAATAAGTGGAAGTGTAGCTTTTCATAGTTATAATACAAGTTACCATTAGAACAGGAACTCATTCAATCTTATGATTTAAGTGCCAAAGACAGACAACCATTTTTTCAGGCTGCTTTTAGTAAAGATGAGCATATAGCTCTTGGCATGAAGCATGTGAGAGAACATAGAGTTTCAGTGTTTCCATTTTGCTACTGCAAAAGGCAATTGCTGTGCTTATCTATTTGTGAAAGCTGGCTGGCTGGGTAAGATGTTGATGGTGATGAGAAATGGCTTAGATGCTGTGCACCTGAATGGTCATCTTGCTGAACAAGCAACTGCCAATTTAAATGTCTACTTAATTGTAATGGCACCAGTTTGTCCCATGTTCATTAACAGTTGTGCCAGAATTTTTACAATAAAGCTTCGTTATCTAAATTTTATATCTGTCCATAAAATATTGCTCTAGGCAGGTATGTGATATATAAGATGGGAGAGAGGAAAAATGTAAATGCCTGTTGCAAATTAAGCTATAAATGGGCATCATGATTTTGAAGAAAATATTGTAGCTTGGCTCTATCTAGTAGACTTGTGGTAAAGATATCCCTGCTGTGGACCTGCTGGGACCCTTGTTTGCCTGGCTGAGTTAAAAGCTGAGAGTCTGCCACCTTCCTGATGACTGCCCAGTGGGATGTTGTGATGCTCACCTTAACTGTCCTGGACAGGACGGCAGCTGGCTGTAGCACCACATACTTTGGTCTGCTAGCCCTCGGTTGCCACACCTGGTGTTATATAGGCCTCTGACCAAGTAATTTCACTTCTCTAAGAAACTTCCATACTCTCAAGTATGCATGAAATGACACAACGTATTTTCCATCCCCTTTATCTTCTTTTGTCTTTCCTCCCTGCTTCTATCTTTCGGTTTTCTTTTGTTATTTGGATTGATTTTCTTTTTTAAAAGTAAGTTAAAAAAAAAATTATGATATCTCCCAGCATCACAGGAACTCATAAACTAAATATTCAGTAAACCAGTGTTACCAATTCCCACACACTTATACGTTTTTCTGTAGTTTTTCTGTAGTTTTTCTGTAGTGGTCCCTTTCTTAGAGGTACAGCTTTCAATACCCTCTCAAGAGAGAAAATCCATTCAGAACTGGATCTTTTCCTGGTTGGCTTTTTCAATCTGCTTGACTTCCGTGCCTCTAGATCAGCTGCCCAGCTGTTCAGGTGCTTCTGTAGTTCCCGCAACTCAGGTTTACTGGCTCACATCTGTCAAAGAACCTGCTTGTCTGCAGTACTCTGACATAGGAAAGTGCTACAGCTGCCATTTATTTGACTAAATATAGCTCCAATGAGACTTAATGACTTGCCCAAAGGAAGACATCATGGATAACAAGTGACTGAATCTAATCTGCCATAAGGAAAAGGCAACTAGCTTTTTTTTCTGGGTAAATCATTGTTTTTAAAGGAAAATTGGGGCAAGATATTTTTAAAAAGCACTAAATGAGATGTTATTTGAGGGTATCACGTCATACTTTAGTCTATAAGCCCATGAGTTTTGATTTCAGACTTTTACTTTGAATTTAAATGTGCGTTGTCGGGTTTGCTCATTCATTTCTTACATCTGCAGATGTTCACTTTTGTTAAGTTTGTACAAATCAGGTATTTCAATGTCAGCCCCCCGATATGATCATGTCTTTGGTTCATCTTCCCCATGGTGAGGTAACTGCAGGGGCCACTAATAATTAACAGGAATTAACATGACAACTGTAAACACTTGTTCAAAGGGATTGTGCTTGGAAACCTTAATTTAGAGGGCATGAAACCATTGAAGAGTAAAAGCCTGCTGGCCTGGGGCTGGTGGGGAATGCTGGCCTTCACAGCTACATGCCCAGCCAGTTTGTCTGCTCTCTACCATTTTATTTGTTTTTACAGAGACATGGTTGGAATAGTCCATTTCCACCCCCCCCCACCCCGCCGTGGTTAAGGCTCAGACACTCTTCCCTCCCCCATATCCAGTCGGAATACTTTATAAAATGTCTACTTTCAGCAGTGTCTTAGAAATATGCCTAGGAGCTTTTTTTTCTGATACTTCATCTGGTTGGCATTGAGCTTTGTAGAAATGCTCATATTGTCAAAATTCATGCAAGTAAATAAAACATTATCTGCAAAGATTGTAGAAGTTTTTAATTGCGTAGGAATAGCACTGAACCTCAGTGGCTGGTAACTTTTCTACTTTAAAACATTCTGTTTAACACTCTTCAGGATGTACCTTGCAGGCCTTTTTTTTTTTTTATTTTGTTTTCAAAGAGCATGACCAAAGGGAGAAGGATGAAAAGGAAAAGCCATATTTTTGCATTTCTGTAGGTTTAAAAAAAAAACCCTAAAAAAGATCCCCTAAGGAAAGGAAGGGAAACTGTTTGCTGTTGGTATAATACAAATCCTACTGTTAATTTTGTGGTTGTGAAAAGGATGTATAATGAGGCTGGTTGGGATACAGTTAATTTTATTGGCAGAGGCTTGTATAGCAGTATGTTTTGGATCTGTGACCAAAACAGTGTTGGTAACACACCAATATTTTAGGCATTGAAAAGTGCTTGTGCAGTGTCAAGGCATTTTATGCTTCTTGTACTGACCCACCAACAAGCAGACTGGAGATGCAAAAGAAGCTGGGAGGGGACATAACTAGGACAACCGATCCCATCTGACTGGGGATGTTCCCTCACCATGTGACATCATGCTCAGCAATAAAAGCTGGGGGAAAGAAGGAGGAAGAGAGGATGTTTGGAGTTATAGCGCTCATCTTCCCCAATAACTGTTAGGTGTGATAGAGCCCTGCTTGCCTAGAGGTGGCTGAATATCTGCCTACTGATAGAAAATAGTGATTGAATTCCTTATTTTGCTTTGTTTGTATGGGCAGCTTTTGTTTTATCAATTCAACTGTCTTTAACTCAACCCACAGTTTTCTCTCTGCCATCCCACCTGGGGAGTGTGGGTGTGAGTGAGAAGTTGTGTGAGGCCTAGCTGCCTACCAGGGCTAACCCACAACAGGGCGGAAGCATGTCAAGGGGCCAGTAGGTGTTTTGTACTTGGCAGCCTGACTAATGTGAATTATCAACAGATGGCACAAGGTTTGAGGCCATGAAGTCAAATTTCACACCTCACAAGGTTGATTCTTTAGAATGATTCTTTGAAGAATGTGCAGAAGGTGAGGCGGAAACCTGGTGAAAGGAAGGAAGTTGTGGATGAGAGTGTAGCTTAGTATGGTTTGTAGAGGACTTGTGTCTGAAGCCAAAATCTTTCTGAGTCGTTAGGGTGTCCTTCAAAGAGGCCAGCATGAATGTCCTTATGCTCCTTCCCTTGCCAAAGTAAAGGAAACAAAGTCAAGGCACTGCAAATGGGTGCCCTTCCCTTCTGTAATGTCAGTAATCCACAGGGCTTTTGGATGGTGGCTTGAATCTTTGAGAGCTAATGTGCATGATCAACTGGTGACCTCTTGTTCATTTTATGAATTCTTTACACCTTGCGTATTCTCCTGCTGCACTGTTCCAAGAATTACATGCAGCATCTCCAAGGCTGTGCCAATGCTCTGGGTTATTTTATTTATTTAAAACAGTCAGAACTCCTGAGGGTCAGAAATTGTTCCTCTTGAAGGTTCCAATGGGAATAAGATTAGACCCTGCCTTAGGCCTGGCTGGTGGAGCTGCTAGTCTAGTCCAAGAAATGTACTGTCTGTTACATGGTCTAGATGCTGTTGCAGGGTAAGGAGGACTGCCTGAACAGTGTGATGTTACTAACTATGCTAAGTGAATGCAGTCCCAGGGAGACTGTTTCTAAAATGCATAGCAGAATGAATTATAGCACATGATTGAAAGGAATGGATTGAGTAAACCTACTTTGATGGCAAAATGGCTTCAAACACATGCCCTTTTCCTGCTCCAAAAGGCTTCACTGCATCTGGTGTTTAGGCTATGATCTGCACTCATACCCTACAGGGTCATTTGTCCACTGCACGGTGCTTAGGTTCTTGCTTGCAAAGTTTCCTTTCAGGTGCCCTCGCAGTATTGTGCATTAGAGATTCATGAGGAAAATCCAGCAAGTGCTGCTTGAGATTTTCAAATTACAGCCGGATAGCTATTAGCATTAATCCTCTTTCCATATTCTCCAAAGAGCTCTTTGACAAGGGTGTTTGCAGGACAGGAAGCGCTTGACAGAATTCAGCTCCCACTCAAATCCCTCCATTACAAATGAAGGAAATGGAGACCCTCCATCATCCTCAGCACTGGTACATACAGCCTAGGAGGCAATCTCTGCACTGGCATATGTGATGGGGAATGGTCTCCATCATCTGTCTAAAGGGCAACCCATGAGTTGTGTAGGTTTGGAGAGCAATAGACACCAAAAGTTATGGTCAAGCCACAAGTCTGCAGGCAAGAGCCCCTGAAACAGCACTGACATGAACATCGTGTGGGGTCGTGTGGGCTTTGTGATCCCTGGCACCCCCATCCCTCTTTCCTTGCTTGTGTGAGGTATGGGAAACAGCAAAGTAGCTCTCCTGTTGCTGCTAAAAGAAGGGTGACGCCCACTCAGTCAGCTGGGCACCTTCGAGTCCTGCAAGACCTACCCAGAGCTGTCAGTGGCCTGAGGAAAAGGGGAAGGACAATTACAGGAAAAGGAGTTTCTTAGCTTGAAAGACTCCGCACCTTTGACTCCGGAGCGGTATGGCACAATACTATTTCTAGAGGACTAATACTTGGTTATCCTGCTGAGGTTGTGTATGTGGGACTGGCAGTGAGGTTGTGTCTAGGAAGTAAGTGATGTAAATGTTTCTTTTCTGGAAGGCAGGCAGCCACCTTGCTGTCCATGTCTGACCATCAAAAGGATCTCTCTTCCACAGCTGTCTGACTTGCATGCTGCAGCTCACACCTGTAGGAAGGGTTACTTAACACTTAAATACAGTGTGTCAAAACTGACATATTGAGTGAGAATTTGCCTTGTTCTTTTTTTATATGTAATTAACTTCATTATGCTTCTTAAAAAAAGAATTACAACTTATTTATTATCTTTAAAATATATAGTGCTTAGAATCATAGAATCATAGAATTGTTTGGGTTGGAAGGGACCTTAAAGATAATCTAGTTACCACCCCCCTGCCATGGGGTAATAATGTACCTTTAATATTAATATTAATCTGTAGCTTTAATAGGCAAAAAAGGAAGAAGTTGGTCTAGTGGGTTGGCTGTGGTGAAAATAAACTTTGTGGTGCATATGTACAGTGAGTATGAGCATTTGTAGGAATCTCATTGCAGTCCAGCTGTTGTCAGTGAAGTTACAGATTATAAACTAAATAAGGATTTGTCTCACTGTGGCCTTCTTTGAATCCACACTTCCTCGATCCATGGTTGTAGTTGATTTACAGTTAGTGACTCCATAGTTCCAGACTTTTCTGCCAAAACCCATCAGCCTTCCCCATGAAGATCTAAGCTTTTCTTCGGGAAGGAAATAATTTAGTTAATTTGCTGAATAAGTATGTGGTAGAGTTTTGTGGGTAAGCCTAAGGGAGAAGATTAAAATCACAAAGCACATTTGAACATCAGCTGGCTGTAAGAAATACAAGACAATGAAAGTCAAGACAATGACAACAACAATTTAATAGTTTATTTAAAAATCTGTAGCGTTTTGCTACAAAACTGTGCTTGTGCATATGATGGGATATTATAGATCATCTTACATCAGGACTTGGAATTAAACATAAATGGCAACTAGAAGAGCATTACTTTGTAGAAAATCCAAGGATGCTCTTCCCTTGTTGCCTAATGATCAATCTAGCTATGGCCACGTGTGAACTCCTAATCTCACAAATAAGTAACCTCAAGAAAAGTCTGCACTCAATGTTTGCATTAAAGAATTGCTCTTAAATTCTGGCAACAGCTGCTTGATAAATCCTGACTTTCCAAATGGTTGATTTCTGTCTGCTTCTGCCTGTGCTGTTAGCATAGTATCTATGCCATGACATTGATAATCATTGACTGCAGCTTGATGTTTCAGACAAAAATTTGTCTAGTAAAGATTCACCACACCTTGTAGCTGATTCAAGTAGCCAATCCTTGCAGGATATCTCCATCTGAGAAACAAGATGGGAAGAGATAAGAGCATTCAGGGTTTTTGAGGGGAAGGAGTGTTATGGGACCACACTTTCCCCAACACTGCAGAGTTTTATTAAATAAAACTAAGCCAAAACCTCTTCTGGCTAGTTAGTGGTTAGTTAAATTAATGTTACTTTACGTAAATCAAATAAATAGTTCTGACCATGACCAGCAGTATAGGAACAAGGCAGAAACTGAAAGAACAGACAGACAGGTCCTAGAAGCATGAAGATACAAGGCCGGTGAAGGGACTGGAGAACAGGCTTTATGAGGAGTGGCTAAGAGAGCTGGGGTTGTTTAGCCTGGAGAAGAGGAGGCTGAGGGGAGACCTCATTGATCTCTACAACTACCTGAAGGGAGGTTGTAGAGAGGAGGGAGCTGGCCTCTTCTCCCAAGTGACAGGGGACAGGACAAGAGGGAATGGCCTCAAGCTCTGCAAAGGGGAGATTTAGGCTAGAGATTAGGAGGAAGTTTTTCACAGGAAGGGTCATGGGGCACTGTTAGAAGCTGCCCAGGGAGGTGGTTGATTCACCTTCCCTGGAGGTGTTTAAGGCACGGGTAGGCAAGGTCCTTAGGGGCATGGTTTAGTGTTTGATAGGAATGGTTGGACTCAATGATCCGATGGGTCTCTTCCAACCTGGTGATTCTATGGTTCTTCATCAACAGCTATGTGTTCTCATTACTGCAGACGGTCACCATCAATTCACCTTCATCTTGTTTGTATACACAGAACCTTCTGTGAAATATCTCAATAGGATGCTGCAAAACCCAAACTTTTTTTTTCCCCTGCTAGTCTAGGAAAAGTAACCTTTCTAAAGGGAAATAAACTTTCCATGCCCATAAAATTAAAAAGGTAATGAAAATGGGGCTTTTAAGATAGCCTTTTGTATTTGGCATGACTGTGGACAGATGACTCCATACCAAACTGGAGACATTCTTAAGGTTATTTTGGTAGCATAAGATTTGTATTAGCAATATTTAGGCTAGTTAAAATACGAATTGAGGTTGGGATGAAGACTTTTCTTGAAATTGTTAGTAATAACAATGCCACCATAACTGTGGAGTCTAAAGGATTATGATGAAAGGAAAAAACCCTAAACATTCCATTGTTTCCCCTCTTAGTACTTTCAGATATCTCAAGTTCAATGTGAAAAAAATCTCAGACAAAAAAGAAAAGTACCTATAAGACCTGGCTCTGGAGTGTTTCATTTGAGGATCTTGAAACTAGTTTTCCTGTATGTGGTACTGCAATCTCTGTGTTCAAAGCAGGGCAAGCTCTTAAATCAGATTAGTTCATAATGTGTCCACCTCTGTTGCCTTCCTGAAAAATCAAGGCCCATGGCTTCACACTTATAATAAAGGAAAACCAAAGCCTGTTTTTAAGGAAAGGAGGGCTTTTATTTCATCCTGTAACTCCAAAAAAAGGCAATAGGAAACTTTACACACAGGACTTGATAAAATAAATTTGCAATCCTGCCTCAACTTTGACCACAGGATCGGTACCTTTCATCTGAAAGTAATGGATGAGATGACACAGTAATATTATTCCTCACAGGATCACAGTACGAGGACAGACTCAGTTCCTCAGTCTGATCCTGTTTGAATTGGCTACTGAACCAAAGGTCTCTGCTATGCTTAGCTTAATGATACTTATAGCTAACTGCTATTAATATCTTTCGAGTCATCTTTGTTCTTACAATGCCTATTGTGGTTTAAACTACCAAGATTCTGAATGCACGTGAGTGACATTTTGTAACTGAAAGGTGTTTTCCATGTGCATTTTGTTCATAGCCCTTGAATTAAGTCACCATGGAGGAAAGCCAAATAGTACACCTTTTTTTTTTCTTTTTGGCAAATTAATGTAAAAAAAAATTGATGCCTCAAGCATATTATATACTTTGCAGGAAATTCCCAGACTCTTACAACAAAGAGGCAGCTGGGCACTCTATCAGCTCTTCAGAGCAGATCAAAATTGCAGTTACTTGCAAGACTTGTAGAGCTGAATGATAGACCTTATTTCTTTGAGTACCATTCACATGCACCCCTTTCTAGCTGGTTGGCATCTGAGTTATATTCTGTGGCCACTGTTTGTCTTTAAGGGGTATTTTTATATGAACAAGATATCAATGCTAACTTCATAAAGTAAGAAGAAAAATATCATGTGCGTCTGTATTTGTCAGTTATTTTAAACTGGAGAGTCCAAGCATATAACGCATTATCGAAGTACTATTGCATATTTCATTAGTAAGAAGAGCACATTTTTGTATTGGAATACTTGGATCTCTTTGGGGTAGATACTTTACTTCTATCTCACAGCAGGGAATCTAGGAGTTGGGCATCCTACTATAAAAAGACTACTTTGTTTCTGTCTGTAGAGCATTTTCTGATAAACCTAACTGCATCTTGATGAAAAGTGTTTTATGTGGCATCAGACTGTGTAAAGCAGAACTGCCCTAGAGAAAGGACTGAACCTGGAAGACACATTAATAAAGTTGCTTTTCCTCTAGCAGAAGGACCTAACTTACCTGATCCATGTTCTCCTTTTATTACATCAGCCTTCGGTGCTTGTGTTCAGCATGCCAGTAAAATTAATGGGTAACTGGGGTCCCATCCTGATGTGTTGCAGTATACAACATGGACTGAACAGTTTCCACGTGTACAACATACCAAGGCAAAATAAGGGGCATTTTGTCTTGCTTGTATCCATTCCCTTCCCTTCATTTCTTACATATTATGGTCTGAAGGGTGGGATTCTCCTTAGGGAGACACGAGACCTTTGTGGTGTACCAGGGCTGACCTCTCTTACATAGACTTCAAACTAAGTAAAACTTCACGTCTGAACAGATTTGATTTTTAAGCCCTAGGACAGCTTAAAAAGCTTCAAACAATGGTTGTACAGATGCCCCATGACTCATGGGTATGGCTTGCTGACATACTGTTACTGAAGAGCAAAAAAAAAAAANGAAAAAAAAAAAAAAAAAAAGTCCCAAACATCCTTACATTTCATCTATAGGTAGCAAAATGCTGATTAGAAGCTTAATGAAGCTGATACAAGAGTGGCGGGCATTGGTTCATATCACAACCATTTCATGTCCACCTGGACCCAGTGAATGTCACCTTTGTTTCATGCCAGGGGAATTTTTCAGATAAAGCTGATCAAAGGGATAAGTTAATGCACAAACGCCACAAGTCTGTGTGAAAACTAACTTCTGTAATTTCTTTTATTAATTTTATGCCTTCAGGAGTTCCTAGAGCAAGCTTTTCTTGCCTTTTGGATACAAGAGGTGCCTGGATCCCCTGGAATGCACTTTTTCCCCAGTCAAATGTTTCACTCAAGATGGAATGATCTCCCTTTTCTCTTCTTGTTTACCTGTGCCTTATTTCACATGATTGGGCACTGGGGTATTTTATCGCGTGGTGATGTGGGACTGCAAGTAATATTTTTCCTTCTTCTTATAGAATCAAAAGACTTTTATTGCATGCTTACACATTCCTTGCTTCACATTGCTTTTTCCCTGCCTTAGGTTTTTGAAGATATTGGCAAAATTTTGACTCTTGACAATTATTGTAATGTAGTGTGTAATTTTATCAGATAAATGCAGACCTCCTATACAGTCTAATGATGTAAACAAAGGCAATTGTGAAAGTGGTGCTAAGTTCAGTACATGAACTTCACTAGTTTTGATGGCAGAGTTCATGGTGGAAACCCTTTGCAGGAGTCCTTTGTCACTTAGACACAAACCCTCCCCAGTCTGACAGTACAAAATACCTTTGACTTCAACAGAGGCAGGATTTAAAGTTTTAGTTTCAAAAAGGTGCTGATATATATACCCATGCCATTAGGAAACTAAATTTACAGAATCATAGAATAACCAGGTTGGAATAGACCCACTGGATCATCTAGTCCAACCATTCCTATCAAACACTAAACCATGCCCCTTAGTGCCTCGTCCACCTGTACCTTAAACACCTTCAGGGAAGATGACTCAACCACCTCCCTGGGCAGCCTCTAACAGTGCCCCGNGGATTTAATTGTGCAGTATAGCAAAAATACTCAGGAAGATTCTGATAGAACTTCCTTTTTCCTTTACCTTTTATTCTCACATATTTGATAACCTGGGGGATACTGTTTTATCCAGTTAGGAATGCTTAAAAGTTTGCATTTTCTTCTAGGACTTAGTCTGGGAAGTATTTTATGACTCCAGAGTCAGGTTCTGTTGTTACTCAATATTTGTGTGGAGCCATAGGTCATGCACATGGCCTCTGGTCCAAAGACATGGCAATCTAAATTAAGCTCTACAGGACAAGATGCTGAGGGAGATAACACCAAGCAAGGAAGTGGAGGAGGAATCTGCTGGACAGGTTTACGGGCTGTTTGGGAAGTACCAAAACACTGAAGCTTAACCATGTTAAAAATACTTTGCATTTTTAAAAGTAGGGCAGTGATTAGCCTGTTATTATGTGGAACAGTGTTGTGGATTATGGAACTGTAGGAAATAATCTTAAGAAAGGGGTTGCATGAAGCCTGTGGGAGCAGATGCATAATAGTCAGACTGTGTGCTGCAGAAATAAATATCCTATTTGACTAGAAAGCCTGGGATATTTTTTTTTCGGCACTTAAATGGAGCAGTGCATTGCTCAGGAGCATTTGAATCTAAGATGAACATGTGAAGCACCTAACACACTTGGGTTTTCTCTTATAGTTGCTTCTGGATTCAACCATGAGCTAAACAGAAAAGGACCCTGCCTCCTCCTGCTCCATGAGCATCAGCTCATACTCAAAGTAAGTCTTTCTGTAGGTTAAAAATGAATGACTCTTTTTATTGTTTACTCTTACTTATTGTATTTCCTTTTCTAGTTTGGGTTTCTGAAAATCTTCTGACTTTCACACACATACCCACACCCTGAACCCTTTGCCACTTTGCTTCTTTTTACTATATACCCTAAATCGGCTCAGGCATTCTGTAGCTGTTGCAGGATTTTGTTCTCTCATTGCTTTGTACTGATGTCCTTGAGAGCTCCAAGCCCTCCAAACTTCCTGAAGAAACTTCCAGTTTTATGGTAGAATACCATGTACACTGGATTGATACTCTCAGTTAGAAGGCAAGATCAGCCTTTTAAATGTGCATGTAGATTTGAGTTTTAATCTTGTTTTGTGTCTATCCAGAATTCTTTGTATGTACATGTTTGAATTTTATTAAGCATGTATCATGGCTTGTAATCCTGCATGCTTGCAAAGTTTCAGTCTTCAGCCAGTGAAATCACTTGGATATTGCTCAATTTAGAAATTTACCTTTTGAATCTGAATATGATGATGCACACAGAAATAAAGTTAAATAATTAGCATTAAAAGATGTCTCTACACCCTGGAATCAACAATATTCTGGTCAGATTACACTTATAAGCAGATCCAAAGAAATTTCCTAAATCACTGAACATTTCATTTCTCTACCAGATGAGCGAGTTAACTCTTTCTCTGCTATTAACCCTTATTTTTCTGGTGTCTTGTGTGTCTCTTACTCCAGAGTGCTTGCAGGCAGCATGACCTATGATATTCCCCACAGTCTGACCACCTAACAAACTATAACATCCCACAAGTTAAATGGGAAGTCAGAATACTTTATCTACCTTGTCCTCACATCTAGCCAAAGCTTTGATTTTAACAGGAAATTTTGCTGGAGGAAGGAATATCTTCCCTAACAGACATGTGAAAATTCAAAATGTGAGAATGTTCTTACTTTAGTTTGGTGACAAAAGCAAAGTTTATTGCTGAATTGCAATGGGAGTTTTCCTTGCCCCAAAGTAAGTATCAGCGTAATACTCTGAAATAATTTTCTGGTTCAGGCAAGTTGGCTTTCCATTATTTACTGGATGATATCGCTATTCTCATTCACTGTTAAATCCAATTTGGGCTTTTGGGCTGATGGTGCCAATTTTGGCTAATCTGACACATTCATTTTACTGTGTTGCAAAATATATTTTAAAAAAGTATGCCTCTGGCCGCCCTACTAGTTCTGGACTCCATCAGAGATCCCACACAGCTAGGCTGGCTCTTCTTAGGGGGTGTAGCCCAGGGCAGGGTAAAGGAGAGGAGGGCAGAGGGAGACAAAAGTGGCCTCAAAGCAATGTAACACCCTTGGCTATCTTGCTGCTTCTGCAGTTCTTGCGGCATTTGTGGGAAAAGTGGTGTTTGTGTCCTGGTTAGATGGCCCAGAGTAGTCTTAAAAAGCATGTGCTGTGGGATCTTGTTTCTTCTCCTCCAGCTTCTGCTAAGCTTTTGTTCTGAGGCTTCATGGGAGCTTGCACAAGACAGCCTGTGGCTGTACTTTGCAGTGCTCATCCAAGGGAATCAGCAGTAGCAGACACTGTGATTGTTTGCTTTACTTCTGGGGGCAACTCAGTCATTTATAACTAGCTTGGCAAAATTTAGAGGACAGGGCTAAATCGTAGGTAGGATTTTGAGTGTGCAGTAAAATGCCTGTGGTGGGTTTACCCTGGCTGGATGCCAGGTGGCCACTACAGCCACTCTATCGCTTTCCTGCTCATCTCGGCGAGGGAGAGAATATGTAATTAACAGCTTGTGGGTTGAGATAAGGACAGGGGGAGATCACTGACCAGTTACTATCACAGGCCAAACAGACTCAACTTGGGGAAATTACTTTAACTTATTACCAATCAAACCAGAGTAGGATAATGCAAAAATAAAAATGAAATCTTAAAAAACCACACACACCCTGCCCTTTTTTTCCTGGGCTAAACTTTACTCCTAAGTTCTCTACCCATCCCTGCTAAAATGTACAGGGGGACAGGAAATGAGAGTTTTGGCCAATTCATCACACCTTATCTCTGCTGCTTGCTCCTCCTCAGAGTGAGGACTTCCCACACTCTTCTCCCCCTCCAGGGTGGGGTCCCTTGCACAAGAGGCAGTCCTCCATGAGCTTTTTCTCACAAGGGACAGTTCTTTACAAACTGCTCCAGAGTGCATTGCCCGTGGGGGTCACCAGTCCTGCCAGCAAATGGGCTCCAGTCTGGACTCCTCTCTGCTTGGGTCCACAGATCCTGTCAGGGCTGCAGGGGGGACAACCTGCAGGGGAATCTCTGCTCTGGCACCTGGAGCACCTTCTATCCCCCTCCTTCCTCACTGACCTTGGTGTCTGCAGAATTTTTCTCTCACATATTTTCATTCCTCTCTCTCTGGTTGTGATTGCTGTTGCACAGGATTGTGTGTGTGTGTTGTCATCCCTCCCCCCACTTCTTAAATATGTTATCCCAGATAACAGGGCCAGCAGCCGATTCATCTTGGAGCTGGGTAGTGTTGGCTCCAAAGGACACAAGGGAAGCTTCTAGCAGCTTCTCACAGAAGACACCCCTGTAGTCTCCCTGCTACCAAAACCTTGCTACACAAACCCAACACAGTGCCTGATGCCATTGAAATGTCATAGATTGCCTGAGTGCCAGAGCATCGGCACACTGGCTCTACCACTGCTCCCTTACCTGTGTTTTCTTTCAATAGAAAGCAGGCAGTGTCAGACAGACCATGTTCATCCAAGGCTTATCACTATCCAAGGTAAAATGTGAATCTGAAGGTGGGAAGAGCTCTCGGGATCACCAGTGTAGTCAGAGTTACTGACATCAGAGTTTGACCAACTTCGTTATACCATCCTTGGCAGAGACTTGTAGATGTAGGAAGGAACCACACACTGGTCTTGGACCATAAAATATGAACACAGCCAGGTTTTTTTTTCTCCTCTTACTGCTTCTGCTTGGAGCCAAAGCAACATTGTCCTAACTTATAATTTATGGCTGCTCTTTAAAGCAATAAAAAAAATTGGAAAGAATCTTTCTGGCACCATTTGCTGAAGTTTTCTTTCTCTTAACACAGTCAAATGTTTCCTAATTAGAAAGAGTAGTGTACTTTACTGACTCTGTTCTGGTTATACAGAAACTCATTAAGCACCATGAATCCAAGTGCACTGTTTTATGTAAACAAGACCTCTGTGAGAGATACAGATGTCTGATAAAGATGAAAAGGAAAACAGACTAATACCAGGCCACATTAATAATGGCCATGTCATGTTCTTAGAAAACAAGTCATCTGCTGTGCAATTATTGCACATTTCACAGCAGGATGGGAGCAAGGTAAAGAACAGAGATGTATACAGAAAGGACAGCTATAGTTTTTAGATTAGAGTGATGTAGTTGAAGCTAGGCTTGAAATTTTTACATGATTTTCATTCTGTGATGAAAAGGGATGGTCTCTGTGCTCCCTAATTCTTAAGACTGGAATTTTGTGAATGTTCTTTTGAGACCTTCAGGATACGGTTGTATTTCACACGGAACTTGTCTAACCTTCAGCAAATGAAGCCAACAGAATTTGTCTTGTTATGTCTAGATAGGGTTTAGATTATTGATGTATTTAGCTGAAGCCTCTGCTGTTGGTGATATATATAAACTAAATGGATAGTTCAGGTTTAATAACTTCCTCTGATGATGCTTTGTGGACTATTTGAGCTCTCTGAAGTAGTTTAGCCTTTCCATCCAAGAAGTAGAAACCCCAACCATCTCAGCCTCACAGCCGTGCCATGTTCACTGTGGGCAGCTCTCTGAAACGGAAATAAAATCTTGCTCTGCTCCTTTCTAGTTTTGTTTTGGGTTTTTTTGGGGTTTTTTTTGTATGTGCTATGATTCTTTCTGTAATTCAGAAACCAGAAAAAGTACATGAGGAAGAAATACAAGTAGAAATGGCTTGAGTAGACTTTGAAACCAGTGTTATAGAGTAAAGAGAATGAGATTTTCCCTGCACGAGGAGCCCTTTGGTCTACTTAAATATCAAAAAAAGAAGTCAAACCCTTAAGCTCTATAATCTGTGGAAGATTATCAAACTTGCATAATTTGAAGTAGCTGGGTCTCAAGACATTAAACAAGTATATACTATATAGTTATATAGTATAATTATATATAAAAAGTAGTAGAGTTACACATATATAATTATATATATTTAAATGGTAATATAGTGTAGATATATGCATGCGTATATACAGACACAGATGCACCTAGTAAAATAGTGCACTTTTTTCTGGTAAAAGCCATGTTTGGGCTTAACTAGCCTGAGAAGATATCATATGTGACATCCACAATACGATTTGCATCATTCCAAAATAAGTAGAATTTAAGTTAAAATATGTTATTAGAAGCAGTTTGCATTATCCACATTAAGCGATGTAAAGGCCAGGTGCTTCCACTGAGACTAGACAAACATGCCAGGAGTATGCTAGCTTGAATTTTAACTGAGATGGTTTTAAAGGCACAGTTTACAGAAATATGTGTACTACTGTACTTATATGAACTGAACCATCTTAACTTTATCCATAGATAATCATTTAAATTTGTGAAGTATAGGCTATAAGCACTTATACCATGCCTTCCACTTACAGCAGTTCTCCTATGTAATACTATGGGCCAGATCAACAGCCGCACTGAAGCAAATGGTTCAGCCTCTTTGACTCTCTCCTTATAAACAAACTCTCCAAGATGTTTCTTCTCTGTTCCATTTTCCATAGAGTTAGTGACTGTAGCTGATTCTATGCATTCATGATCAATAGTTCCCAGAGCTCAGGCTTTATGTGTGAGATCACAACTTGTACTTTAAAATGATAATGAAACCTTGTTAGAGCAATTGAGCGTTTAGAAGTACACTGAATGTGACTGTAACACATAGTTTTTGGCCAGTCTCTTCCAATGCTCTTCCAGTGTAACTGACCTGTATTTCTAAGTCACTTGGTGAATTTAGTTGAGCTCACTTTCTTCAAATTGTTGTTAAGCTCTTTTTTGATCAGTTACGTTTTTGACAGTATCTGTTGAAGTGGCTACAGTGCTTCTGTCTGTTAAAATATTTTGTTCTAAGTGCTTATTACTCTTTCTACATCTCTGGTAATCATTACAGCAGTGACAAAAGGCTCTGAATAAAAATCAAAAAGTGTCTGCGTTTCTCCTGGAGCCAGAATGGTCCATACTCTCAAAAAGTTTTGTTTACAAGGAGTCCTTTGTTTTCAGTTTGGGTCTCAGAACACATATTTAAGAACTGACCTGTAATCCAGTTGCGGATGGGTGTCATAGCAGAAGGCTTACCTACAGCCTATGTATTATCAGGTATTGAAGATGTATAAGCAATAGATCCTCAGCTGCTATATGAAAGTTTCAATAAAAACCCAGTAGCTCTCCATTGCTTCCTCTGAAGGACACTCAAGGAGAGAGTGAACTGTTGCTGTAGTGTTGACTTTAATGGGTTGAGCAGAGATAAGATAAAATTTGCTTAGTAGAAAAGTAGCGTACTGGTGCTAAATGATTAGTCAGCAGTTCTGTTTTATACAAAAGCAGTCCCTCAATTTGTACTTGCTCAGCTTACATAGAAAATAACATATTTTCTAGCTGCTGACCTCCCAATCAAATGAAATGTTGAATGAGGTTCCTCCTGTCATTCTCAAGAAGTTTAACTCAAGAGAGATGTGCACCAGATGAGCACATTGAACAAGGGTAAGTGACTTTCCCCTACAAATGAGATGCATGCAAACTTTCTTAAGTGGCTGAGAGCCATCCAGCTTTTTTCTTGAAGAGCCAAGGAAGGGAAGCAGTGGGTGCAGTTCACTAGCAGGAAAAGATTGTGGCCTCTCACTGCAAAACCAGGAATGGATGGCATAAAACCACATTCCAGAGAAACTTAGCAATACTGGCCTCTACTCTCCCTGCTAACTAATTTCCATCTACAGCTGCAATTTTGAACTGGCACAGGAGTTACATGATCTCTGAACTTTGTTCCTGGCCACATGATTCATCCTCAGCCTGAAATGCACTTGAGATGCTTGCAAACTGTATATACTCAAAAGGTAGAGCTTGACAATTCTTGTACTAACCTATGTCTGTGCTTATGAGAGTCATAATATAGAAGCCACATCAATGGAGACAAATTAAGCCAATGCTCAGTATGCTTGAAAATCCTCTTTAGTCCCTGGTGTATTCACTGCTGACACAGAACCACTTGTATGTCTTTCTCCCTTTTGCCACTGTTTTTATTATTTTTTTCTCTTCCTGTATTTCTGTCTTCATACTGATTGATTATCAATGATGTACAGCTTTTGATCTGAGCTTGATGAGCCACATCTTGAGGATTTAGTTTGTTTATCAAATATGCATGACCTAGATATTTTTTGGGGAAATCTACATATAAATTAGACACAACAAAATTTTTAGAGATGATACGTTACTGTTTTTTTGATGCAAAGCTGTTACAGAATGTAGTAGCAAAATCATAAATTTCCCCTACTGAATTCTTGCAGACATACTCAAATGGCTTGCTGGAAAGGTGGTGAATTAAGTACCCAACTCTTGGTCGAATTAGAACTGAAAACAAACAAACAAAAAGATCGATGTTTTGATTTTTTAATTGTTTGCATTGATTGAGGCAGCTTGAAGTAACCAAAGTCCCAATGTTTTCTAATAGAAGAACTGAAGTGGGCCATGTGCCTTTTCTAAGTATCTCCAGAGGATTTACTTCAATCACAAATCAAACATAACTAATAGTAAGAAATACTGCATGCCCATAAGATCCAACCACAATGGAGTTAACAATGAATTGATTTTATGCTAAACTGTGCTACATCCCAAAACAGAAGCAGAATTCAAAATCACTTCTACAATGGGAAACATTAATGCAGCTGCCTGAATAAGAATCTTCCCCTATACATGGCTGGAGTGCAGTGTATGTTTAAAAATAGGGGGGCTTGACTTTTGCCAAACAAATTGTCATTTTGTTTGCAACTTTGAAAGCTAGAAAATTCAGTTAAGAAAGGTAGGCAAACAAGGCATGCAGTGGCAGCAGACTGGCCCTCCATTCGCTCTGGAGGGCACTTGGTAGAAATTTCATAGCAGCAGAAATGCACCAGTGACAGCTTTTCTGGTAGCCCTTGTCCTCTGTTCAGCCTCTCTCTGCTTCCCATTCTGTTGAATAGTGTACTGTGAAACAACTGACTTTTCCATGTAGTGCGCCAAGATTCAGGTGTGTTGCTGTTAATCTTAGAGTTTTTTAAATAAAAATGGGGAAGTAGAGGATAATTGGTCAATTTGTAGCTAGGAGGTGGTACTTGTTTGAGATACATTCAGATTATGCTTTTCTCTGCCAGTGCAAAAATCCCAACAAATGAGCTGAAAGAACAACTGGCACTGGGGTGAGGATGTGTGTGTGTGCGGGTGTGTGTGCATGTGCGGTGAGCCTAGTAGGGTTTTCTACCCCCTCTCGCAAAGCACAGGCCTTAATGAGTTCCAGGGGGACAGTGGCTTGTCAATCACAATATACTTTTCAAGTAACAGTCATCTCTGCCCTATCACAGAACCACAAGGCATGAAATAATTAGAAAGCCCAGAGTAACTGCTCTGTTTTACAAGAGCAAAATCCTTGTGCGGATCATTTACATAAACTTGTCACTTCCTATTACAGTTCTAATGCAAGCTGGGTAATAATCATGGGACCAGGAGAGGGGAGGTCAAGGTATGATGCTCCTCCATGTTTGAAGCACAAGGTACGCATGTGCCCGGCTTTCCATCCCCCACTGAATTAATGTAAAGTATCTTTTATTTTCCATTAAATAAGAACTATTCATGCTGCTATGGTAGCAGACCATGTGCAGCCTCCTCTTCTTAAGAGAGAAAAAAGGCTTTTACGTCAAGCCATTGTTAGGGGAGAATTCACTTTGAGGAGCATTTCAAAGCTGATCCGATTGGGGAAGGAATAATGTTAAATATTTGGTATGAAATATTTATAAGACGCATACATGAACATCTGACAAAGTAGCCTGGAAAATACACGTTCTCATCTTTGACAATTTTAGCTCTTTCTCTCCAAACAAGAGTGTGGAGAGAAGGTATGCTCAGAGTGAGAGTTGTGTATGCGTATAAATGCATCTAAACACGCGCACGCATACACACACGCCGAGGCAGACACTCTTGCGTACAAATGCCTGAATGGGTTGATGGGATTTAAGGCAATCTGCATCTGAATACTGCTCTTCAAAGATGGTAGCAATAAGGGCTTACTGAAGTCTGTTTTAATCATTGGGAACGAGAAAACTCTGCACTTAGGCGTATTGCAAAGGGCATCCGTAGAGTGACGGAGGTGATGGCTGCTGCTATTGCTGCTGCTGTTTTCCAGCAACCATTTTGTTGGTGTTCTTCACAACTGTCACGGGGTATCATCTGCATTTCTTCCACAAGAAAACTAGCCTATGCTTTTTGCAGGAACTGACTTTCTCCACATGCATCTCTGTGTGGCCATTTAACTTACTTTTATTTTTAAAAATTAGTACAATTAAAGATAAGCAAAGAGCAGATTTGCTTATAGGCAACCAGAATTATATTTTGTTTAATCTTTTCATCTCTTTTGGATGAAACAAGGCAAAATATTTTTTTTTCCAAGGGTCTAAAGGGGTTTCAGAAAAATGAGTTATATCACCCTATTTTCAGTCTTTACGACAAGCGATAAAGAGAGAATGTAATGGCTCACTCCTTATGGCAGTCACAGTGAAATGCACGGGGATGGCATATATTAAATAACCAGGATAAAGGAAACCATGTGATCTGCTTTCCTTGTAAGGGGATCTAATAGCTCTTGCAGAAACCCTATTTCCTTTTCTTTTTTTTTGAGGGGAGGTGGGGGAGGGAGGGTTCTTTCCCCCCTCTACCCTCCATGTCTCTTCTTTGCCCACCCCACTTGTACCAGCTGTAGATTGTTTTTCTCTGATGTAAATGCCTGTCTGGCTTAGACTGTAAACATGTTGGTGCAAACCCTTTCTATCTCTCTGTAATGGTCCTTTTTACACATGCAATGCTCTACATGTATTAATAAATAGGAAAGGTCTTGATGAACTAAAAGGCCATTTATTTCTTTTTCTGTGGGATGGGGATTCACTCTCCCTTTTAAAATTGCTAGACCAAATGTCACGGGCAGGCTCCATGCATTGTACAACATGTTTTTATGTGAGCAGGCAGCTCAATAACAAGACAGCATCGTTTGCCCTCATCTGCCAGCTTTTGTCTTTGAGTGGAAGTGTGGAGCCTGGTGAGAGGTAGGATATGAACTGTATCCAGATTCTGTTCCTTATCTCTGAGATCACCAAGAGGGAGAGCATTGTTGATGGATTTAAATCAGCTTTTCCCCCCCTTGTGCACAACAAAAGTCTAAATCCCTTTTCAGACCAGATTGCTCCACTTCGCTGCATGGGCTAGGCAGATTGGAAACATGTTTGTCACTCAGCTTTTCTCCCAACCTAATCAGTAGACATGGGGGTGGTGAGATTTCAGTGCTCAGTGTATCACCCTTTAATCTATGGACTCGGCCTTTAAAAGCTGCTGATGCTTTTGCTGCTATGTGTGAGCTGCTGCTGTCTTTCATTTCTGAAGACAGATATAAAAATAATGTTAACCACAAGCATAAGCAGAGGGTTTAGCAGGGATTTGAATCTAAAATGTGATACTTAACACAGGCCAACTTGATTTGGTCCAGCAGAGCTGAACCCCTTATTCTGTTATAATAAAGTGTGTCGTGTATGGAGAAGATTGCAGTGGGATTTACTGCTTCTCTGTTTTAGTTCTGCTGCTGAATGGGCCTAGATGATGAATAACCATAGGCCATAGAGAACTATGGTTGGAAAAAAGTGGCTCAGCAGACCTGTCCGCAGATTTCAAAGGTCTTTCTGGTAACACCACAAGCTTACCAGGGTCTTTGCATTTGCTGAGGTCCATAACAGGCAGACTTCCTCTGTCCCTGATACAGCAAGTCCTAAAGGGAGAAGTCATCACAGGAAGCAGGTGTAAAGAGGCAGGTTAGTTCTCCTGAGTTTACAGAGGTCAACAGGATGCTACGAGAAAGAGTTATATGATATGTGTGGGGAAAAATGTTGACAGCTTTAAAAGAAGTAGGCTCTTGACAGCAGAGGTTGCAGCTCTGTTTATGCACAAACAAGTCTGTATGTACTCATACCCATATGTATGCACACACGTATCCGTTATGCTAAGCACAGCCTGAACCAGATATCGATTGAAGTCTCTAGATAAAGAAAAGATAATTCCTTCCAGGAAGGATGTATTTCATTGACTAGATATGCAATACCATTTCTACTTTTTTCCTGCCACCAAAATGTGCTGTCGATAAACTTGCTTGCATCCTCCTGAACCACATCTGTACTGTTCTCTAGCATGGAAAGGTACTGGTAGCATGCAGAATTGCATCTATCAGCCTCATATAGTGTGCTGTATGGCCTATGAGAAGCTGGAGTATGGAAGGAATGTGGAACTAGGCACTTGGGAAGCAAGGGTGGTTCAAAAATTCAGTCCAAATGTTCAAGCTTAACACTTTGCTGTGAGGAGGGGCTGGCTGGGTGAAATCAAATAGTTCTTCAGGAACCCGTTGAGTTCATTGACAGATGGGGAGGAAGGGTTGCTGGCACTCCTGCCGGTTTAGCATCCCAGATTCCCAACATGCTGCCTGGAGCCATCAGGTCTCTGCCTGGAGCTCTGACTCCCTGAAATGACAGAAAACTTTATTTTTTCTCAGCATTTTGAATGAAAATTTCATTTGCAGCAAGCTCAAGTTCTTTCTTTTTACTAACTGTGAACTATGGCTAATTGTTTTGTTCAAGTGCTGAGTAACTCCTTTTAGTTTTGGCTACTCAAGGACTGTGAGAAAAATACCAGTCTTCTTTCAGGAACCCTTCTTTGATTTTGAGAAAGGACATAGATTTTTTCAAGATTTTATATTCTCTCTAATCCCAGAAGAACCATAAAAGGCAATTTTTCCTGTGTGTTTCTGATGATACTGTCTCAGCTCCTAGTTCTGCTTGAATTAATAGACAAGAATGTTTTCAACAACTTTCAGTATCGAAGTACAGAACTTCTAATGAAAGTGAATCTAGAAGTGGAGGTTGAGGATTTCAGTGTCTTGCTGGATTTGTCATTAGTGGAGAATAATTGAGATGGATTTGAAGAGACTTGAACAGCAGGACCAGATGAGAACCATGATGAAGATCTCTCTGTCAAAAGAAAAAAAAAAAAAAAAGAANTGGCAACTAAATGGAAAAAGCTAGAGAAGAGATTAAGTGCAGTTTAACTGGAAGTTTTAACAGAAGTTTCAGCTGAGTAAGAGTTTGGGGTTTTTTTCCCCACTAGGACATGAATGGAATTTTCTCATCCAGCACAAAAAACTCAGTATAAAAGTCACATTTTGGTTTATGACACTTTTAAGGAAGGAAATGACAAAACAGATGCAATCCCTTTCATTCAAGAACTCAATGATTAGGGTACTTTTCTGTATGTGAGAGGCCAGGATTACATTCCTTCCTCGCCTTGAGGACATTTGAATCAAAATCACTTAGATATTAGGGCTCTGCTTAGGTAGAGGAGATCTTCACTCCTCTTCTTATTCTTATTTTATTGGAAAAATACTTGAAATATTTTGAAGGCCATGGAGACTATAATTTTGTGGATTAGTGCACTCACCTAGGAGAAATGAGATCTGTGCTCCAGGCTGCGTTACACTGACTGCTTAATTTAAGAGTGGAAATACCTCCTGGAGCACGGCCTGCAATCCTTTGCTACTTTGCCCATGAGTTGTCTAACTGTTTAGTGATGAAGTTATTTTGTGTACTGAGCCCTAATGAGTGATTTATTCTATGTACAATATAGCAGATTGGGTAGGAGAGACTGAGACAGCCTGACGCCAGGAAGATAGCCTTGCAGGTAGTTAATACCTGGCAGACAATGGCTCATATGCTATCCAGGCAAAGGCAGAGATGGGACCCAGCTCTGTCACAACTCAGCCTGGTGCCTGAGTGACAGCTCTCCAGGTACTCTGGAAGACTTATAAGTCTAGCAATAATTTTCTTTCCTTCCCTCACCACCCCCAAAAAGCTAAAAATATTGGCCAGATGTTAAAATTAGCTGTGAAAAGATAAGAAACCACAGTTAGCCCTAAA